>VZRZ01007610.1:2799-26162 GCA_013398175.1 Climacteris rufus
AGCCCTCGGTGCGACGGGGCTCCCTCGGCGCTGCCGGGGTCAGACCCCCGACCCCAGGGCTCGGTGCCGAGTGGGCGGCGCGTCAGAATTTGCCCGTTTGTGTGGGATTTCTTCCCCCCTGAAGCACCGGCCATCCCGGTGCCGGTAACGGCGAGGTAAGGAGGAATTCGGCGCACAGGGAGGGAGAGCGGGGGAACCTCCCGCTATCCCGGGGTGCTCGGCCGCTGCCTGCTGCGGTTCGGGGGTGACCGGGACCCTCCCTCCATCCCGGTTTGATGGTGGTCAGGACCCTCCCGCCAGCCCGGTGCGGGTAAGGAGGTCACCGGCAACCTCCCGCCATCCCGGTGCGGGGTTTGGGGGTGGCCGGAGCCTCCCGCCGCCCTGCTTTGGGGTGGCCGATATCCGGGTGTGTTGCCGGAGATAAGCGGGATCTCCAACGGCTCCGTCGGGAGCTGTGACACCGGCGCTGCCCCGGGACAGCGGGGGGCTCACAAACGGGGGGTTCAGCCCCCCAAAACACCGCGCTAGCCTGTGCTGTCCCGTCCTGCCACTGTCACCAGCCCCCCATCGCTCCCAAAGCCACCCGGTGGTCCCGGCAGGGGCCACAGGCAGGACCCTGCTCCCACCACAAGGTTTGGAGCACGGCTGGGTTGAATCAGGGCTGGGGAGAGGCTGCTCCAAGGGTTCCCCTCACACAGTCGGGTGCAGCAGAGGGATGGAGGTTGTTCCACGGAGTGGGAATGCCACTGGTCAGTGACCCGGGAGACACTTTGCATCCTGCCCTGCTGCTCTGAGTCGGGAGCTGCTCATCCCCATCTCCTGTCCTGCTCCAGGGCACTGCTGGGGAGCCGTGGAATGGGACAGCCAGGGACACAAAACCATCTGTAAATACTTGGGACATTAACACCAGGAAAGAGCAAGAACTGCTGAAACCGAGGGGTGGCATTGGCAGAGCCTTGGGAACAGCACAGCAGGGAGGAGGCTCCTCTGCTGGGACACTGGGGTCAGGAAGGCTGATTTTGGGTCACCTGGTGTGAGAAGGGTCAGGGGAAAGATGGTTTCTTCCTGCTCGGATTTTCCATGCTTTGCTGAAGGCAGGGCTTTGGAGGCAACTGGGATGAAGGGAAGGGGAGCATCAACTTAGCTCAGCTGGTCAGAGCATGGTACTAATAAGGCCAAGGTGGTGGGTTTGAGCCCTGTATGGGCATTCCCTTAGGAGCTGGAGTTGTTGATCCTGTGGGTCCCTGAGCTCAGAATACTCTGTGACCCGTGGGTGCGTGGGTGCCATCGCTCAGCAGCCACGCTCGGTCCCTGTTGGCAGGAGCGGGCAGAGCCCTGAGCACGGGCTACTGCCGCCTGTGCCACGGCAAGTTCTCGTCGCGGAGCCTGCGCAATGCCTTCGGGAAGGTGCCCGTGCTGGGGGAGAACTCGGAGAAGCAGCGGCGCGTGGACCAGGTGTTCTTCGCCGACTTCCAGCGGCTGGTGGGCGTGGCGGTGCGGCAGGACCCCGCGCTGCCCCAGTTCGTCTGCAAGAAATGCCATGCCCAGTTCTACAAGTGCCGCAGCGTCCTCCGCACCTTCATCCAGCGCGTGAACGCCTCGCCCACGGGCCACGCCAAGTCCAAAGGAAAGTACGTGGCCTTTCTTGCCCCCCGGGCGCAGCGCGGTGCCGCGCGCTCCCTGCCCAAATCCCACTGTGCCGCTCTGCTTTTTGCAGGAGCGGCGCGGCCCAGGCGCAGCCGGGCGTGGAAGGAGGTGCCTCCTGCCTGGGTGAGTGCCCAGAGCTCCCAGAGCTGCTCCCCTCTGCCTTGTGCCGCGCCGCTGCAGAGCGCTGGGTTGGTGGGTGGTGAGGAATGACCACGCGCAGGGTGGTTCTGGTGTCCTTCGGCACAGATGGTTCTGGTTTCCCACCCTCCCTCTGCCTTCCTGGGAGGATCCTCACCTTCCTGAGCTGGGCCAAACAGGCACAGGTTCGCCTGGGGGTGGGAAGAGCAGGCAGAGCAGATTTGGGTGGCAGCGCCAGGTCTGTCCCAGCCGCTGTTGGACACTGGGGACAATCGGAAATGCACTTTCAATTGTGAAGTGAAGGATGGAGGGAAACGGAGGAGTCACTGTCCCTGGAGATGCTTAAGGAAAGAATGGATGTGACACTCGGTGCCCTGGTGTGGCTGACAGGGTGGTGTTTGGTCATGGGTTGGACTCGATGATCTCAGAGATCTTTTCCAACCCGAATGGCTCTGTGATCCTGGCAGGCGCTGGGGCTGCCTCGCTCCAGCCCCTTGGGGTGGCTCCCACCCGCCTTCTGGGCAGCCCCGGGGGGAGCAGATCCACATCCCCTGTGCCCGGGCCTGACTGTGCTGCTCTCCCCTGGCCAGTTGACCTGATCACGTCCAGCCCGCAGTGCCTGCACAGCCTGGTGACGTGGACGCACGCGCACGCCGGGAGCTGCGCCTCGGTGCCCGGGCTGCGCAGCGTGCTCTCCTCCGAGTACTGCGGCATCATCCGCGCCGTCTGGGGCTGCGGGGACGGCCACGACTACGTCATGGACACGGACTCGGACTGCAGCTCCGTGCTGCTCGACAACGCCTTGTCTGTCAAGCGGGAGTGGAGCAGGGACACGGCACAGCAGCGCTTGACTGACAACGGGGCCGGGGCGGACAATGCCGAGGCTGTTCCTGCTCCCAAAGCCCAGCATGCTCCAGTAAGGACAGCTCCTTGCCAGCAGCCCGCCAACAAAGGGGCCGCGGCGGTGCCGCCCGACGAGGAGAAGGAGCTGCCGCAGGACAGGGACCCGTCTCCCTCGCAGCTGGGCAGCGCGGCCTCCGTCCGGGAACAGGCCCTGCCGCGGCCCGTCTCCCCCCTGAGCACTGCCACAGGTAAGGGAGTTGCTTCCTGATCTCCCTCCCGGCCTCAGGGGCAGGGCAGGGAACTGGAGAGGTGGCCCAGGCAGCGACAAGGAGCTGGGCCCTCTCCTTGGAGACTGCTGTTCCTCAGGGAGGGCACAGACTGATCTAAGTGCCCACAGAATCGCCTCTGATCGGGGAGGGGGATGCTGAGCCTTGCAGAAGGGGAACACAGGGTCACACTCCTGGCCCTGTGTGCTGTTCCCCGTCTGACAGAGGGGAGACCCTGCTCCCACGTTCTTCCTGGGCATCCAGAGCGGCCACTGGTTCTCCAGCACCACTTTTGCCAGATGTTTCTGTCTGCTCAACCCCAAAGTTGGGTTTCCCTGCTCTGCAGCAGCTGATGCCAAACCCCAGGAGCCCCTTCTGTCCCTAAAGGAAACCTGTTGGGTGGGTTGGGGCTGGGTGAATGTGGATTTGCTGCTGACCTGCCCCAAACACCATTTCTAGAAGTGAGAAATTAACACCCATTTGAGTTCCAGAAGTGGGGCTGTGCTTAGCTCCAGCACCCAAGGGATGTGTCTGCTGCTGGACACAGGAATGGCAGCTGGGACTCGCCTGGGGCCGAGTCTTTCAGTTATGGGTGTCACAGGAGCTGCTCCTGGGAGCTGTAGGTCCCATCCTGGAGCACAGGGAGAGCCATCTCTGGGCACATCTGGTTTGAGCAGTCACTGCTTGCCCTGGAGCACGTGTTCCCCCTGGTGTGACCACGCGAGCACCCGCAGCGCTCGGCTGCTTTTCCTTTAACGCACCGTGTTCTCCTTCATTCCCTAGGACAGTTGAGTGGGAAGCAGGTTCTGTCTGCAACGTCGGATGAGCGGGTAAAAGACGAGTTCAGTGACCTTTCTGAGGGGTGAGAGAAGAGTGGGTTTAAAATAGCCTAAATGTCTTCTTTGCCAGTGTGAACTCCCAACCTGGAGAGCTCTGTCTCCTCCAGCACCGGGGCTGTGCAGCGGCAGCTCCGCCGCGGCTGTCACGGAGCTCCCGGCTCTGAGCTCCCCTCCTCTGCTCCGGGGGCTTTGCACACGCGTGTGCTCCGTGTTTGTTGGCTGCTTCCAGCGATCCTGACCCTGTTTTGTCCCTCCCTGTGCCAGTGCTGCTGCTCCAGCCCCTCAGGCTCTGAGCAATTCCCTTCCTGGCTGGGGCTGTGGAAGAGCAGTGGGAGCGGGGAATGCAGGCACGGGGTGGCACGTGGAGAAACCACCCCCTTGGCTCCCGGGGAGAGCAATGACCTGGGAAGCGGGAGTGGAAGGGAGCTGGCAGCTCCACAGTCTGTGTGAGCAAAGATTTGACTCAGTCCTTCCAACGCAGGTGTTTGGAGTGGGGCTGTGGGTACACAAATCCAGGCGTTCCCAGGCTAAAGGGCCAAGTGCAGAGTGATTCCAGTGCCAGCTGAGCCTGTCAGCTGTGACATTAAAAGTGCCGCAATAATTTATTGCCCGTTTCCTGGCTTCAGGAATTAATTGCTTCTTGTATGGCTTAAGACCTAAAAGGAGGAAAAAGAAAAGTCCAAACGTGGCTGCTACGTTTGAGGGAACACGGAATGACCTGCAGCTTCATTGACCTGCGCCAGACAATGATGTGGCATTCTTGCTCCACAAAATTCCTTTCCCCACTAGAGGAAGCGGCAGCCACATCCCATGAATAGATCCTTTCAGTCACAGACGTTTTTTTGTTCTCCTGACAGTGGTTTGATTATTCTTGCAGAGATTTAGCCCTAGAAGGGCCTGATTTGGGTCTTTGCTGCGTTCACCGGCGCTGTTTGCGTGGGGAGGAGCACACGTGGAGCGGCCGCGCTGGGGAGATGGATGTGCTGGGAGTGGGGAGCTGCTGCTGCTGCTGCTGCTGAGGGTCAGCCCGAGGCCACGGTGCTAAAGGACAACTTCTCTCTCTCAGGGACTTCCTGAGCGACGATGAAAGCGAGAGGAGAAACTTGCAATCCTCGGATGACTCCTTCGAGCCTTACCCCGAAAAGAAGTAAGAGGCTCTCAGGGTGGGCAGGGGCAGGTGCTCACTCACCCCTGTGGGGCCAACACATCTTTCCTTGGGCTCTGTTCCCTACACATTCCTGCCTGGGGGTCGCAGGAATGCCCCTGAACTCCCCATTGGGTTGAAGCTGGGCCACATCCCTGAGCTCCAGCCTGGCACAGCCACAGCCCAGCTTGTGCACCTGGGGCTCTGTGTGCTGCTTTGCCAGGTCACACGTCAGCTGTAACGTTCAGGGACACTTAGGTGGAACTAAAACCAAGATCAAGTCTTAAACCACTGTCCTGGTTCTTTCTTGGAGGGTTTCTGGCAAGAAAAGCGACAGCAAAGAAGCAAAGAAGGCAGAAGAGCCCAAAATAAGGAAGAAGCCGGGGCCTAAGCCAGGCTGGAAAAAAAAAATCAAATGTGAACGGTAAGGAGGGTCTGGTGGGGCCAGGCCACAGCCCCCTGCCCATGGCACCTCACACACCTCTGCTTGCAGGGAGGAGCTGCCCACCATCTACAAGTGTCCTTACCAGGGCTGCACTGCTGTCTACAGAGGGGCTGATGGCATGAAGGTGAGCTGGGGCTCTGCTCCTGTCCCACACCCACAGCTCCCACAGGAGCCACTGCCATGTGAGCAGAGCATCCCTGACAGGTTTAATTCCCCCCTCTCTCCATGGGAGGCAGTGAGCCTGCTGGGAGTCCTGGCCTTTTCCAGTCTGCTCTGGCTCTCCCTGTTCCTCCTGTCCTGGAAGGCTGCCACTTGGAACAGCTCTGCTGTGTCCAGTTCAAGCCCCTGCTGCCAGGCTTAGATTGGGCTGCAAACCCTGTTTTTTCACACGGTGGAGATGCAGGTTTTCCCCTGGCAGCAGCTCTGTCCTTGCTTTGCAGAAACACATCAAGGAGCACCACGAGGAGGTGCGGGAGAGGCCCTGCCCTCACCCTGGCTGCAACAAGGTGTTCATGATCGACCGGTACCTGCAGCGGCACGTCAAGCTCATCCACACGGGTGTGTCCAGCAGGTGACAGGGCACAGACCCCAGCGCCTCGTGGCGCTGCCTGGGGAGGGGCTGAGCCTCGGGGAGGGGGCAGGACTCCCTGTGAGCCTGGAACGAGCTGTGGCACGGGGGCTGCAGGCAGGGGAGGGGTTCAGACTCCAGCAGGGAGCAGGGGCAGCTGCGTGTGCAGGGCTCATCCCAGGAGCTGCTCAGCATCCATGGGTCTCTCCCGTTTCCCTGGGCAGAGGTACGGAACTACATCTGTGACGAGTGTGGCCAGACCTTCAAGCAACGCAAACACCTCTCGGTCCATCAGATGCGGCACTCGGGAGCGAAGCCCCTGCAGTAAGTGATTCCAGCCCTCCCTCTGTACCCACGGGGAGCAGAGGGGTCACTCACTGACCCTGGCACAGTAACTGTGGGATCCAAACCCTGCCTAGAGCTGGCAGCATCCTGGGTCATTCACTTTAAGTGGAATGGATGAGGAGAGGGAGGGAACACTTCTGCTCTGAGGCTTGGAGAGCTGGCAGTGCTCACCTGGAGCAGAGGAGGCTCGGGGGAGACTTAGAGCCCCTTCCAGTGCCTAAAGGGGCTCCAAGAGAGCTGGAGAGGGACTTGGGAGAAGGGGCTGGAGTGACAGGACACAGGGAATGGCTTCCCAGTGCCAGAGGGCAGGGTTAAATGGGGTATTGGGAAGGAGCTCTTCCCTGGGAGGATGGTGAGACCTTGGCAGAGGTTGTGGGCTCCTCAGGCCTGGAAGCATTCAAGGCCAGGTTGGACAGGGCTCGGAGCACCCTGGTCTAGTGGAAGGTGTCCCTGCCTGTGGCAGAGGGTGGGACTGGATGAGCTTTAATTCCCTTCCCACCCAAACCAGTCCATGAATGAAATGTGCATCCCCACGCCTGCTCCAGCTGCAGGGCCCTCCCTGGCTGGGCCAGGCCGGGTCTGAGCCTCTGTGCCCGTGCAGGTGTGAGATCTGCGGGTTCCAGTGCCGCCAGCGCGCGTCCCTCAAGTACCACATGACCAAACACAAAGCCGAGGCCGAGCTGGAGTTCGCCTGCGACCAGTGCGGGAAGCGCTTCGAGAAGGCCCACAACCTCAACGTCCACATGTCCATGGTGCACCCTCTGACCCAGACTCAGGACAAAGCCAAGGCACTGGAGCCAGAGCCCATCCTGCTCCTCACTCCCTCAGGGACTGCGGAAGGCCAGGGGGTGAAGCCAGAAGTGACTGCACAGCCCGAGCCCACCTGAGGGGCCGGGGCCGCCCGCCCAGCCCAGCCCCGTAGGAGCGGTGGAGATTGTTAATCCACCTTTTAGTCTCCCAAAGAACTCCGTGGAATTAGCTTCAGCTTGCTCAGAAAAGGCTTGTTCTCATGCAGTGATTTCCATGCTCACGTCTGATTCAGCAGTGTTGTACTAAGAGTGTCTAATCCCAGGGGCAGGGATCCCCAGCCCCACGCACACGGTGTAGAAACCAAGTTGGCCACAACTGTTCCCTGCCTGCACAGAGGTGCCCTCAGGGGCTCGAGGGGGACAGAGGACAGTGGGACAACTTAAAGCAGACATTTTGTTTTGGAAGAAAAAAAAAAAAAGAAAACAAATCCAACGTAATTACGATTCCCAAAGCAAGTCTAAACTGAAAATTTGTAACCTACTTTTTATTGTAACAAGAGCTTCATGGTTATGCTTGTAATAAATTATTTACAAAGTAATTTGAAAGAAAGGGCCCAGGTGAGAAAAGTGGCACCTTGGGGGTCCTGGCAGCTGCAGTTGGGGTGTTGGGGCTGTGTCCATTGCTCAGAAGAGTTCCAGCTCTTCCTCCAGCTCCATGTCCACAGGAGGCTCTGAGAACTGCAGGATGCTGGCTCCCAGCTCCGGGTCGAGTTCTTCACAGGTGCCCAGGAGCTGGGGAGAGGCCAGGGAGCCCGTTGAGGCCTGCTCGTGCATCCTCAAAGCCAGTTCCAGCAGCACTGGGGCATTTTGCTGCCCCTCAGCCAAGCCCAGGCAGAGGAGGGGGAAACTTCCACTCCTGCCCTTGGCTGTGCCTGATCCCTCCCTCAGTCCAAGCAGGAATGACCACACGAGGGCAGGGTGTGCTGTGCTGGGGACGGTGGAGGATGTGGCCGTGGCACCGCTGAGCAGCAGGGGTCCTCCCGCTCCCAGGGGCTTTAGGGAAGCAGGGAGCAGCCCCAGGTGGGTTAGGGGGGCACAGGTACAGCATCAGTGCCCCAGGGAGGCTGCACAGGCAGCCACTGCCAGCTCACACACTGGGAGAAAAGGGAAAAGCTGCACCAACCTGCTGGGTGTTCCCAAAGCTCTGGGCAGGGCAGTGTGGGAGGGCTCCCAGCAGGAACCGCCGGGCCACGGAGATCAGCTCCAGGGGATCCTGCACAGCACGGGAGAGCCAGGGCCGTGAGGCACAGCACAACATCACCCTCAGCCCAGCCCCTGCTTCAGAAGAGAAGCTGGAACCACAACCCCACAGATGGAGCTGTCACAGCTCAGAGAGCAGGGGGAACTGGGGTTTGGGAGCAGCCCCAGCAGCTCCTCTCTGCCCCATGGGATGAAGAACCTGTTGCCAGCAGAGCTCCCTCTGCCCCAGCTCCCTTTGCTCTGCGCAGGAAGGGGCAACAAGAGGGATGCTGCAAGTGACAAGGGAAGAGCTAAAAAACAGAATCAGTTACAAGAGGTTTTAAGCTAAAAAGGGGTAGATTTAGACTGGATATTAGGAAGGAATTCTTCCCTGTGAGGGTGGGGAGGCCCTGGCACAGGTTGCCCAGAGAAGCTGTGGCTGCTCCATCCCTGGAAGTGTCCCAGGCCAGGTTGGATGGGGCTTGGAGCATCCTGGGATAGTGGAAGGTGTCCCTGCCCATGGCAGGGGGTGGCACTGGATGGGCTTTAAGGTCCCTTCCAACCCAAACCATTCTGGAATTCTACGATAGGAGAAAAAAAAAGAGAGTCCAAGCTTTACTCACGTGTTCTGTGGGATCTTGAGCAGACTGTGGCAGGACTCCCCCTTCCACAAAGAGCTGGAGCAGCTGGAGGTACATCTGGAGTGCCACAGCCAGGAAGGTCGGCTCCCTGTGGAGCAGCTCCCGGCGGAACCCGGGGGTGAGGCTGCAGGAGGGCACCCGTGGGCTCTGTTAGCTCTGGGTCCCTGGGACTCTCACAGGTACAAGGCACAGCCCTGTCCCACTGTGTGCAGGGCCACCCCAGGAGGGGAAGGCAGCCTGGACAGCCCTGTTCGGAGCACAAGGCTGAAGGGAAACTTCAGGGCTCCTTCAACAGCACCCTGCCCTGATCAGGTGTTTTCTCCTGCACAGCTCAGGTAAGAGGCAACTGTGCTCACCTACAGGCCAGCAGTGCTGTCACCTCTGTGCCCCCACACCTTTCCTCCCCCCAGCCGGGCAGGAGAGCACAGAACCCCCCACCTGTAGAATGCCAGGGGCAGGAGCCGGGTGTGGCGCGCTGAGGCTGCACTGCACAGGACACGGAACTTCCCGGGGCCTGCAAGGGCAGAGAGAAGCACTGAGCACCTCCAGAGGGCCTCACATCACCTGTCACACCTCTGGAGCAGCACAGGGGCTGCACAGTTTCCTTCCAGCCCACAATAAACTCGGGTGCTTTGGGGTGCTTGGGTGACCAGCAAGAGAAGCAAGTTGTCTCTTCAGGCTTTCTCTACCAGCAGGAACAAAACTGAGTTGAGCTGTTGCTGATCATCAGCTGGGTCTCCACACTCTGGGGTAGAAGCAGGATGTTCTCAGCTTTCACACAAGTGTTTTTGGTGCTGCTGCCAAAGGCCCTGCAGCCCCTTCTCACAGGGACACTCCAAGCCCAGCGATGGCTCACCCAGCCAGCACCTTCCACCCCCTGGGGACAGGACTCACCTCCCTCTGCTGAATGGAAGAGAAGTGGCCAGGATGTGCCCCTCTCTTCCAGGCACTGCAAGATCTCCAGGGACCAGTCCAGAGATGTCTGAAAATCCACTCCTTCCTGGGTGTCAGAAAGGAGAGGTCTGGTTTGTCTTGGGCTTTAGTTGATCAAAGCAGAAAGGAACCCCCACAAGAGACTGTACACAAAGTGCTCTGCTAAAGGACCTTAACAATTTAGCCCAAGTCTTTCCCCTCACCTGGCAGCCTGGATCCCCTCAGGATCACCTGAGCAAGGCAGTGTCTTCCTCACCAAACCAGGCCACCACAGGTTCAGCTGAGAGAAGGGGAAGCTGCATCATGGAATGGTTTGGGTTGGAAGGGACCTTAAAGATCATCCAGTCCCACCCTCTGCCACAGGCAGGGACACCTTCCACTAGTCCAGGTTGCTCCAAGCCCCATCCAACCTGGATCAATCAACAATCCACTGCACATCCTGCACCAAACCCACCAGAGCAGCTTTTGTCCCCTCTAACCTTTCTAGTGACAACATGTCTTGGGATTATTGTGGGGTTTCTTTTTTTCATTACTCATTTTACTTGGATTAACTTCCCAGCTCTGTTTGCTCAAGACATTTCTCTCCTCCCTGGCTCTTCCCCCAGACTCTCCCATGGGCAGACTGAGACCAAATGGTTCTTTTTGCCTTGAATCTGCTCCCTGATCCCATCTGTGAGGTGACTCCCCAAATAGCTGCACTTCAAAGCTGAGGTGACAGCAAAGGGACAGAAACAAGCCTTCACAGGCAGGAGGATGCTCAGGGCAGGCAGCTGCTGGAAGCAGCCTGTCATCTTTGCTCCTTCACTTAATAGCATTAAATCACTTGGAAACTAATGTTCCTCCTTGCTGGGGACCCCTTCTCCCATGAAGCACCACATTCCAGCCTGAGGAGAAACATCATCTGTCAGATGTGAAATGCTACACAAAAGCTGAGAGAGACACGAGGTTCCTGAATTACCTGGGAGGTGTAAAGTCTGAGCAGGAAACTGAAAATAGTAAATCATTCAGGAGGAGAAATAAAAGCAGTGAAAGGGGAGATAACGTCAGTGAGAGGAAAACACAGGTTTAATCTGATGGGAACAGAAGGGCTTTCAGCAGGCTTGTCTGGGGTGTTGCTGATCCCTTCCTCCTGGCAGAACAAGCTCCCAGCCCTCCCAGTGCTGCTACAAAGCATTTTTGGGCAGCAAACCAAGCTGATCAGACACAACCAGTGCCATGAGAATTCCCTCGGGGCTGAACTCACCTTTGGTGCTATTCTGGCTGAGATGAGATCCAGGAGTGAGAAGAACAGCAGGGAAACAAGGAGCTGCAAGGAAAAGAGGCTGCCTGTTAGCTGTAACTGAGGTGGGACTCAGAACTGGGCCTTTCCAAGCAGGGAAAAACATTTCACCAGGTGCATTCCCACACTGGAACTGGATGAACCACCAGCCCAGTGTGTGTGACCTGCTGGGACCCCAGATACCCTCAGCCCTCCCACAGTTCTCACTCCCCTGGCACCCTCCAGGATTTTTGAGGTGAAAGCTGGAGTTATTCCCTGTGTACCAAGTGTACTCAGTGACACCAGCCTCTCACTGGCAGCTTCTGGCTCCAGACCAGTCCAAACAGTGGAGGAATCAATCCCACAGGAAGAGCAGCTGCTGCCTGGGGCTCTGAACCTCCAGAGCAAACACAAGGCCCAGGTTCTGCTCCAGCACTGTTACCTGGGAGCCTCTGGCACAGGGACAGTCCTGATGTCTGTCTGAGCTCTGAGCCTGACCTTTCCCTGGAAAACCAAACAGCCAGGATTGCTGGGCAGCAGCCCAGCTTCCTACTCAGCAGAGCCCTTCAGAGAATTCCCCTGCACTGAGGTTACAGACAGAGCCATTTCCTGGACCAGGCTTGGGAAAAGCCTCAGGAAATCTGTCCCTGGGATTCCCAGCACAACTTCCCTGAGCCCTTAGAGTGCCTGCACTGCTGTCTCACAAACTTCCTGCATCTCCTTAACTTTCCAGCCAAGTTGCCCAAGCTGAACTCCACAAGGGTTGCTGTTGTTGGAGGGAGGAGGGATCCTGCCATGGATTAAACTCATCTCTGCAGGGCTCTCTCCAGCTTCAGTTTTTAAAGCAGCTGTTGAATAGCCCTCCCTGACTTCAGAGGAGCCAGAGTCTAAGTTAAAACTTTTAGCTTGGAACAACTTTGCCTTTAGGATAAGAATTTAACAACTGGCAATTTACCTTTTATCAACTAGCCACCAGCAAGATTTCCCAACAGGGATTACCAGGGATACAGCACTACCTCAGACAACTTTTCTCAATTTAACACCCATTTCTGCTTTTCAGGTGTAGGGAAGAGCAGACCCATAAAAAGCACCCAGCCTTGCCTGCTCTGCATCAGTGCCCAGCCTCTCCAGTGCTTGTCTCCCTCGTGCACGTGGTGGCTGCTGCAGGATGGCACCGTGCAGGAAGGCAGCCAGGAGCCAAGGAGGGCCACAGAGAGGGAACACTGCTCCTGAACAAAGGAATCTGGGAAACAACACAAGCATGTCATGGGTTTGCAAGTGAAAAAGGGGAAAAAACACAGCTGTGAATGAGGAGGAAACTGGGGACTCGGGCAAAGGTGCAAGTTTGTGATTGGGGCAAAAATAAAATAATTATTCTCTCCAAATTTTTCCCCCTGTAGCTGGATGCTACATGGACACAGCTGTAAAAAAACCAAAGTCTAGAAGCAGACAGAAGCATTCCCAAATCTCTTCTATCAGCAGTTGGACAGGTAAGTCTATACTACAGAAGCCTGTGACTATCACCTGCCATAACCTGCAAGGAGATCCTTACATAAATTCCCAGCTTTTGGAGAAAAGCTGCAGGGCACTGACAGACAGTGTGAGGAGAGGAAAAGAGGGAAGGAAGCAGCCAGTGAGCAGCTTCAGGAGCCCAGATTCCCCAAATCCAAGGAGCAAAGGGTGCAGCAGCCCAAGGGAAGGACTCAACACCATGCTGAGGCTTTGCCTAACCAGGACTCTGCCTTCCAGCCTCCTCTGCAGAGATTTCCTTGCCTTATGGGGAAGCACTCTGACCCACATCACACACAGGGCCAGGCTCAAGACTTACAGTGACCCATTTTGAGTGCAAGCCCTACAGGAGTCAGTGCAGAGCTGTCCCTCAGGCCTCAGGCCAGGTGAGCACTCCATCCTCCCTCCAGGACAGCAGCCCCATCCCTCACACACACCTGGTACCTGAGCCATGCCAGCCCCTCAGTCTGTCCAGTTCTTCTGCAAGTGGAGCCTCAAAGAGTCTCTTCCACTGGGAGCAAAGCACTGGCTCCAGCCTCGGCCACCAAAGCTGGGGACAAAGATTGAAGGCAGCAGCATCAGTGCTGGGCTGCTCAGTGGCTGGCTGCAGGCAGGTACAGCCAGGTACTCAGAGAAAGGGGGTTTTCCCCTCTCCTTAGTGAAAAAGTCCAAGTTGAACATGCACACATCAGAAATGGGAGAAATTTCACACCCTGGAAACGCAGAGGGTCATTTGTGACCGTGCCAATACCATGGTGCCCTGGAACTCCTCTAGCAGGAGCAGTCAGGGTGACAGAACTGCTCCCCAGGGGTGATGGCCACGCTCATCACAGCCCCAGAATGGGTGTCCCCATGTACAACAGCACACGAGGAGTTACACACAGGAGAGAGAAAAAACCAAGGGATTTGGGGGCTTTTTGCTTGCTTGGCATGTAACAAGCAGCCCACACAGAGCATCAGAGAGCAGGACAAGCCTCCCACTCCCCAGTCTAAAACAGCCCCTCTGGGAACACCCCAGGAGCCCAGGGCTGGGGTCAGTGACACCAAGGACTCCAAAACACCCTGCAGATTTCCCCAAAGAGTTTCTGTTGAAGTCAGAGAGTGTTTAACACAAGTTCCCTGAGCTGGTGCTGGCTCTGTGGCAAGCTCAGAGAGCCCAGAGGAGATCAGGTACCGCTGCAGAGAGGAGCACCACGGGACACTGGGTCTGACACACTGAGAGAGCCTCGTTGACCCCTTCTGCTGCATCCTCACAGTCCAAGCTGGCACTGAGCAGGCCCTGGAAGGGGACAAGTGACAGGGTGACTCCACACATCCATCTCTGCTGCTCCAAGTCCCTCACTGAGCGAGTGTAAGCCAAGCAGAGAGGACTGTAGGGGTCAGCACGGCTCAGCAAAAGAAACCTGCACCAACAGCTCCTCCCCCAGCAGCTCTGCTGCACTGGATTAACTTCACCTCTACCACTGCTTCCTGCTGCTGCTTCCCCTCATTTTCCTGGATTACTCCTCTCCTTGGAATCACTCCAAGAGCTCTCAAATGGAGGGCACAAAGGGCACACCTCGGGTATGAGGTACCCTGGGAAGGAAAGCCCTGGGTAGGGACAGGGAGGCAGTGACAAAAGCAGCATTACCCTGAAGAAGTGAGCTGTGATGTCGTAGGGGAGGGCATACCCTCTGGAACAGACGTTCTTCTGCAGGGAGACACAAAGAGGGGGGAAAAAAAATCATTCCTTCCCTTTGGAGTGTGAATTCCTGAGAGCATTTCGGGTGTCTGGCACAGCAGGGCTCAGACAGCTCAGAAGCACCCTGTGAATCCTGGATAGCAGCTCAGATGGCAGGAACGTGGCTTCTGTTTTAAGCAAGCCCACGGATCTGCACTGGCCCTGCATCCCTGCCCACCACGGGTCCAGGATGGCAGCAGCAGATGGATGAACAGCCTTGGGATGAACAGAGGTTTCTGGCTGTGTCTAATATGACAGTGCAGAAGGGCCTGGAAAGGCCACTGAGGATGAATAATTAGAAATGAGCTCTCCATGAAGCACAAGGCAGTGTCCTGAGGGTCCTGCAGGTCATTTGACCTGCTCCCAGAAAGCTGCAGAGATGTTCCTGGATGTTTCTCAGGAGGATCCCACTCCCACTGATCCCACAGCAGATCAGTTGCAGGCCCTGGCATGACTGAGGGATTGGAGAAGGGCTCAAGCTCATCCCCTCCTGGGGCTGCACAGGAACACTGGAGGTTTCTCTGTAACCCACCTCACCAAACAAAGTGGCTCCTGAGGATTTGCTCTTAATAGTGTAAAATGCCACCACAATTCCAAATGAGTGAACCCAAAAGTCATAGAATCATGGGATGATTTGGGTTGGAAGGGAACTTAAAGGTCATCTTGCTCCATCCCCCTGCCACAGGCAGGGACACCTTCCACAGACAGATTGCTCCAACCTGGCCTTGAACACTTCCAGGGATGGAGCAGCCACAGCTTTTCTGTGAAGTTTGGCTGCACTGGACCTCCTGCCCTAACCCCAAATTTAAGGCCTTTATCTAGAGCCTTTACCAACAGGCAATCACCATTTGGCTCAGGACACCTACCAGCTCTGAGTTCACAAAACAGAAAAAGGCTTCACAGTCCAACACTGTTTTGTTTCCTTTCCAGCACGGGGTGATCAGGGTGGATGTAGGGAGCCCAACCAGAATCCTTAGGCAGGGAATGAAAAATTAAATACTGTCAGCAAGAGAATCAGCCTCCCCACGAAGATGGGTGAAATCCAGCCTACTGGCAGGGGCAACTGGTAGCCCAAGATGGCACATGGAAACACAGCTAATTCCAGAGGGCACCAGGGAATAAGTGTCCCTTGCACAGTTGTCCCCATGACAGAGTGTCACTGTCACTTGCAGTGGAATCAGAGGGGAGGACAGGCCACACACAGCACCCTGCTCTGAGCAGCAGTGTTGTGGGAGGCACTGCCAGCTGCTCAGGCCTGCACCTACCTCCTGTGCAGCAGCAGCTCCTGCTGCCTGCACAGCTGCTCTCCCAAAGCAGATCCGTGTCTGTCTGGCAGCCTTCCCTGGAGAGTCTCAAACAGGAAGTGTCTCTGGGCAGCCGAGCAGCGGGGAAGCAGCTTTGGCCTGCACCTCAGCTCCAGCACCAGCTCCTGAACAGGGTGTGGGGAAAGCAGTGAGGGCCACACACCAGCCTGCCCTCAAACCCTCTTTGTTCCTCTGAAGCAACCAGAGATCAACAAGAAAAACCTTTCTGAACCCCCCACACTGCTGCTCACACGTGAGAGCCGAGTGGAGCCTCGCCAGCACCGAGGAGGAATGAGGGAATACTTTGGTCAAGGTCAAGGATTGAACACCCAGGTAACACCTTACAGTCTGAAATCACCTGCAGCCTGCAGAGAATCTCAGGGCTGACTGACATCTTGGACTGGCCACAGCCACCCAGGTCCAGCCTGAAATGAAGGGACATGCCAGGTAAGCCACTCTGTTAGCCCAGGGCAGAGCTCAGTTCAAACACAGTCAGACGCTTCAGATCAACACAGAGCTCAAACATTGTGCCTTAAATAAGCTGTAGCTGAGACAGCAGCTCTCCTCTAACCTCCCTCCTCATTTTCCAGCTCCAGCCACTCCCCTGGGGCATTGGTGTTTGTCTGGCCGAACAAATCCGAGTACAAAGCCAGCTTAAAGGAGACAGCCAGACTTGGGCCTCTCTGTGGCTGCAGCCCCAGAGCTCTGCTACCTCAAGCAAGATGCTTATGCAAAGGCTGGTGAGTCACACAGGGCCTGCTCCCAGCTCCCACTTCCAGCCAGACCAGAAGGGATTGGCCTCCCCAGCCCCACGGAAGGGACACGCTCCCACTTCACAGCCTCAGGCCAGAAATGGCAGTCATGACACAGAGCACCTCTGGGAGGAATCCAGGATGGCATTGATGATCACTGCACAAGCCTTCTCCAGGTCTCCATCACAGCCACCAGCAGAGGAAGGTGCAGGAAGATACCGTTGGTAGATGGCCCAGTAATGGAAATCCTGTCTGCAGCATGGAAAAGGAGGAGATGGGAAATCTCTTTGAGCAGGGCCCTTCCCTTGATGTAAAAGGAAGCTCACACATCAAGTGTGATGAGTGATGTGTGATCTGATAAAAGCACAGTGTAAGTACAGACATGAAGAGTCCTCCAGGAGACCCCACCCATCCCGAGGCAGCTCTTGCTTCCAGAAACAGGGAGGTTTTGTGAGAAGTTATTTGGGAGGGCTGCACATGCAGGGTGAGCCTCAGAGAGCCAAGGAATGGCCTGGGTGGGAGGGGACCTTAAAGCCCACCCAGTGCCACCCCCTGCCATGGGAAGGGACACCTTCCACCAAACCAGGTTGCTCCAAGCCCTGCCCAGCCTGGCCTTCCTCAAGGGGAAACACACACACCCCTCATTCCTGCAGTGCCTGAACTCAGGACAAACCACAGCAGGCAACAGGCATTTGTATCCTGCAGCACTTGTATCCTGAAGTTTGTTTGCTTCCTGATCTTCAGTGCTTTTCCAGTGGCAGACTCTTGGACTGTTCCCTTTCCAACAGAGCCCCTCGGCCCTTACCTTTCTGAAGCAGAGAGAATATCCTTGTCAGGGCACACTTCCAGCTCCATCAGCAGCCACTCTCTGAAAGATAGCTGGGAAAAGCAAGGATTTAGGAGGAGGGAAGAAGAGCAAGGGAAATAATTTGTACAGAACAGCCTCCTGCTTCTCAGCATAAAACCCACCCTTCACTTCATCTCCAGACACAATCCCGTGGGGATTAAGAGACGTGAAACAAGAGACATCGACCCAAGGAAGTTCCTGTGCTGGTTCTCTTATCAGAAATTCAAGCTAAAGCCCCACTAGCCTTCAAAAATCCATGGAAAGCCCAGAAAGCCTGTCTCACACACCTCACTTCTTTGACATTTCCAAACACACTCATCAAGCCCAGATACCAGGGTGAAGGTGTGTTAGTGGAAATCAAGGCAGAATGAGTGAAGCACCTTGGTCAGACAGGCTGTGTAAGCATCAAAGAGAGCTTAGAACAACCTGGACACTGAGCAAGCCAAGCACAAGGAGTCATTCTAGGAACAGCCCAAACTCCTCTGCACAAAGAGAAACTGGTTTTAGAGGAAGTAGGTTAAAAAAAAGAGAGTCTGTCAAATCAGAGACATTGCAAGGGTGGTACAAAGAGTGGCTGAGATGGTTTGAGCAAGGCTGGGCCAGGCAATCCAAGGTGCCCAGGTAGAACATTGGCATTTACACAAATCAGCAGAAACCCAAGGATTTCCAGTTATTTTCCTGCCATCACTTCACAGAGAGCAGAGCAGGGAGCCAGGGTGATGGACAGGCCTTTGCTCTGCAGCTCCAGAGCTTCTTTAGCCTGCCAAACTTCCTGCTTTTCTAAGAAGTAGGACACGAGTTTTACCTCCAGTTTTCTCTTTCTGCCTTATCATCACCATCAAATAACACCCAGCACACACATCCTAGCCCACATGACTCAGCTGTCAGACAACTTTTCAGGTATTTAGTTCTTACTTTCAGGCATTCCGTTCTTATAAGAAGCTTTTGATCACCAATAAGGAAATTGCAAAGGGCAGATCTAAAAAAAGTGAGAATTACAGGGCGAATTGAAGTGATGGAAAAGATTTGTACCTGGAATGCCTTTTCCTTCAAGAGCTCTTGGAAGTGTGCTTGCTTCCATAAGCACAGGCTGGCTCTTCTGTAGTTCAGAGAGGGGCAGGACAGGGAACTCCAGCTTAGGGCAGTCCTGGCCTCCTCACACAGGGCTCCCCGAGCTTCCAGGCTCAGCCTTGGCACGAGGAACTGCAGCTGAACAGAGACAGCACACCCTGCACGTGGCTGCACAGAGCCAGGCCCAGAGCCACCCCTGCTTGGGGTGCCAAACAAGCACAGGCACCAAGAGTTAGGAGCACAAAGTTGTATTTCCACATTGTTTTCTTGGTGTAAGTGATATTTGCACAGGGAGCTGCAGCAGGAAATTGGGCTGAGACTCAACTTTCTCATAGATAACAGCAAAACTTCTTTCCCTTTTACCTTTTTAATCAGGCCAGGAGGAATCAAAGCACAAAAATCTTCATGAGAACAAGATGAAAACTTGCACATCAGATAAGCTGCTGCTGCAGTGCAAAACCTGAGAGGGAAAAGGAAAGAACTCCATTATCTGGTTGGTTCAACCAGCTCCACATGGTCTGGAAATTCTCCATGGGAGCTCTCCCAGCATCCCAAAAACCCAGCAAGGAGGTGGTGGATGCCCCATCTCACCTCAAGCAGAAGGCAAAGGACCCTTCTGTGCTGCACACCAGCAAGGAGCTCCAGTACTCTGAAATGGAAAGGGCCTTTCCAGGAACAGGCTGAGAAATCCCAAAGTTGGCTTCCACTCCAGGAATTAAAGCTCTGCATTCACTTAAGTGGCTCACAAAAGCTGCTAGGCCCAAAATATGAGCAGCACTCAGGGAAGGACCCTGAAAGGCAAAATAAGTGAAGAACTGCAGAGATTTTTTGGTAACTTTGTAACATTTCACTTGTAATATTTTAACATTTTCTTTGCTCATTGTAACATTTAATATTTCAGTTCTAACACTGTAATACTTCATTTGTATCATTTGTACCCAAACAACCTTTCTCAGTGTAAAAACTGAGTGAAGCAGCAGAGCATTGTTTCTGCCCATCAGTCCTGCAGCAGCAGCATAACTGGAGGTTTCTGTAACACAGCAGCTGGCTGTAAATTCAGATTTTTGGATTCTCAAGGCTTTTTAGCTTCTCTGACAGCTAATTTAGTTTAACAGCCTGTTATTTTCACCCTTGCAATATCACGGGGTAGAGGAAATAAACCAAACAATTCTTGAACGACAAAACCATGCACTGCTGCAGCCCAGGTGTGAGCAGCTTAATTTTATTTTTAAATTTTTACAACTGAATTATTCAATGTGAAAGCTTAGGACTGAAGCATTCTACCATTTTTCTTTTGTCTCCTTCCTAAACTTGGCTATTTCATCTTCTGTTAAAATGTCTCAGAATGCATTAACCTTTCACAAGCAGTATTTCTGCAGGAAAACATCCTCCTCACATTCCTGAGGGCAACTCCACACTACTTGACCAAAAGAGGGTATTTTTTGGAAGGCTGGAGGCTAGTGAAGTCCCTCCACTGTGCAGCCCAGGCAGGCACATGCCCCCCAGCTCAGGAAATGCAGTAGGGTGGCCTTTGGCACACAATGACCACAGGATTCCTGGTTGGAAAACTGACCTGATGATAAATGAGCTGGCAGAGCCTGCCCAGGAGCACAGGCAGGAGATTCCTGTGTCCACACATCATCTTCACCAGCAAGGAGAGGCACGGGCCCTGCCTGCAGAAGGTGAAACCACAGCTCATTTAATCTATCCCAAACACAGGAACAGGTAATTAAAAATGCTCAAACACCCTGAAGCTGATCCATGCTTGCCTGTAAATACAGCACAATTATCATTCCATTCACAGGCCCAAAGGAAGGGCACTTTTGGGGTACCTGAGCAGAGAACCCCTACAGACCTGCCCCCCACCAGTGCCCTGCCTCACACAATGGATGATATCTCAAATATTTGTTGTCACCACAGAAGGCCAAAGTGGCATCTGAGGTGAGAGTAAGGACAGGAGGAGCTGCCTGGGCAGAGTCAGAGCACAAGGTAAACAGAGGCAGAGCAATAAATGGGATCAAAAACAAAGCAAGAGGAGTTGGTATCACAAAGTCCTGCTGCAAAGCAGGGAGGGAGGGAGGGACTCTCCCACCCAACTCACACAACAGAAAAACAGAACAGAAAAACCCATCCTCAGAGGAGGTCAGGTTCCAGTTGGGCTTAGAGATGATTTCCTGGGACTTTTGTTTATCACAGCAACTTTTCAATCAGGTTTTTAGCACTGATCCCTGTGCTCCAGGGCACAGCAGTGCAAGAGAGGGAAGGATGTCCTGGCTGCCAGAGCACACTGCCCTCTGGAGAGCAGCCCCAGCAGATCCAGCAGCTGGGATCCCAGCCAGCTCCTCAGCACGGCCTTGTTTCCCAACAAAGTGATTTTCCACTGACAAGTTGCCCATAATGTTTACAGACTCTGCTACATCAAGGAGCTGCCGACCCACAGAGCTTCCAGGGGCAGGGAGTGCTGCCTCTCCCTGCTCAGCCAGGCCAGAACCAAACCCAGTCCCTGCCAAGGGGAAGCAATTCCAGGACAAAAGGGATTTGCTTCAGTGCCACCCCCAGCACTGAGCTGGAACACAGGGCCCTGTTTGTGGGGAGTGTTTCATCCCTGTCCCAGGGCACAAAGCAGAGCCAGGGGCCACTTTGCTGAAGGGATTTGTGACAACAGAGGAGAAACCTGTTTTGTTTACACATGTACCTCAGAGTGCATTGGTTCTTGGGAAGCAGGGCTTGGGGTGAAGCAGCCTGCAGCTGCCAGCCTGGCACAGGGGCCATGAACAGCCCAAGTCCCTCCTCATCCCTGGACAAGTGCTGGAATTCTGGTGTACCAACTCATTTTGGTTTCCCTGCTCTTTGACTCACATCTTACCTGTCAGGAGGGTTAAAAGAGGAAGCAGCTATTAGGGTTTGGCAGAATGATGTCAGCAGCAGATCAACAACCTGAAATAAAAAACACCAGAAATAAACCTGGAATAAAGCCCACACTGCTAATTCCTGCTTGTCAGGCTGGATATCCAGACCTAGTTTTGTGTATATTGTGTTTCCTGACATTAAAACATGAGACACACTGGTTAATGATATTCACTCCCAGTTGTACAGATCCACTGCCACTAAGGATGGAAAATTAAGCCCAGAACAGCCCAGGAATGATCCCAGCACACAACAAACACCTAGACAAGGCTGCAGAGCCAAGCCTTGCTCATCACAGGGCTGCTCTGGTAGCACACATCTGCAGATCTCGACATCCAACAACTTCCAGGTGGTTAAAACCCAGGAATAGTCAGTGCAGGGCAGGCTCAGGAGACAAAAGGAGAATGTATTTCCTGCTGGGGGCAGACAAAGCAGCCTTTCACACCCTCTACCCAGCTGCATTTCCCTGGGCAGCCCCAGGCAGACGGCACTCACGCTCTGATGGGGCTCCAGCCGGGGGGCAGGGACGGCCACTGCGATGGGGGAATTCTCAGCAGCAGCTCCGTTCTCCTCGCTGCTGCCAGCCAGGGCCCGGCCCAGCCTGTCCGAAACCACGGCAACCTGAGCTGCCACATCTGCGGGGAGGGGACACGACAGGGGCAGCAGCACAGCGGGCAGGAAACATTTACAACCCCCCCACAGCAGCAGGAGCAAGGGAAATATATACTGAATCAATCAGAGTCAAAAGTGTGTTAGGAAAAGCTTTAATAAGCAAAAAATGTTAGCTGGGATACATTGCAGCTGTATCTGCAGTGCCACTTTTCCCAAGTACTGTCACCAACACACTTCAGGAAGTTTTCCAGACCAGAAAGGAAAAAGCTTTCCCAAGGGGGCCCAAGTCAGCAGGTGAGCCCCAGGAGTGGGGCAGCAGAGACTGGTGTGGCACCCAGTGCTCCTCACAAAGATAAATCCCAAATTAAGCAGGGGCAGTAAGTCAGACATTAAAATGTACATATTCATGGCTGCAAGGATTATCAGCTCTGAAGGATTACCAGCTTCAGTAGCTCCTGCTGTGCCTTTGGCCAGCATTAGCCACACTATTCAGGCAGCTTTTGGGACAGTCAAAGAGAAGCAGCTCCCTCATACCTTCCCACTGAGCCTGGTCCACAACCAGGGCCCTGAGCTCAGCCAGCTCAGCCTTCAGCTGCTCAACAGGCTCCTTGGAATGGCTGGGCTCTGCTCTGGAGTCATCTGGACAAGGAAGAGAGGAAATGCATTCAGCAATCTCTGTGTGCACTTTCTCTACAAGCAGAATTTACTTTTCCTGAAGCTCTAAGAAAACCCCAAACTGTCAATCTGCCACACACAGAGCTTTGTTTTTACATACAGAATGTGTTATTTAATTAATAATTTATGGGTTTACGCCTAGTTGCAGAGAGGAATTCACTTTTTAAAGACAAGAGGCAAAAAAAAGTTCTGCTTTCAGAGTTTTCTTCCGACTTCCTTTTGCTCTGCCCTTCTCAGAAACATTTGCTGTCCTCAAAAGACTGGAGTCAGGCTCCAAATGCAGAGACAGACAATACAGCATGGATATAACAACCAGACACACAAACCAAGGCCATGCACATCTCCAGACGTTCCATGTTACTCTGGCTTTTTGTTTAAAAGAAGGAATAAAAGGAAATTCCTTTTACCACTAGAAAGAGATGCCGCCAGCAACTGCCACAGCCCCAAAACCCACCCAGAGTTCGTTGGAGGGGAAGAGCTTTTTGTACAAGGAATAAATCACCCAGGAACAAGAACAGCAAACAACAAAGGCTGAAATTAACACTGGCTGTAAACACGCTGTGAAATAAGGTGTCAGGGGCCCACTGAGTCACCTGTGTGCAGCACTGAGCACTGACAGAAGGGCTTGGGGCTGCCCAGTGCTCAGTGCTGCCCTGAATGCAGATAGTGTGCAGAGCCCAGGGATGGGGCAGGGCACAGGGGACAGGGCACAGGGATGGGGCAGGGAACAGGGGACAGGACAGGGCACAGGGGACAGGACAGGGCACAGGGATGGGGCAGGGCACGGGACAGGAGGGGACAGGGGACAGGGGAGGGCACAGGGATGGGGCAGGGAACAGGGAACAGGACAGGGCACAGGGGACAGGACAGGGCACAGGGATGGGGCAGGGCACGGGACAGGAGGGGACAGG
>VZRZ01007610.1:26234-43277 GCA_013398175.1 Climacteris rufus
CAGGGGAGGGCACAGGGGACGGGGAGGGCACAGGGGACAGAGGAGAGGGCACAGGGATGGGGCAGGGCACAGGGGACAGGAGGGGATGGGGACAGGACAGGGCACAGAGGACAGGTTCAGGCTGCAGAAGGCTGGCCCAGGGTGCAGGCAGTGCCACTAGAGGTCAGTGGCAGTTCAGGGAGCCCGAGGATGCCAGCCCGGCCCCCAGGGAGCCCTCCCGGCGGCTGCCAGGCCAACCCCGCTGCCCCCGGTGGTGCCCGGGGCCGGCCCTGGCGGCCTCTCCAGCCACAGCATCTCCAGAACGCTTCAAAGGCCCCGAGCCGGGCTCGGCTACAGATTTCTGTTCACAGTCAGAGTGTGAATGTGGAACTTATCCCCACCACGCTCTGGGAACAATCTGTGCTCACCAGCCCGACCTTTTCATCGTGTGTAAAGCATTGGAAGGTGTGTTTGAGACGCCCACGTGCTGACAAAGACAGCAGAGCTCATTAAATACCCTCATTAAATACCCTCATTATCCTGCCCCAGTAAAGCTGCAGCGATGGGACCGGAAATCAGGGGGCCCTCCCAGCCAAGCACCCATAAAGCAGGAGCTGCAATCCCTCTCCCAGCCCCTCCTGCTCCCCCAGACAGCCCTAATCCTCTCTTCCAAGAGGATGCCAGGAGTTTGGACAGCACAAGTGGTGCTGCACAAGGGATCAGCACAGCAGGTTCCCAGCACAGCACATTCCCAGCTCGGGCTGCAAACGCTGATTCATGGAAAGGTCTTGGGGGTGGAATTCAGCCAGCTCAGCTCAGGCAGCATCTGCAGCCTCAGCACAGCACAGGGACTGCAAAAATCCCACCCCAGCAGGGCTGGCAGCAAGAGTCATTACAGGAGAAGCTATTTAACACCTCGATACAGCACAAAGAATGTAACATTTATATGGATTAAATACCTATTCAGCCATAAATCTTCGAAAATTTTCAATTCAGGAGGGCATCAGTGGAAAAATTAGCATTTCATATTGATCCATAAGTAAATGTTGTGTTGTTTACCTTGTAACATCTTCTCCTTCATAGCACGACAGCCTTGCAGGTATGTGGAGTACAAGTTTGAGGGTATTTTATCAGCCCTATATTAATAAAACATAAAAGATTTATTATCCTGCATAACCACAAACTGCAGCTTTATTAAATATAAGCACAAACAAGAGCTCTTCTGTGAAATGTAATGAGAGGGGCTCTGGAGCATAAAGAGCATCTGGAGCATTTTTTAATCATCTGACATGAGGGGCAGGGATGTCTACCCAGCCTTCCACAGCAAGTATTGCACACATAAACCCAATACCATATATGTTATTAATTCATGCTTTAATGCCTATTTCATATCGAGTGGGTGTCTAAGATCTCCTGAGAGTGTGAGCAGTGAGATGCAGCACTCACACATGTAAAACATGAACGTGCTGAGACCAAGGTGTGACCTCCTCTCTGAGGGCAGGCACTCGCTGCTAAAAACACATCCCATGAGGCTGCCCAGAACTCAGCAGCTTCTCTTACAACTTTAATTTCACTAAATGATCCAGCCTTTAATTTTAGGGCCAGACTGGAATGACAAGGCAGGACCAAACACCTCATTTGCAGGCAGCGTGGCAAACATTCTTTCTTCATGAGAGGTTACAGAGGAACTACTGGATGTGGAATGAAGCTGTGCAGAAAAGCACCTTTAAACATGCATGCAGGGCAAGCTTGAGTTCTGAGAGGGGCTGTGTCCTCCTGGGGCATCATCCTGGTGTGCCTTGAGCATTAATAGACATTTTAGTCTCATCTTCCTCTCCCCCAACATCCAGTCCCAAAGAGCTTTTCACAGGGGGGGGCTCATATTCCTGGGGAAATTTTATATTCAGCTGTATCTTTTAAAATTTGCATTAAAATGTACCTGTCCAGAAGCCAGAGGGACTCCTAAATAATGATTTCACAGTAGCCAGAGGACTAATTACAGACCTGAAGACTGCACAGATAAGCTCCCACATGCACAATCTGCAAGCCACAGACCTGGGCCACCAAGCCCTGCCAAGAGCTGTTTGTAACCAAGGTGTCAAAGTCTCTGATAATCTGATATCAAATGTCCTGAAAAGAAAGCCCAGCAGCACAGCAAACAACACTGGGAAGTCTGAATACCTCTTCAAAGAGTCTATAAAAGCCATGAGTCCATCTGGGGTTTTAGGGAGCTGCAAGAGAGAAAAGGGCAGGTGAGGGGCAAATTACCTGAGTACAAACAGCCAGCTAAAGGGAGGGGCAAAGAAAAAGCCAAACACTGACCACACGTGGCCTGAGCAAAGCTGGAAGGAACCAGGAAGTGTAATATGGTCGTCTGAAAATGCTGAGAAAATAAACACAGCAAAATATTAACGATGCCAAAGGTCCAAAGTGCCACCTCCACACCTCAGGAATTAATTTGGCTCCTGCAAATATGAAGTGTTCATGGTAACGTGAAAAAGCACAGGCAAGCCAGGTTCACATTAGCCAATGGATTTAAATTTCTTTAATTTTCTTAATTTTTTTTTTAATTTTGATTATTATTGTAATAATTTTGGACTTCTTTAGCACGGGTGTAAACATCTTTTCACTCTCCCCACAAACATCCTCTATTAAGATGACTCCTGAGGAAGTGGGAAGAACTTCCCCAAACCTCCCTTGCTCACATCCTCAATTTTCCTTGTTTCCTAATTTTGATTCAGACTTGGCTTCTACTATTATTGCTATTATTATTATTATTATTATAGCTAAGGCAGGAAGAGTTGAAAAGCACGCAATACCTGGCTTCTATCACAGAAGTTGGGATCTTCCTTGTGTTCTCAAATATCTGAAGGGCCTTTTCAACATCACGGAGTGCCTGGGCCTGGGGCTGCCTCACCCAAGGAATGAGAGGAAGATGTGAGAAATTGAGGGTGATGATAACTTCCCTTTTCTGCTCTGAATTTTTATTGTGATCCTACTTTAGTTTTACATGTGGAATTAAGACCCATCACCTCCACTTCCAGCCCGTGCCTGCACACAGAGGCTCTGCCACCCTGGGTTTCTCCTGTTTGAGTTGTAAGACACCTCAAACTGCAACAAGTTTCTCAACTGGCAACCAGATCAGGCTTGGAAAAATTAAATTAAATCTTCACTTATGCCTGTGAGTTCATCACAGGACTGGGTTTCTTGCAGTATATTCAGCTATGCTGTCTCCAGCCTGTATTTCATGTACTCATGCACTGTGTGAGGCCTCTTCATCTGATCAAAATGTGGGAAGGAATAATAAATCCAAAACACATCCTTCTATAAATTACTGTTGTTGCCCAAAATTTGTCATGAACCACAGTGTGAAACTGCAGAGTGTGGATTCAACCCCCAAATCTCCTTTGAATATCCACACTTGGGTCCCACACCACAGAGATGATGTGCTCTATTGAAAAGAATCAAGATACCTATAAATGTCACCCCAGCTTTCATGAAATCTGGGGAGATCCTGCATTTATGGCCACTAAAACCCTCTGCCTTAAAGCTGGACATCTGGGAGGATGCTCAGCTTTGGAATGGCAGGGAGGTTGATAACCTGAGTGCTTTTCCAGAGGAAAAGGGACAGGGAGACAGAGCAGCAGTACCTGCACGGCCTCATCGGTGGAGGAAAGGTCTTCATAGAGCCCCATGTCTTCTATGGCCACCTGTGGGAGGGGAGAGAGGCAGGTGGTCACACACAGCAGGCTTGGACAGATCCAGAAGGAATTCCCCTCAAAAGAGAGAGTTTTTGCTGACCTTGAGGTCGGCCAGGCGGGTTTTAGCCAGAGTGATGTACTCCAGGAGCAGGGCCCGGTGCTTCGTGGGCACAAAGGGTGGGTACATGATGTGGACCTGCAATGGGAAAATCCCAGTGAGATTTGCCATTTCTACAGGAAATCACTGCAAAATTCTGACTAATGTTTACCTCAAATATATCCCACAGAAAGCATTATTGTTTGGTTAAGGATAAACCATTTTCATGGCAACCGACACAATTTTTTCCCAACAACAAACAAACAAAATCACTGAAGTGCTTAAACTTCACTCCATGAAAGGAATTCTCCTTGTCAAAAGAAGAATTTTGTCCTGCCTTATTTCAGGAAGAAAGGAGTTTGAATAATGAACCAGAAGAAATGCAATTACCATAACTACATTAATAATGAGCTGAACCTGCTCCAAGTCACAAGGACCTGACAACCATCTCTGCCAGCACCTTCTCACCTTCAGGTAGGGTGCAGCTTCAAAGGGCACCAGCTCTGACAGGAACTCAAAGAGGAAGACCAGAGATTTCTTACTGCTCCCGTGGTGGCCACCAGCATTCCCAAAGGAAGCCTGAAACAGGGAAAAATGACAAGACAGCCTTTCAGTGTGGAGAGCATCCTCAGCCCAGCAGTGCCCTAACTCAGCACACAAATCCCAGACTTCCCAGTTCTGTCAGGAGAACCTTTCTGCAGAAAAGTCTCCCAAGAAAGTTTGCAGAATCAGGGAATGGTTTGGGTGGGAAGGGACTTTAAAGACCATCCAGATCCAATCCCTTGCCATGGGCAGGGACACCTCCCACTGTCCCAGGCTGCTCCAAGCCCCGTCCAACCTGGCCTTGGACACTTCCAGGGATCCAGGGGCAGCCACAGCTTCTCTGGGCACCCTGTGCCAGGGCCTCCCCACCCTCACAGGGAAGGATTTCTCCCTAAAATCCCATCTGACCCTGCCCTCTGGCACTGGGAGCCATTCCCTGTGTCCTGTCCCTCCATCCCTTGTCCCCAGTCTCTCTCCAGCTCTCCTGGAGCCTCTTCAGTCACTGGAAGGGGCTCTGAGGTCCCCCCTGAGCCTTCTCCTCTCCAGGTGAACCCCCCCAGCTCTCCCAGCCTGGCTCCAGCCCTTGGATCTTCCAGAAGTCTCCATGGAAGTTTGCTGCCATGAGAACACTTAGAGTCAAACAAGGCAACACCAAGATGCACCAAAGGATTGAGATTCATGAGGGAACCACAAATTTGCAGGTTTCTACACAGGTTTATCTGGGCATTCTAAGGAAAATAACCAGTCTGACACTACAGAGAACACAACCAGTTTACCTTCTGATACCTCCTGAACACTCTATCAGCCAAAGCTGAGCTTAGATTTGCAAATTCATACAAAGGAATTTCCAGGTTGAATTTATGTGGGGATTTGCATCCCTAAAATACCCACCTGTTTACAGCTAAAAGCAACAACCAATTATCTCTAAGGTCAAACACAGCAATTACAGCTGCATGCAAACCTCCAGGAAACAGGAATGCTTCCTCTGCCATAACCCCCAGCTTATGCAACAGCAACAGTGCTGCTTATCAAGATACTGAAATCCATCCAAGATGATGATTGTAACAGGAATTACATGTCTGCATTCCTAGCAAATAACTAGAACAGGCAAGGTGGACTTAAGAGATGAAAGGAGAGAAAACTGGGCAAAGCCAAATAAATTTAATCTTTGCAGACACAAAGGCAGTAATAAATATTTAATCATTCCTAATATCAATACAATCACTCATTACTTCTCTTTTTTTGTTTCCCCTTTCTCATTCCTGGCTATCCTGTCTGGAGCAAGGCTTTCTCCGGGCAGCAGAACATTCCTTATGCACAGGTTTCCTCACACAATTAAAACAAAGCTCCCCAGTCAGGCCTTACTTAGTGTTACCTTGAACCACTCAGAGTAAGGCATGAAGACAGCAGGGCCCTCCAGAGCAGCCTGACGAGCAATCAGGAATGCAGTGATCATATTTTCCATGTCATAATTCCCAAAGGCCTTCAGCAGGAGATGGCTCAGTAGATCTAGGAACATAAAACAATAACCTCACACTTTGCTCTTGACAACAGTGCTGTATTTTCTACAGTAAATGAAGACAAATATCTGTGATAAAACATAAGGCAGGACCTGTATTGCAGCCTGGGGAACCTTTGGGATCTGATTTTATTTTTTTATGCACTTTCAGCTGTCAAACACACTTGGATTGCCTGCAGGAATTGCAGGGAGTCCTGCACTGGGATAATCAGTAAGGAATTCTCACAAACGAGTTCTGCTAGCAAAGGTGAGCTACAACTAACCTTCAGTTATCACTGTGCCAATTAATAATGAAGGCAATTATCAAACACCCACCCTGAGCTGTACACAGAGCTTGAGAAGAGGCAGGCACGAGGCCTGGCATTCACATCACTGCTGACAGGGATCTGAGTGGAATAGCAGAGGTTCTGCTGCTTTTTCCAGGCAGAAACCCCAGACAGCACCCATGGGTGACTCCCCTGTTCCCCACCCGAGCAGCACAGGCACACACCAGGCTGGCAGTGCCCACCTACCCTTGAAGAGCTGCTCAGCCTCAGCCTGACACACCACCAGTGTGGAAACACAGGACAGGACGTGCTGCCAGTTCACCTCGTGGGTCTCCAGGACTTGCTGCAGCTGGCAGATGGATTCCTTCACACTGAATGCCACCAACAGCTGCAAGAGTGGTGGCAATTCCTGTTAGCTAGGACACACAGCCACAAGAGAGAGGGGAATACAGACAAGACTGACAGGCTTTTCTGTGACTTTTTCAAGCTAACCTGCAGCTTTTGAATCAGGTTCCCAGACCCAAATATCAGCCTGAATTGGAACAAGCACTGGCTACAATAAACAGTAAAATTCCAGATCTTTCAGAACTCATGTCTTACTCTGTACCAGTGAAAATTCACATCTCCAATCACCATCTTTGCTCTCATTAAGAGCTTTGCACAAACAAAAACCCCTGTAGTTCTTCTCCTTCGTGCTTCCTCCTGCCCTCAGCTGGTTTGGATTCTGACTGATTTGAATGTTGCACTGATTTTCACTCATCTCATGTCAGGAGTTTCAGTGGGTCAAAGCCAGGGTGCTGAAGCTGTCCTGGTGACAGCAGGCTGACCTACTTTGCGATACAGGGCCGTGAGCAGGGGAGAGGTCCTGGTAAAGCTCCACTCCTTCTGCATCTGGATGGCATCAGACACTGCACCCAGAAACAGAAAACATCAGCAAGAGGTTTTAAAATACACCCAAAATGCGTAAGTTGGCCACACAAAGTTTCCCTTGGGCAGCCAGACACATCCAAAAGTGCCCACTGGAATTCCCTCTGCGCTGTTTGTCTCTGGAACAGGGACTGTGGCACAAGGACTGGGCCATTCCATGGTGGCACTGGCATCCCAGAGCTGTTGCCATGATCCCACTGCGTAGGCTGACATGGCACATGCACAGAGAATCAGCAAGGAAGCAGCTTTTCCCTCATTAACCTCTCTCATCTGGAAGGCAGCAATGACACAGCTCTCCCACACAACAGGCAAGCAGCTCCTAGGGATTTGACCAGAGATTTTATAGCTCAAACATATTTCTTCCTCAAAACATCAAGCTTCACAATTACTAATCCAGGATTAGAACCTTCCTGCCCAACATTTTCTCCTGAACTATGACAGCTGATTATTTTTCCCCTGATTTGGCACCCTTATATAGACCCTGGGAAGGGGCTGGGCAGCCAGGAGGTTTCTCTGGCTCTGGCTCCTCCAGGCTGGGCCCACTCCATGTGGGACAGAGCTCCAGACACAGCTGGAGACACTTTTCCCTGCCCATTCCCACCTTTCAGCACCGGGTTGTGGGTGAGAACCTCGGTCAGGGTGTGCCTGAAAAACTGCTGCACGGAATCCGGGTGAGCCACGCCTCCATACACTGAGACATTGAACACATCCAGCCTGCAAGGGACAGGGAAACACCAGAAACAATGCCATGAAATGTGATCAGCCAGCTACTGATTAAATATGCTCAGCCAGGTACTGATTAAATAGCATCAACAGGTACTGATAAAATATGATCCAGGAGCTGCTGATCAAATAGGATCAACCAGGTGATGCTTAGAGTGAATGATTTATTTTTCTTATATGTCCATCTACTAAATTTGCCACGAATATATACATTTTTTTGTATTTTTTTTTACTCTATGAATTACCTAACACAATGGAGCCATCAGATTTACAAATGTGAGTCCCAGGTATGTCCCTGCACGGGGCTGAAGGTGACATGCACAAAGTAGTTAAAACAAATTTGGAAGCAGGAATTTGAGGTGATGGCACCTTCCAGATGTTTCTGTTCAAAAGCAGTGAGAAAACTTGATGGGGAATTTTTGGGATGACAAGAGGGAGCTCCAGGGTTGGCTCCAGCACTGCCAGAACCCACCTTCCTACCCAACCCTTATCTTTTTTACAAGCACTTTTGTCTGCACATATTTTATTAGAGGAGAATACCAAACACAAGTAGCACTGGGAGGGGTGGGGTGTGAGTAAATAAGGAAAGAGCACCCCACAGCATTCCCCCTGTATCAGTAGCAAATGTAACAGTGGATAAAAACCTCCTCCTGACACTGTTCAGAGCGTTTCTTACCAGAACCTCACAGCCTGCAACATGGAAACGTCTTCCTGCTTCTCCTTACCAACAGCATCAAGCACCCCTGTACCCCAAAACACACAAAACACAATGAGAAATGGAAATGAACTGTGACACTAAACCCCACCCAGGAAAAAAGAGGAATGATCAACTGGTGCCCCTTTACAAAGGTGAGCCCGTTAGGGAAATGTGCAGAAGCCATTCAGCAGTGTTAAATCCTTACCAAATGTTTTCCAAAGTGACACACAGACTCAGAAACCATTACCACCGACCTTGAACCAATTTTAAAGCATTCCCAAGAACGTGCTAATAATGAAGCCATCTAAAAAGGCACCTAAATGAGCATTTCATTTCCAAGCCCAGCCCTAACGGTGCCGTGCATCTGTGAGTGTGAGCACTGACTGCAGGCAGGGATCTGCACAGGCTGGATGAACCACCCTGGAAACCGGGGGCCGAACAAAGAGCAGGCTGGGGGAGGGCCACACGTTTGTAATGTGCCATTTGCATAGCAGGAATTCCTTTAAAAGCTCGATCTGCCCCAAAACGACGGGCAGAGATCAGACAGGTTGGCAGCTTGCGCAGCAGCGTTGTCTTGACGATCAGCCCACAGCACTCTGAGCCCACAGACTCGGAGACCCTTTGCTTTGCAGCCTGCTGCAGCAGTACTGCTGCTCCTCGTGCCATCCTGCCTTGAAAACCCTCCTCTTTTCACTGTTAAAGGAGCTTGGTTTGAATATTAAAATCTTTAGTTAAGAGAAAAACCCCTAAAAGAAAATTTACAGAGCAGGGGCAGCGAAGCAGACGCCCCTCACATGCCACCACAGCATCAGGATGTAACACTCTCCTCTCTTGCTGAGGAATACTTTAAGGTTAAGTAGAGGAGAATAAAGCAAAGGAGATAAACTCAGCTTATCTTCAGGCACAGCAGTTCAACACAGTCAGATCATTGCAGTGAAGCACAGCCCTCCCATGCTGCTCCCAGCCCGTCCTTCTCCTCCTGTGAAGGTCTTCAGTAACAGGGAATTCTTTTACATTAAAAATCCTAATGTTCTCCAAAGATTAATGAAGTGAAACCCCTCAAAGGTGACCCAAAAGTGTAGACTAATAAAATATCTTACATAAACCTCGTGTAATGCATTTTGCAGGCGCACAGGCTGCGAGTGTGGCAGTGCAGGCTGCGCAAACGGGAAGGGCAAATGAAGAGCAGGATGCAGACTCCTGTCTGCCTGCCAACAGCCTGCTCCTCCTCCTCCAAAATCCCTACTCCTCTGTTGGTAAGGGCTGGTTTTCAACTGTTAAAGGGCCACCTGAGATGGGATTCATACATATTAAATAATAAAGCACTTCTCTTGCAGCTTTCCCTTTTTAGAAGCACTCCCAAGGTCTGGGAGGCATCTCTGTGCACAGACAGAGGTCCCTGCGAGACCTGGGGCAGGGGATGGGGCTGGCAGTGCCCACAGGGAATGGCACAGACTGGAGGGGGCAGTGCTGGTGGCGTGTCCTGGGATGGGGTCACCTGAGAGCAGAGGAAAAGCAGCAGCCTCTGCAGCAGCACTGAGCAGGAAACGTGCCAGCGAGGAAAGCAGGGAAGCGCTGTCACTAAGGAGACAGCAGTGACAGCAGCTGCACACTCAGGTGACACCAACCAGAGGTGTGGGACACGGGAGGGGTGTAAGGAACATGGCAACAGCAGGTAAAGCATCTCCCTGTGAAGATCTGTGACACACAACAAGAATAATCCCCCGTGTGTTCAGTCTTTCAGCGTTGGGATTTGCTGGAAATCAGGCACTGCTGCTCCTGAGCCCTCAGCACTGGCACCAGGGCAGCTCAGGCCAAGGCAGGGACACTGCAGATCATGAACACTGGGTGTTTAAAGACCACACACCTACATTAGATGTCTCTGCTCAGCATAAAAACAGAGCTTTCAGCAAACATCAGTCTGAAAATCCAAACCGTGAGTCAGCAAAATCACCCGCAATGCTGTGAATTCAGAAAGTTTCATTGGCTAGGCAGAAAAATTAAATCTAAGCAGCAAAACTCATCCTGGCCTAACCTCTGTGCTCCACCTGCTTCCAAGCAAACCTGTTAAAAATCAGGAAATCAGGTCAGGTATCTATGATGTTACAGCTGGGAGCATAAAAATGAAGTAGCATAAAAGGCAAGAAATTATCTGCAGTGTCTGGAGACTCTTTAGGAGAACGGGGAAAGCAGAGGCAAATAAAATCAGTGACATAAATATTATGCACAACAGCACAGACAAAGCAGCCAGGCAAAGGATTTCTCCCTAGGGATTTAGCAGTGAGCAAGAAACAGAAGTCTTGGAAACAGCAGTGGCTGCACAAAGCTGGGATCACAGCAATACTTACAGGCCAACATTCTCTGTAAGACAGCACGGCAGATCTGTTCAAAATCGACAAATTAAGGGATTTAGAGTCTCAAAGAGCTGCAATTCCATGCAGAAAAAGTAAATTGACTCAAAGAAGAGTTCTGTCCCTCTTAAAGCTTCACTTTGACCTAAGGCTCTGCAGTAGAGCAGATAAAATAGACAGAAAGGCAGCATTTTCCATCCTCACCAGCATTCCATGTCTCATATTCAAATGGAAAACCCCAGCAATGCAGGAGAAAAGAAGTTAAAAACCCCCTTGATCTGCCACCTTGGAGCAATTCTCCATACAAAAAGTCTCAGTTCTGCTTTCACCATTTCCCCCACTCCAGCACCTGCACCACCCCCCTCTCCTTGCTGCTCCAAGTTCTGAATTATTTCTACTCAGCAAGAGCCAGAGAACAATGGCATTACTTTATTAAAGCACCATTTGTAACCAGGTTTATTTTGTCCTTACATAGGGAACCTTCTGGAATTCCACCTTCCTGCCCAGCTCAGAAGCTTGCTCAAAGCCATTCTGAAGAAACACGATGGCAAAGTCTGCAAATGAAGAAGGAGTCAGTGTTCCAGCATCCCCCTTGCACACAGGTCTCCTGCTCCTTCCCCTCCCACTCGTCCCAACAGTGTCTGAAAAGCCTCATTCACCACTCAGGAATTATTTATTGTTTTGGAGTAAAAATACTCCCAGGAAAAAGCACCCAGAACTTCAAGGATTATAAAGACTAAAGAATTTGCAGTCATGCTCCACGACCACTGCAGAACTCAGAGGGGCTGTACCTGTCAGTCAGACACTGTAGGGATTTTTTCCTAAATAAACTAAGAAAATAAATAATAGAAACTGATGGGAGGAGGAAATAGAGCTGTGAAATATTTCTGTCCCACAGTCTCTCAGACACTTTGCAGAGTGTCACAGTTTGGGTGCATCATTCCTGAACCACACAGATCACAACCACATTTTCCTGTGTTTAACTCCAGGGGACAGAAAAATTCAACCCAACCATTTTTTACAGGGAAAAAATTGCTAAATTTGCCAAATATATAAAAATTATATTCCCCTCAGAGCAACGAGGTCAGGAAACAGCAAGTGGGGCCCATGTTCTTCCACCTGTGAGGTTTGCCCTGTGCCCAGCCAGGTCCTTGCCTGAGAGAAGGCGCCGTGCCAGCTCCGTGTCCCCACAGGGAATGTCCCCAACCTGCTCACAGAGGCCACAGAGGCTGCTGCACAGCCACTCCACTGCTGCTGGGCCTGCTGGGCTCCTGCAACACACAAAAACACCTTCAGTTCCACCCCTCCTGCTTTCTGTAGGGCTGGCTTGTCTCCACCACCCTCCTCAGGGCTCAGGGAAGAGCCACCTGTGCACTCTGCCCTAAATGTGCCATTTCATTTATTTAATTGGGACTAGCATGTTTGCTTTACAAATGGGTGCTTTTCACAGTTTGCTTTTCATATTGTTTGCTTTATAAAAAGATTCCACCACATACACATGCAAAGGAAAAAATGGGTGTGAAATTGTGAGTCCAAGTATTTCCTCATCTCTGACACAAAGGTGTTTCCATTGAGAAAGCTCTGCTGGAAGAGTTTCAGTTCCAATCTGTAAGATACGTGGATAAAAATGCTTTAAAAAATAAATTAAGATCTTAATCAATGCCTTTGGTTCCCTTAAGTTGGAAGCACAGTGGGCACTGAAGGCTTTCCTTGTGAACAGACAAGTAAACCAATATCAAAAGCCTGAAACATCCCTGGAACATTCTGGGGACACAAGAAGGAAACAACCTGACCTTCACAAAGGATAAATGAGTGGGTTGTTAGCTCTGTATCATGGAATTCCAGAATGGTTTGGGTTGGAAAGGACCTTAAAGCCCATCTTGTTCCACGTCCTGCATGGGCAGAGACACCTTCTATCAGACCAGGTTGCTCCAAGCCCCATCCAGCCTGGCCTTGGACATTTATTGGCAGGCAAAACATAAAAAAAAAAATTCTTAGACTAACTATTCTCTGGAGATTAACTCTGCCAGACCAAAAAACATAAGGCTTTGTGAAGATGGAAGCACCCAGCTTCTGCAGAGCAAGACTTCTCTCGAGTCCTGGCTTTGGTGGACACCAACAAGCCAGAGCACCTAAAGTGGGCTAATTACCCCAGAGTAACCTCCCAAAGCCACAGCAGCTCCCTAATCCTGCTAATCCCGTGCCTTGCCAGCACCTGACCCTCTCCTCAGTCCAGAATACTCATGGCTAATCCCTGCTTACATTTCAGAAGGCTTTAGGGGATTACTGCAGCAGCAAACCCCCCCAGCCCTGCTCACCTCTCCAGCAGCTCTGCCAGGCCAGCGGTGCCAGAGCTGTGCAGGTGCCACACGGCCTCCAGCCCCGGGGGCTCCTGGGGAGATGGCACCATCAGCTCACTGTGCACCCAGCATTTGGCTATTGCAAATGACACACGACAAATAAAGCTAAACTCTGCTTATTCCAACTATCCAGAAGGTGTGAAAATTGAAAACTGACGACGCAGGAAATACCTGGTGAGGAAAGATTGTATTTCCTACAGATTTTGGATGGTTTAGGGTTGTAGATGCATCACCACTTTAAATTTTCATGGACAAGTAATGAATATATCCATGTTTTCCCTCTGGAATAATGCTGATTCTGCAGATTCAAAGGAGCAGGGGATATCCCAGGAAACAGGTAACACTCCTGAGTTTCAGGTCTTGTTAATTCATATCCAGATACAGATTAGAGAATTATCTCTTAGTCTATTAAGTTTATTAGTCTCTGTGGGATGAGGTTACCACTCTCAAATCTGTCTCCCAATATAGCTGGGATTGCAGGAGACTACAGGAAGAGACACTGCAATCATCCAGGCAGAGAGGCTGATGGACACAAAGGAAAAATGAACAAAAATCTGCACCAGGCATCACCCCTGTGTGGATCAAATTGTTGCCCTGTAACATCCCTTCCAGCTCCTGCCTGGAGCAGCCCTGAGCCAGCAAAACAGCACTGCAGGGTGCACCTGGCAGGGGAAAGGTGCAGCAGCAGCTTCTGATCACTCCAGGCAGAACCAACACCCTCACAAAACCTTCCCACCTTGGGAAGGAAGAGGTTTTTTAGGAGCCCTGGGCACAGGGAAAAGCCAAAGCCCTGGGAGCTTTCTGTGGTGACCAGCAGCTGCCTCATCCCCTGACCCCAAACTCGCCCACATACTTTGTCTTCACAACCTAATTCTTACTGCAACACTCTCAGTTACAGGGTTATCTCCCAGTTATCCCCATGTCTGCCCCAGGACCAGATCTTAATCAGCCTGTGAAACACACAGGTTCTATTTTCAGCTCAGGAGTGGATATTTGAGACCAGAGCACGGCCCTTTATCCAGGCAGATCAGCCTTTGCCTCCTTTCCCACCAGAGCAGTGAGGAATCAGAACTGTCCCGCTCAGAAAAAGCCCTGAACTCCACTCCCAGCATCCCTTGTCTCCACAAAACACACCCAAATGAAACCAAGCCATCCCACTTGTGAGGCAGCACAGGCTGTTATCTGCTATCTCATTTCTTTCTCTGTCACCTCACTTTCTCTTATCACCATTCCCAGGTAAACAAAGCAGAGAACCAGCACTCCAAAGACACTGGGAATATTGTTGGCAAAGCACATGAAGGACTCAGGGACTGTGTCACCCCACAGGCAGCTGGGAGCTTCTGCACTGGACCTGGAGAGCTCCCCAAAACCAGCACTTGATCACCAGGGTGCTGCCAAGGCTCTTTTGTGGCAGATTTTAACCATTCACCTAATTCCAAACCTCAGCTGAGTCCTCTGGAAAAGCAAATCCTGCTGCAGAGACAAGGATGTTGCCATTGAACTTGCTCTAAAATAAAACAACCAAAAATCCCAGCATTTATAATTCAGTTCATGATTTTGGAAGGTCAGGAAGACCAGTCATTGTCAGGAATTCAGAGATGCCATATCCCACAGATGAAATCCCATGGTCTGTAACCCCACAGTGTTTCTCCATGAGTTCTCACCTTCATTTTCCACATTTCCTGGCAGAAGAGGGAGCGACAGAACATGTTGTTTGCCAGCAAATCCTTCACTGTTTGAAGCAAGCAGGACAATCTCTTCTGGCATCACCCCAGAAATGAAGCAGAAATAATTCCCTTTGTGAACAACACATTCTCAGAAAAATAATTTGTTGCTTTTCCATTTGCTGCTTTTTAAAGGCACAAATGGTGGAGAGAATTCAAGGGAAAAGCCCAAACTTCTCCTCTTATACATCCTGCACTTCTGTGAGCAAATTGGATACCCCAGTAAGTAATTGCCCACTCACATTTGGGGCTTTATCAGAGCAGATAAACTGGGCTTAAAGCAAACCTAACTTAGTTGTGCTGTTGCTAAATGAAAGATGAAGCTTTGCCCTTACTCTCTGGTCAGAGCTCAGCAGTGGCACTCGGGAGGGGCTGGCAGAATCCTGGCAGATCCGCTCCACGTTGGCAGCAGCAGCTTTGGCTGCCAAGGTGGCGGTGGGCACAGCCAGTTTGGAGGCCTGTTCCTGCAGGACAGAGACTGAACAAAACAGCAGAAAACTGTCAGCATGTGAGGGAAAAGGGTTTGAAAGCCTGGCTAAGAACCATGGGATGGTTTGGGTTGGAAGGGATCCCAGAGCTCATCCCATGGGCAGAGGCTCCAAGCCCCGTCCAGCCTGGCCTTGGACTCCCAAGACAAAATCCCAAGTCTTAAACTCCTTCCTGCACAGATGTCATCCATTGCACTGGGCAAATCATTTTCATCTCCATCTATCATTCCTTTACCACACACAACACAGGGGCAGAACAGCCACAGAGGTGGAATGTCCTTGCTAAGCAGATTTCTGTGGTTTCGCCTTGTAACACCTTCAAATAACAAGAACATTCAAGAATCAGTTCTTGTCAGGGGTGTCATCAGCAGGCAAGTAAGAAACAAGACCAGAACAATGAAAAGAAAGTAAAACTGGGGCTGCACTTTAGAGGTAAAAATTCAATATTGAGGAAGAGCTCTCCCCACACCTGGCCTGGTAGATGCTCACCTATGAAGGACTCTGGTGATATTCCCCGGTGCTCTGCCCCATCCTGCACACCTGGCGTGCCTGAATCTCCCACCTGCAAACCAAATAAAACCATAACACTCTCAGATGTCTGACACACACATTCACAAACCCATTCCTGCACTCCTGGAGCAACTGAAGTGAAATTAACCCCGAGCTCCCACATGGGAGTGGAAAAGCACAGATTTCAGGGCACCTTGCAAGAGATATGTGTAGAGTTATTGTCATTTTATGAAATCAAAAGGAGATGCAGGCCAAAGTTCCTCATCCCCAGGGATGCAACAGCTCAGCAGCAGCACCAGGAACAGAACTATTATCATTCCTATCTTTCAAGTCCTTTCTGTGAAGCTACATGGCCATAAATATTCAATGAAACATGTCCAAATGGTGGATACTTTTCTAGTTAAACACCCTTTTTTCTTTTTATTAATGGAAATATTCCGTAGAGAAAGAAAGATCCTGGACTATGGGAGATATTTGCATTATCTGTTGCAGCTGTAAAATCAAAAGTGAGGAAAGGGAGAACATGGCCGAGTCACAACAGTGGCTCCAGGTAAGGTTGTCATGAGGACAGTCACGTCTGGTTGGTAATTCACAGAAAACCCAAGTCTCTCCTGATTTTTTTTCCCCCTAGGTTCACAAGAAGCCATTCTGACTCTAAGGAAAACATTCTGGATTTCCCTTTGTCCCAAATCCAAGCCATGCTTAACCACTTTTAGCCTGCAAGAGTAAAACGTTGAGGAAAAAGGGATTAAATAATCTCATTTCTGCAACACAGACCTTTAAACTGCATCTTACTCCTACAGTGTTGTTTTTTATTCCCTCGTACCATGAAAAACTCTATTCCTGGGCCATTCACCACCATCCCAGCCGGACCACAACACTGAATCGTACCTCCAGCAGGAGGGCACTCAGGTCCTGGTGATGATCCAGCAGCCGCACAGCCGCTGCCTGCAGCTCCGCTTCACTCCCAGAGGGGCTTCTCCGCTTTCTGGCTCTCCCTGCTGAGAAGTTTGGGTTTGTTTTATGGCCACAGCTTGTTCCCAGGGCACCCTGAGGTCACCTCCCGCTCCCTGCTGCTGGTGGGTGAGGACGAGGGGGGTATGAGGAAGGCAGAGGGGCTGTATGAGGGCAGAGGGGGATATGAGGAAGGCAGAGGGG
>VZRZ01007610.1:57289-76809 GCA_013398175.1 Climacteris rufus
GGTTTGGGTGGTGGGTGATGGGGAAGGGTGGGGGGCACAGCTGGGGCTGAACTGGGAGGGAAGGGGGAAGAGGCCCGGGAGAGGCTGAGGGCTGGGTTTGGATGTTGTCAGAGCTGGGGTGGTGAAAGTGTTTTTAGGAACATCCCTGCCACCTTCCCAGCACTGCAGGATCCCAGTGCTGGGTGTCGGGTAGGTCCTGGTGGCACTGCTGGGTCCTTGGCGTGACAGAGCCTGGTCTTGCTCTCCAGACACCTCATCCAGCCCCAGCCATTCCCTGTCCTTCCCCAAGCCCTGGCTGTGTGAGTGTAGGCAAGGCTCTTCCCGGGGAAGAGCAGAGTCCGTGTCCGTGGTGTGAGGGGGCACATCGTGGTGACCCAGTGCTCCCCTCTGTGAGCACGGGACTGTCCAAGGGGTCATCTCCGTCTGTTTGCAGTGCTGGATCGGGTCCCTGGGGAATCCTGTCCCTGCAGCTTGTCCCTCTGTTTGCAGATCCCTGCCGAGGAGTCGGAGGACGAGCCCCAGGCCGGAGAGGAGGCAGCGGACGCCCGGCTCAGCCAGCGGGACCCGGCGGGGGGGAGGCAGGAGGGGAACGAGGAGGGGGCTGTGCCTGGGGAGCCCGATGGAGATGGGCACAGAGAGGGGCAGGAGGCCGAGCAGACGGTAAGTGGGATGTACACACACAGGGGAGGGACACACACAGAGCTGGCCAGCACGAGCACTTTGGTGCTGAGGGCTGGGGGTGTGTGCAGGATCCAGAGAGGTTTTCCAGCTGCACAGAGGAACACCTTATCCCCTGTCCACATGAGCAGTGAGGTGAGGCCAGGAGGGAATGGTCTCAGGGAAGCATTTGTTTTGGAGTAGGGGATGTGAAGACTCCAAGCAGTGTCAACTGAACACTGAACGTGTTCTTCCCGTAGTGGTTTGTTGTCATTTAGTGTTGAGATTCCTCCTGTGGTCTGTATCAGCCCCGAAGTGTCTCCTTGCAGGATTTTGTAAGGAAAGGGGCATTTACTGAACAATTTTCCATGGCCAGTCCAGCCCAGATCTCACCAGAGATGAAGGTTGGGGGAGTGAAGGCGTTGGCCCCTTGCCTGACGTGTTTGCTGTGCATTTGGGGTGTGTGTCTGAGGGGTTTGGGTGCCAGAGGAGCAAAGTCCACTGTCTGTGTGCATTCCAGCTGTGCCAGTGGCCTCTGCCCGCTCAGGGGCTGGGAATGCTCTGGGCAGTGGGTCCCTGTGTGAGCAGTGGCTCCAGGGGCCCTGACCCGGTGAGTTTGCTGTGCCAGCACTGCAGGGCACACCTGTGGCTGCTCCCAGAGCTCCAAGCAGGATGTGGGAGCCCTGGGCAGGCAGCTGCTGCTCTGGGGTAGAGCCAGGAGGGGCTTGGGGCAACCTGGCCTAGTGGAAGTTGTCCCTGCCCATGGCAGGGGTCGGACTGGGTAAACTTTGAGGTCTCTTCCACCCCAAACCACTCCATGATCCTGTGATGGCTCGCTGTTACCTGCTAGATCCTGGAAATGTGCTTTCCAGCTGTGCCAGTCAGGTTGGGAATGCCCCCCAGCATCCTGAGCTGAAAGAAGCAGCTGCATCTGCAGGGAGAGGAGCTCTGTCTCTGGGGCCTTCGGGCAGGTGTTGGTTTCTGTGGAGATGGGAGTGAAACTGGGAACTGTCCTGCTCACCAGAAAGGCAGAAATACAGCTTATCTTGGAGACTGAAGGAGGCTAAACTTGTTTGTCTCCTGATTTTGTAGCCTGAGACATTGATCTAAAAATCAGCTGAATTGTGAATCTTTGGTACTTTCCTCCATTTTCTCCCTGTGTCTGAATTTCCACTCACTAACAAATGCTAAAGGATGAATTTGGGTTTCATTTAAGGGCATCCAGTGTGCTGATCCCTTTGGGAAATGCTCTTCTTCCTGTGGGGTTGGCACCCCTGCAGTCCATGGGAATGCTGACAGCTCTTGCCTTTGTCTTTGCAGCCAGCATCGAGTAACAAGCCACGGAAGAAAAAAAAGAAAAGGAAAACCAAGAAAAATTCAGCAGGAGAGGCTGTGGTATGTCTGTGTGTGCTCTGAGTCAGGGACTGGGCTGGTTCCTCCAGTGGGGTTGGCAAAGTGGGGATTCTGAGGTGGCTGTAGGAGTGGTTTCAGGCAAAAAAGTAATTTCAAAATTTAAATTTAAAGAAGCATTTTTAGAATCGCGGAATCCCAGCATGGTCAGGTTGGAAGAGACCTTAAAGCTCATCTCATGGCGTGGACAGGGACACCTTCTATCAGACCAGGTTACTCCAAGCCCTGTCCAACCTGTCCTGTCACTCTGTCCCTTGTCCAAAGTCCTTCTCCAGCTTTCTTGGAGCACATTTAGGCACTGAAAGGGGCTCTAAGGTGTCTCCAGAGCAGAGGGGCTTCAGCCCTTGGAGCATCTCCATGGCCTCCTTTAGACTCACTCCAGCAAATCCACATCCTTCCAGTGCTGGGGGCTCCAGAGCTGAAAGCAGCAGACAGAATAAAGTAAATTCTAAATTCAGTGGGGAAGAGGTTCAGGTGGGAGCTGGTTTTCTGGTGAGGTTTCAGTCTGAAGTGTCCACAGAATCACAGAATCCTTAAATCTGGATAAGATCATCAAGTCCAACCTCCCTGTTCTCTCCAGGGAAATCCTTTGCTCAACATCCTGAGCCACAGCATGGGGTGCCAAACAGCTGAGCCCTGACAGCAGTGCCAGTGCCCAGCTGGCCACCTCCTCCCTGGGAATTCCCCTCAGGAGCGACTTCCTGAGGTGGAGAACCCTCTTGAAGAGCCCATTTCCTCTCCCAATCCAAGAATATCGAGCAGCAGGGTGCCATGTGCCAGCTGGAGGCTGGGGGGACACCCAGACCCAGGCAGTTGGGTTTGCCAAGCAGAAATAATGCAAACACTGTTCCAGCACTTCCATGCAGAGCACGTTATCCCTTCCCTGTGTACACTCCATGCACAGGGGCTAAATTTAGCTGGAAAAGGCAAGCTGGCAGTGCTGCTTGGGTGTCCTGAATGGAATTCTGTGTTCCACCCACGGACATCATGAGGAGGATGTGAAAGAGGCATGTAAGAAATGTGTCACTTGTTGTTTGTGGGGGGAAAATAGAGGGAAATCAGGGTAAAAGTGTTATACAACTGTTGGATGTGAGCAGCTGGTTGGATTCCTGGCGTGGTTGGAAGATGGGGAATGGGAGAGTTGGGTTAAAGTCATGTGAGTGTTTGAGACCTTATGAGGCTCACAGCAGTAACTTGGTGTTTCCTTGGAAGGTAGGGGGTGAAGGCTGGTTATTTAAATATTTAAGGGCCTGGAGTGACAGGACAAGGGGAAAGGTCTCCCCACTGCCAGAGGGCAGGGTTAGATGGAATATTGGGAAAAAATCCTTCCCTGTGAGAGTGGGCAGGCCCTGGCATGGGTTGCCCAGAGAAGCTGTGGCTGCCCCATCCCTGGGAGTGTGGAAGGCCAGGTTGGACTTGGAGCAAAGTGTTCTAGTGGAAGGTGTCCCTGCCCATGGCAGGGAATGGAACAGGATGAACTTTAAGGTCTCCTCCAACCTAAACTATTCTGAGATTCTCTGCAGAGCCACATCCTGTGGCCCAGGGATCAGCGTGAGCCAGAGGCAGCTGGGTGTGATCTCCCCTGGTGACCTGCGGGCTGCTGTGACTCAGCCTGCAATAACTGCCTTGGTTTTGCCCCCCTTCAGGAAGAAAACGACCTGGAAGACATCGAGAGCCTGCTGGAGAGGATTGAGGAGCCGGGGCTGGCCCCGCAGAGCCCGGGTGGGGTCACTGCCGACAGCCGGCCCCTGCTCTACGTGGAGCACAGGTACTGCTGCCCCTGCCTGCCCCTGCCCTGCCCTCACAGGGGGCCTGTTCCCCCAGCAAGGCAGCTGGGAGCTTCCCAGCGTCATCTGGGCAGGAGTTCTGCACCTTACTTGACAGGGATGGTTGTGCACATCCCTGTTCCTAGCCGCTCCTCTGGAAGCTGTGTTTGGGTCTGACAGGGATTCTCTGCTGCCAGGCCTGTCTAGAGTGGGTGGCAGGACCAGGTTGGTCTCCAGAGGGACCTTCCAGCCTCAAATCCTCTGTAGGACAACCTCTGCAGAGGTGCCAAGAGCCCTGGTGTGTAAAGCTTGGCATGGGATTCACCTGTGCTCCTGAGCCCAGGCTTCTCCCAAGAACATCCCAGTGAAGGCTCCAGCTGCCCTGGAGAGGGCAGCAGCAGTATTCCCCAGCTCTGGAGCAGAGCAGGAAGGAAGGAGGAATGTCTGATGGAGCAGGGCTTTCCCTGCCAGTTCTGGCTGGTTTTAGCCTCCTTTCTCTGTGCTTTGTGTGGTCAGTGGGGAGTGGCTGACAGTTTTGGGGTTTTCCAGAGGCACTTTGGGGTACTGAGTGTTGATGGAGAGACTGGGGTGTGGCACTTGGGCTGTATTTAACTGATGGAACTTTTCTTTCTCCTTTCCACTTTCTCAGAAACTTGAATCCAGAGAATGAGTTGAAGAGATACTTTGGGGCTCGTGCTGTGCTCGGGGACCAGAGGTTAGTCCAGAATTTGGTATTAAACCCTTTCCAAGCCTTAGGAGGTGTGTCCTGCCCTTGGCAGGGCTCATGGAGTCCTCAGTGCCACACCTGGACAGGTAATCTGGGGCTCAGGGTGTGTTACTTATTTAGTAGGTGCTTGTTGGGACAGAGAAGTAATTTTTGTGTTATACACGACATGGGAAAAGACTTCTTTGGGCTTTTGCTGGCATTTGCTTTTTCTTTTGCTTCTTTCCCCTCTCACTTACTGCCAAACCACCGATCAAAGTCCTTTTACTCAAGTTCACAGTGCAGACACCTGGATTTTGTGTTTCTCCAGCATTTGTCCCTTGCTGCCATTTCAGTGTCCCTGATCTCACACAGAGCAGACCTTGAATATTTTCAGGGCCTCTCGTGCACTTTCTCCCAGGGGCCCAGGGAATCTGCTGCTGCCTGGGTGTGAGGTCTCTGCATTTATCCTCTGCACTGTGCTCACTGTCACCCACAAAATCCCCACTTCCATGAGCTGGTTGGAAAACTGCACCTAAGAATGGTCTGAGCTCAGATCAGTGTGGGTAGAAGGAGGGAGAGAGTCTGTGGAAGAGTATTTGGTGCTTGAGGAAGAAAATGCAGTCCCTTGGGATTGTCCTGTGCAGGGCCAAGAGTTGGACTTGATAATCCTTGCGGGTCTTTTCCAGCTCAGGATGGTCTATGATCCCTTTCTGAGGAGACATGACTGTCTCAGAATGGCCTCAGTCCCGAATTGCTCCTGAACCAATAAATTGTGCATTTTTGAGTAGAGCTTAAGCTAATGCAGTTGACATTTGAAAGCCCTGCTGGGAAGAGGGATGAGTCAGAGGGATGTGGGGCTCTCCTAATTGGACCTGGGAAGCTGTTTGAAGCACAGAGGCAGCTGAGAGCTTGGCAGGGATAAAAACAGGGAGAGAAGCTCTGGAAGTGGCGGTGCTGGAGGCACTGGCTGGCCTAGATGGTGCACATAAGGCAAAGCCTGAGCACAGGTATGTTGTGTCTTGAAGGCAAAGGCAGAGCTCTGGGCACAGCTCAGGGCTGCAGCTGGGGAAGAAACTGAGTCTCATTTTCCCCTGCACCGTGGTTTGTCAGCACAGAGAGGTGTGACCTGTGTGTTCCCTCCGCAGGCCGCGGCAGAGGCAGCGGCAGTACGTCCGCAGCATGTGGCTCACGGCTCCCAAGAACACCTGGCCACGCTACAGCAAGACAGGTGAGCCTTTGGGGGCTGCCTCCTGCCCCTCCTGCCCTCCTGAGCCTTGGCCCCTGCCCACATCACAGGGATGCTGCTGGAGCCTCAGGGCACCTAAAAGGGAACTGCTCCTCAGCTGGTGGAAATACACGTCCTTCCTCAGCCCAGGATTCTGTGCAGTTGTACTTTGATTTGGGGTTGTTTTCCCTTCTGTTGGAGGTAGCAGGGGATGGGTGCTTCCCATCTTAGCAGCAGCATTGCTGGATAATGAGAAATATCCGTGGGGAGAGGGAGCAGCCTGGGCTTGCTGGGTGGGTTTGGGACTTTGACTCATGAGGGGAGGGAAAAGAGTGAAATTCTCTGGGAATTTCCAAAAACACATGTGGTTCTGGATGCAGTGATGTGAGTGAGCTCTCCGTGCTGTGAGAGAGCAGAAGAGGTTCTCTGGGGGTACCCAGGTCTCCCCTGCACCCCGCAGGTATCAGCATGCAGCTGCTGGACACGCGGAGGGGCGTGCAGCATTTCACCTTCGAGCACCACCGCGAGTACCAGCAGGTGCAGTTCAAGTTCCTGGACGCTGTGGAGTCCATGGACCCCAACAACATCGTGGTAGGTGGGCTTGGTCGGGCTGGTGCCTCTGTGTTCCTGCAGCCCCTTTCCCTGGGGAGCTGGGCTGCTGCATCCCAGGGCTCCTGGAATTGTTTGGGTTGGAAAAGACTCTAAGATCGAGTCCAGCTGTTCCCCCAGCACTGCAAGGCCACCCCTAACCCATGTCCCCAAGGGCCACATCCACACAGCTTTTAAATCCCTCCAGGGATGGGGACTCCATCACTGCCCTGGGCAGCCTGGGCCTCTCTGGGCTGGGCAACTCTTCCTGGGAAGGAATTGTTCCAAATATTCAACCTGAGCCTTCCCTGGCACAACTTAAGGCCATTTCTTCTTGCCCTGTCCCTGTTCCCTGGGAGCAGAGCCTGACCCCCCTGGCTGCCCCTCCTGGCAGGGAGTTGTGCAGAGCCAGCAGGGCCCCCTGAGCCTCCTTTGCTCCAGGCTGAGCCCCTTTCCCAGCTCCCTCAGCTGCTCCAGCTCTGTTCCCTTCCCTGGACATGCTCCAGCCCCTCGGTGTCCGTGTTGGGGTCAGAGTGAGCCCAGAACTGACCCCAGGAATGGAGGTGCCCCAGCAGTGCCAGGGGATGGGCACTGCCCTGGTCCTGTGGCCACACCACTGCTGACACAGGCCAGGTGTCACTGCCCTTCCTGCCCACCTGGGCACCCCTGGGCTCGTGTCCATCCACTGTCACCAGCACCCCCAGGGCCTTTGCCAGCCTGTGGCTTTCATGGGGTTAGTGTGACCCTCATGCAGGGCCAAGCACTTCACCGTGTTCACCCTCATCCCATTGGCCTTGTGCCCTCGGTCTAGCCTGTCCAGATCCCTCTGCAGAGCCTTGGATTATTTATTTCCAGTCTTGTTTGGAGCAGTAGAGCCCCGTGTCCCTCTGTGTGGGGTGAGGCAATGCTGAACACAGAGCTCTGCTGTCACCTTGTTAATGAGTGACCTCCTCGGTGCAGAGGAGGTGTGGTGGCCAGTGGCTGAGCTTGGTGGCTCTGCCAAGCCTGTGCCAGGTCACCTTCTGAGAGAGGAACCCACAGGAACTGTCCGTTTGGCTGGAAGGGTGGGAATAAAGCTCCCTTGTTTTGCTCTTCAGCTGGGAAAGGAGGAATATTGTATAAACCCATCATGAACTGGCAATCCAAACTAACAGCTGTTCTATTTATAAACTCCTGCAAGGATGAAAACTGTGTCTTTTCTTGGTATTTCAGCAAAACAGGCTTTTGTGTTGGGAGTGCTTCATGCGTGTCCGAGCTCATTAAGCTGTATGGTAACATTTATAGTTTGGAGTGATAAGCAGCAGCAAAATTGCTCTGCACCCAACTAAACCATAACTGAGGGGTGTTTCTCTGAAAGGCCTGGCCACATGAGCTGGGATGCATGCCCTGGAGATGTTCCTTAAAGAGCCCATTGTCTGCTAAATAAAGTTTGCTTCCTTCTGCTTTCCCACCCTCGGCTCAGGGCTGGGGCTCGCTCCAGCTCAGCAGTTCTGCCTGGACTGAGGGATCTGGATTAAGTGAGCCAAGGTAATTCCTGTGCAGTAGTGACTGTCCCACACACAGCTTGAGCTCAGTCCCACACAGGGCAGGCTTTCCACGGTGTTTTAGTCTGGATGCTCTGTCTCTCTCAGGATTTGAGATGTGAGGACATTCCTACAGCTTTGAGTCTTCCACTTTTCTGTTAAGGGTAAAATCTAACAGATGGATTTGCCAATACCAGGCAGTTTGTCCATGATCACCACAGTCCTGGTGTAGCTGGAGCCCAGCTCTACCTTCTTGCTACAGTTTCAGCACATAAAGCATTTTTGGGGAGGCTTGTGCTCAGTGAGTGTTTGCTCTTGCTGGTAGGTTAAGAGCCTTGGTCACCTTTTCTTGGCTTTTCCCCATCACAGTGACCCTGGGTGCTCCATCTCCCCCAAAAAAGTGGATTAGAAAGGAACTTAAAAGAGTTTTACTCCTTAAGGAAGAGGTTAAGCATTGGGCAAGTGGCTCCAGGCTGAGCTGGGCCAGCCTGGAACATCCAGGCTTTGTGTTGTAGGTGGTCCCACAGGTCCCCACCCTGCAGATGGAAATTTCTGGAGCTTTGAAAGCTTTATTTTTTCAGTTTTAGAAGAAAAAAAATAATCCCCAGACTAAACTGTGAGAAGATTTGAAGTAGCTTCAGTATTTTTTACTGAACTGAGTACTTGGTACTTGGGAAAAGTAGCCCATTTATAATACAATTATCAAATGGAAAAGTTTTTTAAACTTCTCTTCTGAGGCCTGGAAGTAAATATTTACTTATTATTATCCATTACCATTGCTGGTCCCTGGACTTGTTATAGATGTGTCCAAATGTCCTCTCAGTATCCAGAGGATGCAAAAACCTGATCAATTGCTCAGAACTGTTGAGGGATAAATAAAAAAACCCAACCTGTAACGGTGCCTGCATCTTGTTCTCTCCTTTCAAAGGAAATGGAGAATCTGGGAGAGATCTGGAGGAGGACAGTGAAGATGATCAAAAGCCTGGCATGGCCTCTGCTGGAAAAGCTGGCAGGGAGCTGCCTGGGGGAAGCTGCCCTTGAGGGCTCCCTGTGCCCTGCCAGCTTGGGCAGGGATGTGGCAGGGTGGGACTGGGGAAGCTCTGGGCACTGTGTGTCACTGGGCTGGGTGCTGGAAGGTACCTGGGTCATGACCAAATTCCTGAGACAGCAGGAATGAGATGGAATGTGTGCTGTGCTCTGTGCAGCTGCTGCTCCAGATGAACCCCTACCACGTGGACTCCCTGCTGCAGCTCAGCGACGTGTGCCGCATGCAGGAGGACCAGGAGATGGCCCGGGATCTCATAGGTAAGAGAGAGGTGAGGAGATGTGTGAAATGCTTCCCTGGGAGGGTGGGGAGGCCCTGCCACGGGGCAGTGGAGGACAGAAGCTTGGCTTTCCCATGGGATCAGGGTTGTGGCAAAGGCAGCTGGACCAGCCTCAGTCCCAGAAGGGTTCCTTGTCCCACCTGGAGTGTCCTCTCCTGCCCAAGGGGGGAGCAGTGCTCACTGCCCTGCTACCTGTTGCCTCCACATGGTGTGAAGCAGCTTTGTGCCTCGCTGGGCTGGGAATGAGCTGATGCCCTGTGGGTGCCAGGCAGTGCCATGCCGGGGTGCTGTCCCTGAGCTGTCCCTGACACTGTCCCTGTGCTGTCCCTGACACTGTCCCTGTGCTGTCCCTGACACTGTCCCTGTGCTGTCCCTGTGCTGTCCCTGACACTGTCCCTGTACTGTCCCCAGAGCGGGCCCTGTACAGCCTGGAGTGCGCCTTCCACCCGGTGTTCAGCCTGACCAGCGGTTCCTGCCGCCTGGACTACCGGCGCCCGGAGAACAGGTGGGCAGGGCGGCAGTCAGGGAGCCCCAGTGCAGCTCCCGGCCCCCTTTGGGCACAGATTCACCACTGCTGCTCACCCAGAGCGTCCCTTTCTGTCAGGGGCTCCTGGGGTGCTGCTGGAGCATAGGCAGCTTGTGCACTCAGGTTTCTGTACAAAGCATCCCTTTTCCCAAGGGATATCTTCCTGAAGTAGGAACTCTCCCTCCCTGTCACATCCTTCTTGTGCCACTAGTACCCCTTAGCCAGAAGGGTCACAAAAATCCTTGCTGTTTGTTTCCAGCCATCGTCCCCAGCACCCACACCCCTCTCAGCCCAGCTCTTTATGTAACTCCAGCTCTGCAGCTGCTGGGAAAGGTGACTTTATTCTGGGAATTTTCCAGTCAGCTGACCCAAGCCATCTCTCCCAAACTGCTGTACCTGGAGGGTGCTCACATTTCAGTCCCTCTGGCTGACAGGCTTCATGCCATCAGTGACCTGCATCACCAGTGGGCTGTTGGGCCTCCCCGCTCCCTGTCACTGTCCCCACACCACTGGGACAAGGCTGGATGTGGACTTGAAGGATTTGCTTGTGTCAGTCTCACTCTCCAGAGCAGGCCATGAGTTTTCTATCCTTGTACTTGCACAAAAGGATATCAAAAGCAAGAGATGGGAAGGAAGGGGGGATCTGTGGCACCCCATGCGACACCAGGATGTGATGCTCACGGGTGAGGAGCTGGTGGTGACTCTTTGTCCCCAGTTTTGAGTGACACAAGGTGCTTCTTTCCACATCTGCCCTCTAAGTCCTGCTGCTGTTCCCCTTGCAGGGCTTTCTTCCTGGCTCTCTTCAAGCACTTGATGTTCCTGGAGAAGAGGGGCTGTCCCCGCACAGCCCTGGAATTCTGCAAGCTCATCCTGAGGTAGGTGCCCCTGCTGAGGGTGGAGTGTCTGGATTTGGGGGGGATACACTTCCAGCAACATGCTGAGCCCAGCCCATCGGGGACAGGCACCCCAGAAGGGTCCTGCTGCTCCTGGGCTTGGCCAGGGCTCAGCCCACCCCTTAGAGCTGCTCAGGTCTGTGCTGGGGACGTGCTGGTGCCCTTGGAGAGGTGATGGCTGAGGAGTGGCCTGTGCCCACCGAGCTGTGGCCTAAGCTCAGAGGCTGAGCAGAGCAGAGCAGTGACAGTGGCTTCAGCCCGCTCAGTTTGTGGCCACTGCTCCTTCTCCTGGGTGGTGACAGGGAGCTGTCCCCTCTGCAGGGACACAGAGCATCACTCCATCGTGCTGGCCATGTGGGAGTGACCGTGTTCCCATTCTCTGCTTGCTGAGTCACTGCGTGGCACTGGGAGAGTCTGTGGCTCAGAAATCAGGGCACCTCTCTCAGCTGTTGTGACACTGATTTTGTTTTCTCCCCGCTGCTCCCAAGCCTTGATCCCGACAATGATCCCCTCTGTGTGCTGCTCCTGATCGACTTCCTGTCCCTCCGGGCCCGGGAATACACATTCCTGACCCGCCTCTTCCAGGAGTGGGAGGTGAGTGGCCAGCAGGTGAGGGGGTGGGAGCTGCTGCCCGGGGCATTCCCCAGCAGGTGAGGCCTTTGCTGAGAGGGATCTCACAGCCCCGCTGGCGTCCCAACAGCGTTGGAATTGATGCCTTATCAGGGACTACCTAAAACAGAAGCCACACGAAATTAGGAGAGTAAAAAAGCAGTTATATTTATGAAGGACCTTCAGGTACATTTAGGGCAGACAGAGCCCCCCAGGGGCTTCACCCAAAATGGACAATGGGTCAGGGATTTTCATACTTTTATAAGTTTGGTCCATTTGCATGTTGGGGTTAATCTTCCAATTACAGCTTCAGGTAATGAAGTTGTTTACCCCCAGTTTTCTCCCCCCATCCCACTTTTGTTTACATTTCCTGGAGCCTGAGATAGTGAGGTGTCCTTGGATCTCAGGCCTGGAGAGGAATTGTTTTGTCTGACCAAAACGGGAAAACAGCAGCTAACACTGTATGGAGTTTAGAGTTAGACACTAAAGAATTGCAGGATTACAAACAGATGAAAAATATAAGAGCTAAAATCCTAAGGCATCAGAACGATCCATAAAGCTGGGCTGTGGGTTCCTGTAATCCTGGGACTCTACAAACAGTTGTAAGAACTCAAAATTGCTCACTCAGCTGTGGGGGCAGCGAGCCAGCGGCTGGGAACTCGCTCAGCCCCAGCGGGCAGAGCCCCCACCCGCACAGCCTGGTTCTGCTGCACAGCATCATTTCTCAGCAGCTCTCTCCCTGATCTGCAGAGTCACCGGAATCTGTCCCAGCTGCCCAATTTTGCCTTCTCGGTGCCGCTGGCCTATTTCTTCCTGAGCCAGCAGGAAGAGCGCGCGGAGCTGGAGCGGAGCCAGGCCCGGGAGCGAGCGGCCCGGCTCATCCAGCTCGCGCTCATCATGTTCCCCAGCGGTGAGTCTGTCCCTGTCTGTGCCACTGTCCTCATCTGCCACAGCCAGGGCTGCATTCTGGGCAGGGATGTGCAGAGGAGGGAGCTCTGAGTCAGAGGGGACGCAGTCGGGCAGAGCGGCGGTGCCTGTGCCCGGTGTGGAGGTGGGGGGATCCACCCTGGGCTCAGTTCTGGGCCCCTCGCTCCAGCACAGACACTGAGGGGCTGGAGTGTGTCCAGGGAAGGGGCTGGAGCACCAGGAGCAGCTGAGGGAGCCTGGAGAAAAGGAGACTCAGCAGGGACCTTCTGGCTTTCCACAAGTCCCTGACAGGAGGGGACAGCCAGGGGGGATTGGGCTCTGCTCCCAGGGAACAAGGGACAGGACAAGAGGAAACAGCCTCAAGGTTGGATGTTGGGAACAACTCCTTCCTCAAAAGGGTTGTCTAGCCCTGGTACAGCTGCCCAAGGCAGTGGTGGTCCCCAGTCCTGGAGGGATTTAAAAGCCATGTGAATGTGGCACTTGGGAACATGGGTTAGTGGTAGGATTGACAGTGCTGGGGGAATGGTTGGACTCAATCTTAGAGGCTTTTCCCACCTTAACAGTTCTGTGATTCCATGATTCTGTCCTTCCTCCCTGGAGCAGCTGATGTTCCTCCACCAGTGATGGTCAGGGGTGAGCAGGCTGGGGGAGGGTAAGAGCTGGAATCTCAGAGCAGGGAGATGTCTCTCCTCCTCGGGGCTGCCCAGAGCAAGGACAAGCCAGTCTCCTTGGCTTTCCCTCCGAGGCACAGCTCTGTTTTGGATGTGCTCTCCCCATGGGTGCCCATCACTCTCCCTTTCATCCCATGGGTGCTGTTGTCCATGAAAGGAGCTCACAGCCCTCGGGCCCAGGGGAGGGTGTGTGCAGCAGGAAGAACCAGCTCTCCAACAGAAATTCAGCTTGTGGGGGCTGGAAACATCTTCTTGGCTGCTCATTGGGGTGACTCAAATAACCCCTGCAAGCACAGGGAGCAGCAGTGTCCTCAGCCCCTCCTTGTGTCCGTGCTGGTGCCCCGGGAGGTGCTGTCCCTGAGCAGGGGGTGTCTCTGCAGGGCTGACCCTGCTCCACGCTGCTGCTCACCCACAGGTCCAAACGAGTTCTCTGCCTTTGTCCTGCAGTTCTGATGCCGCTGTTGGATCACTGCAGTGTGCAGCCCGACGCCAGGGTCTCCTCCCACCCCTTCTTTGGGCTGAATGCCCAGATCAGGTAAGGCCTGGAGATGTTCTCAGCGAGGGAAGGGATCGATCTTGCTGGCGGCGAGGATCTTGCGTGCTCAGACAGCTAATGGAGGAGCTTGTTTGGGTTCCCCGAGTAGGCTCATTTGCTAATGCCTCATTTGATATTCCGTTTGATAATGGATTTCCATAATGGCCTCTGGATCAGGCTGAGGGACCCACCTCACCTCAAGGTGGATGGGTCAGAAGTTCAGCCCCAAGCCTGTTGGTGTGTGCAGGGAGGGAGAGCCACGCGTGCGTCCTGCCAGGGCAGGCTGTCTCCAGCCAGTCTGCGTTCCCGGACACGTGGTCCTCCTCAGCACGCGAAGGCTCTCCCTCGGGCCAGGGCAGTGTTCCCTCATTTCATGGCTCTGCTGAGCCTAAAAATAGATGGAGGCAGGAGATCTGGTGAAGCCGGATGGCAATAGCCAGGCAGGATCCTGCGAGTCCTCTTGTGTTCCCCCGCCAAAGCCCAGCGCGGGGCTGAGCCCTCTCCATCCCGTGAGGAGCAGGAGGAGCAGGAGGAGGAGGAGGAGGAGGAGGGTGCCGTGAGTAACAGCCATCTCCCGTAGCCAGTCGCCTGCCCTGAACCAGCTGACGTCCCTGTACGTGGGCAGGACTCACGCCCTGTGGAAGGACCCGGCTGTCATGGCCTGGCTGGAGCCCCACGTCCACGAGGTGCTGCGCATGGTGGAGGCGCGGGACGCGCTGGTGCAGGAGGCCGAGCACAAGTGAGCACAGAGGGGACAGGGGACACGGTGGGACAGGGGGTCTGTCCTGGGCAGCAGCAGTTCCAGTGTCTGGGACAGGGCTCAGAGCCCCAAAGCTGCTGGTCTGATAGCGAGGGTCATGCCGTGAGGCCGGGAAGGCAGAGGCTCTTCCATGCTTTTCACAACCGGGAATGAAGAGATGAACCTGCACTGCGTGTCCTGCACTGCCTTCCCCAGCCTGGGCTGTCAGCTGTGCCCTGGAAACATCCTGGAGAGGGTGGAGAGGTGGCCTGGAATGGTAGGGATGGCCACACAGGGCAGGTGAGAGCTTAGAAACATCTCCCAGTGCTGAGAAACAGGAGAGCCATCAGATGTCCCAAACCAAGGTCAATCTGCTCGTCCCCGAGCTCTCTGCTCTCTCTGGAGCTCAGCAGCTGCCACCCGCCTTTGGCTCGCCCTAAGCCAGCTCCATCCAATATGGCCTGTCCCGGGAGCCAGGGAAGCTGCTGACGCTGTGCCTGGGGCAGCAGAAACGGGGATCTGCGTGCTGAGGGTGCACTGCTCTGTCCCCTCCCGCCTCAGGAGGAAGATCCGGTACCAGAGCGCTCCCAGGAACATCTACAGGCACGTCATCCTCTCGGAGATGAAGGAGGCCACGGCAGCCCTGCCTCTGGTGAGGGGTCTGGCGGGGCAGAGGGCTGTGGCTGTGCCTGGAGTGGTGGCACTTGTGTCCCTGGTGGGCACATCTGAACCCCGCTCACCCCGGGGCATCCTCCCTGTGCTCACAGCTTCTCTGGGCCCTGGTGTTCACTGCTGCTGGATGTGCAGCCTTCATCCCGTCTTTTCTTCTTCAACCCTCCTTTCTCCTTCCCCTGCAGGAGGTGACCTCGCAGCCAGTGATGGGGTTTGACCCCCTTCCTCCTCTGGATTCCATAGTTTCCTACACCCGACCAGAAAGGTACCACCTCCCCCCCGGTGCCTGCGCTGGCACAGACGGCGTGTTCCCGTGTTCCTGGTGTGTTCCTGGTGTGTTCCTGGCACACCCTCAGCCCCAGGCTGGGCTGCACGTGGGTGCTCAGTGCTGACATCCTCCTCCATGGCAGAGGAAGAGCTGTGGTGCTCACAGCAGGCAGAGCTACAGGCTGGACTGGTCCGGCTGCTTCCCGTGGTGGTCACCACTGGCTGTTCCCAGCCGTGGGGCAAAAGCCAGGGAATATTCAGGCCATGGCTGAACTGCAGGGTTTGGGGTAAATGTAGATTTAAGTACAGCCAGTCCTGATGTTGGGGTGATGTTGTGTGTGTGTTCCACACCTACCCACTCAAAGCTGGTGGAATCATGGAATCCTGGAATGCTGGAAGGACCTTAAAGCTCATCTCATTGCACCCCCTGCCATGGGCAGGGACACCTTCCACTCGACCAGGTTGCTCCAAGCCCCTTCCAACCTGGCCTTGCTAGTGCTCTTAGTGGTTTGCTCGGAGTTGCAGCTGCCTGAATTCAGAAACTCCTCAGAACCCCCCAGTTCCCTCCTTCAGGGCTGGCTCCAGCAGCGCCATGGTTTTCCCAGCACTGCCACCTCCCCTTGAGCAGTCACAGACCGCGCTGTCCCTTCACCACGGTGTCACTTGTGTCTTCCAGGACGAGCCATCCCTCCAATGAAAGCACTTTATCCCTCTTCTTCCGCTCGCTGTTGCCAAATTTTAACTTGCAGGTGGGTGCGCGCAGGGACGTGTTCCCACTCCAGGAGCAGCTGCTGGCAGCAGCCTGGTGCTGGTTTGGCAGCGCTGGTGTCCCTGTCCCTGTCCCTGCCACCACAGCGCTGCTCTCCTGCAGGGGGACGTCCGGCACGACGGGGACGACGAGGCCGGGGCGGCGCAGGACCTCAACCAGGGGGTGAACCGGCTGATGGCGGCCATGAGGGACATGCTGGCCAACATCCAGTTCCAGGAGCCCCCCCGTGACGACAATCCCGAGGCTGATGGGGACTGGGATTGAGCCCGGGCCGCCTCCCCCCAGCCCTCTGGCATCGCCCCCCGGGTTGTGTCGCACTCCAATAAAGTCACACAAATGGACCCACTGTGGGAATGGGCTGTTTCTGGGAGGGGGAATGCATCCATGGGGATGGGCCCTGGCCAGGGAGGGGGAATGCATCCACAGGGACGGGCCCTGGCCAGGGCCTCTTTCTCACTGAGGGACAAGGACTGTCTGAGCATGTCCAAGCTAATCGGCAGCAGCTGTCCCTTGTCCCCACGGCAGCTTAGTCCCCTTCTGGCCTCCTCTACACACAATTCCTATCCCAGTCCCCTCCCTGTTCTTCTCCTGGCTCTTGTCCTTAATTCCCAGAGGGGTTTTACTGCCCTCTCCTTCAGCTCCTTTGTGCTTCCCGCAGCCTGGAGCTTCCTTCCCTCCACAAAACACTCCCCACCCTCACGACACTGAACCTTCCCAAGGTCTCGGAGTACCCTGTGTCACTAGAATTGTGCATGGAGCAGCTTTTTCACCCTTTTAATCATGTTTGGAGAAGAAATCTTTTGTGCCCCTTCTTTGTTGCTCCATCTTTTATTCCCCCACCTTCACCATGTAGAGCCAGGGTTGAGGTTAGCCTCACTCAAAACTTAACTCATCCTTGTTCCCATAAAGCTTTTTTTCCCCTTTTTTTTTGCTGAATAATGGTGAATATGTGGATAAATCCAGGTTTCTGCTGTGTTGTCTCCCTGGGGGACAGAGCCAGGGTCTCAAGCCAGCCCACCCTGGCTCCATTCTCCACTGGCATATCCAAATCCCGTGGGATCCCAATCCCTGTAATTTGGCACCACGACAGCCTGGGACCCCATTCCCATTGTGTGCAGCTGAGCCATTTTCATCCATGCCAGAGGGAAGGGCTTCCCAACGGAAGTGGATAACCGTGGGATCGGCTCTTTCAGGGAGCTGTGAATGGCTCTTTGGCAGCCGAGCGGCTCCAGGCATCAACACGGACCCAAGGCACATGATGGTCAGATGGGTCCTGTGCCCCCCCAGCCCGCCCGGGATCCCTCCGGCGCTGGGCTCTGCAGCATCCCATTTAATCGTGCCTTTGACGATTCCTATCAGATCCCACGCCTGCCCCATGGCAAAACACCTTCCCTGGGGCCATGGGGATGGGCTCCCTCCCCGTCCCGGTGTGTGGGGCAGCTTGGATCCTGCAGTGGGGAGGGTCCTGTGGGGGTCCCAAGGTGCGGGGACACCCTAGGGTGTACAGATGGCCCCCAGAGCACATGGGACCCCCCAAGACACGAGTCCCGCAGGGCACATGGACCCCCACGGGACACAGAGAGCTGCGGGACACATGGGACCCCCAAGACTCGTGGCACCTCAGGGTGCAGGGGTCCTCCCAGCATACTCAGGACCCCAGGACACACGGGGAGCCCAAGGTGCACAGCCCCCCAGGGCACAGAGGACCCTGATGGCAGGCCCCCCAAGGTGCCTGGCCCCGGGGTGCATGGACAACCCCAGGACATTTGGGACCCCTGGGCACATAGTGACCCCAAGCAGTTGTGTTCCCCAGGGCCGTCCCAGGGGTCCGGCAGCGCCGGCCTTGCCAGTGGCCCCTCTCACAGCCGGGGTGCCTCCGTCATGCAGGTGCCCACCCTCCTCGGAGGAGGAGCTGCGGGAGGCAGCTTTAAAGCGGGGCAGAGAAAGGGCCCTTTCTTCCCCAGCACCCTGGGCCGGCGGGCACGGGACGCCGGGCAGCCCTGGCGCGGAGGGCGGCTGCCGCAGCGGGGGGCTCCGGCGACACCCCCGGCACATCCCACGCCTCCCGTCCCCGATTCCTGGGCATCCCCTCGGCCTCGCCGCCGGGCGCCGCGGGAGCACTGGCGGGGCGCAACGGGGCCTCGGGGGCTGTGCGGGCGCCACGGGGGGCCCCGGGGCCGAGGAGGGGGCCATGTCGACGTTGGCCCCCCTGCGTCTGCTGCGCGAGCCCTGGAACGCCAGCGAGGGCAACCAGAGCAACGCCACGCTCGGGGCCAGCAGCGGCTGGTGCCAGGGACTGGACATTCCCAACGAGCTGTTCCTGGCGCTGGGGCTGGTGAGCCTGGTGGAGAACCTGCTGGTGGTGGCCGCCATCCTGAAGAACAGGAACCTGCACTCGCCCACCTACTACTTCATCTGCTGCCTGGCGGTGTCCGACATGCTGGTGAGTATCAGCAACCTGGCGGAGATGCTCTTCATGCTGCTGCTGAAGCACGGGGTGCTGGTGATGCGCCCCAGCATCGTCCGCCACATGGACAGCGTCATCGACACGCTCATCTGCAGCTCCGTCGTGTCTTCCCTGTCCTTCCTGGGAGTCATCGCCATTGACCGCTACATCACCATCTTCTACGCCCTGCGCTACCACAGCATCATGACGCTGCAGCGGGCCGTGGTCACCATGGCCAGCATCTGGCTGGTCAGCACCGTCTCCAGCACTGTCTTGATCACCTACTACCGCAGCAACACCATCCTCCTCTGCCTCATCGGCTTCTTCCTCTTCATGCTGGTGCTCATGCTGGTGCTCTACATCCACATGTTCGCCCTGGCCCGCCACCACCTGCACAGCATCTCCAGCCAGCAGAAGCCTCCCACCGCCCACCGCGGTGGCAGTCTGAAGGGTGCCGTCACCCTCACCATCCTCCTGGGCGTCTTCTTCATCTGCTGGGGACCCTTCTTCTTCCACCTCATCCTCATTGTCACCTGCCCCACCAACCCCTTCTGCACCTGCTTCTTCAGCTACTTCAACCTCTTCCTCATCCTCATCATCTGTAACTCAGTGATTGACCCCCTCATCTACGCCTTCCGGAGCCAGGAGCTCCGGCGGACGCTGCGGGAGGTGGTGACGTGCTCCTGGTAGGCAGCGGGACACGGTCCCGGCACGGCCACCCCCGCCCCGAAATGGACGGATGGATGGACAGATGGACGGACGGGATGAGCCGCGGGGTGCCCCGGTCCAGGCGAGGGGCTCGCGGTTCCCAATAAAGGCTCTTTGCAGTGACGCTGTGGCTGGCATCGGGCAGCCCCGGGGAGCCCCGAGGGGAGCGGTCCCTCCCAGCCCCGCCGGTCGGTCTAGAGTCGCTTGCTCCCAGCGGGGACCGGCGGGAGCCGGGAGGGACCGGCGGGGCTGTGGGAGGCTGTTCCCCACGCGGGGGACGGCCCCGGCCGCCCCCGGACAAAGGGCCTGTCAGCGTCGTCTTTGTTCTCGGGCCGCGCCCGCCGCCGCCCACCCCGGCACCGGCACCGACGCTGTCCTCGGTCCCGCGATCCCGCTGTCCCTGCATCCCAGCGATCGGGAACCCCAGAGTGGCCCCGCTGTACCCCGTCCCTACCCCTCCCCGTTACGGGACGCAGTCGGGAGGGGTGTCCCGTGCGTGTCCCCCCGCCCCACCGCCACCGCCGCCGCCGCCCCGGGATGCTCCCGCCGACGCCTGGC
>VZRZ01007611.1:9174-23809 GCA_013398175.1 Climacteris rufus
AAGGGAAGGGAAGGGAAAAAGGAGAGAATAAAATCAAGGCAATGTGCTAAATATTCTCATTAGTCGTTACTTTGACCCTCTAAATCCAAACAATTTTGCAATGCAGTTTGGAGCATTACTGGATACACCTCTTTAGAGATGTAAATCAACACACATATTTACATCTGACAGCAAACTGGAGAAATTTGTTAAGAATAGTGCATATGTGTAAACAGGCTTGACTGGAATTGTGAAGGTTTTTTGGGGATGAAATGAGATTCTCACATTATAATGGCAAATTTAGAAAAATAGCAACCTTGAAAATCCTAATAGACAGGATCTCTATCGTATTATATTAATTGTTGACCAGCTAGTACCAGATGCTTATTATGGCATATAAATTAAGCTCAGGCTTCTGGCTGAATGTGTGAAAAATATGTGAAAATACTGTAATATAATGTTGCTGAAAAGAAAAATAACATGATGTTGCGGTTTGCCAATACAGCATGATCTCACAGGGGTCTTCCCCGGCCACTTGGCAGGGCAACCCCGGATTGGACTGTGCCGCCCTGCACGGGGGCAGCCCCGCTGGCACTGCCTCTGCTGAAACGGAGCCCAGGTTGCTGCACCCCAGTGGGGACAGCGGCACAGGGTCCCGGCCTGAGCCGGGACAGCTCGAACTCCTGCCTCCCCAGCACTGCCCAGGCTTGTCCCCCTTTGGCAGACACGGCAGCAGGGAAACCTGGTGTTCCCGTGCACACCTGGGGCCAGCCGGCTCCAGAGTGACGTGCCTGTGGACAGCGGTCCCACTGGGCTGGCCACCTGTCAGTCAAGCCGTGTCCCGTCCGTCCTCTCGGTGATTGGCTTAGGTCAGCATTCTGCCTCTGTTTCCTGTATTTTAAAATTGCTTTGCAAGTTCAGATGCGCGCCTTTTTTCCTCCTGTACGTGTTCTCAATAAACCCGGACTGCTGTATGGGAGAGGCCCCTCTGTACCATCTCTTTGTCTCTGTTGTGCTTATACCACGAGGTGGGAGATCGCAGCTCCAGCGCCCCTGCACTTACTGCCGCCGTACTCCTGCGAAGAGGAGCTGGGAGCAGCACCGAAAGGTGCTGCTTCCAGTCAACCCGGTGGGCTTTGTGCAGGATTTTAAACCCACTACCTAGCCGTGGCAACACAGGAATGCAATCTGAAGTTTGGACTGGCATAATTATATGGAAAAAGATGATTGAAGAGTTAAAGCTCCACGATCTGTTCAGCACATAATTCTTAATATTGTGGTATTTGCCTGGGTTAATACTTAAACACATGCTTAGGATCTTATTGAAATGAAATCACTGACTGTTGTCTGTCTTTTTGTAAAATACAGGCCAAAAAGCTAATAGCATGATATCCAGATCTGACTTGGAACTGTGTGAAATTTTGAATTCTTAGGTTTGGATGGGCTCCAAATACCAGCATCCAATATGAAGGAATATCCTTGATATTGCCTGCCCTCTTAGATTACAAATACAGAAAATTGTGGTATTGAGAATCCTTGCAAAGCAGATTCCACTCTACCACTTAGCTTTCTTTAATACAGAGAGATTACATAGTCTGACCTGGAATAGTTTATTAGAAATAAAAATAATTATACTAATTATGATAATGAGATCAGAAGTGGTCAGTGAATGCATACAGGGAACCAAATAGGTTCAAAGAATCAGGCAAGTTCTGTAACTGAAAAAAGTAAGTCAAGTATAGGACTGCAGAAAAGAAATTGAATGATTGAAACGGAATTGCAGAGACAATTTAGAAGTACTCTCAGTGGCTCTAAGAAAAAAATCTTCCATATGAAAATGAGAGAAAATATTCAGAGAGATAAAGTATCAATTGCAAATTGAGCTTTCCAGTCTGTCATGTATGAAGTGATTTATACTTTCAGAAAAAAACTAAATATTTGATGATACACCAGTTTGAGAAGCAGAACACTATAATGATAAAGGAATATTAAAAAAAGAGAGATGCAGACTAGAGCTGCTGTGTTTTGACAAGAGCATTTCAACTGACCAAAACCAAGAAAAGTCAAAACTGATAAAAATAAATTTTAAAAAATGTATATTTCCCTTGATTGGTACTTAGGTTGTGGAATGCATTGCTGTTGATTAAGGAAACAGAAGCTTTGTAAGATTTAGAACACAGACGTTGGATAAAAAGAGTAATATTTTGGAAACATCATGCTACTGAGAAAAGTCCTTCTCCAAATAATAAAGAGAAAAAAGAGACAATTGTGTGGAAAGATATTGGAAATAAACTGCTACATATATCTAATGGTTGGGAGTTAAACTTCTTTCCATGATAAAACTACATTTTATAAGTGTGGGTATTCCTATCCTTTGTGGTACAGCAATTTTTGAGTCCATATGTGTCCATTTTTGATTCTCCTTTAATGTTGACATGATAGAATTTGAACTTTCTTCTCCCTACATGTGTAGATTAATATTTTTTTGTCAGGGATAATAAGGAAACTGAAAGAAGAGTGCCCACATGGAAAGGACAAAAAGTAATTGTGTACAAGTATCTATTTTTGAAAGTCTAACTTAACCAGAAGTTGGGTAAGGTCTTTCTGATACAGTCCTGAGGGAATTTCAATATGTAAATTTCAGTACAGACTGAGGGTAGAGATGTTTAAAGAACATCTCCTTTTCTAAACCTAGAAAAAAAGCAATTTATCTGCTGTTGGTCTATACCAAGAAAAACAAATGATGGATGTCTGTGCCAAATCAGACATAATTTCTTGGGACTGTCATTCAGCACTCTCAGCATTAGTCAATAACACTTGCCAATAACCTCACTTTTCTTCAATTTCCTTCCAGAGTGTGTGTTTCTGTGTAAAAACTATAAAGAAATTATTGCATTGGCTTCTAAATTGAGGTCACTGGAGAGGTGTAACAGCTTTAGATACTTTAACAGTAGAGACTAATGAGTACTCAATGTCCATTGGAAATTGATGCTATTTGTCCATATCTAAGGTTCATTTGAAAGTTCGTCTGGAAATGTCTTCCCTTAATGACGGTAGTCTATGAACAAGTATTTTCTCTGCAAACATAGTAATTGCAGTTAGTTTGTAAATTGCTGGAAGAGAAAAATAACTATTTTTTACTCTTTCAAGTAGAAAATGTACATAGGTTTCTTTGTTAAAGGGTATTTTAAAAGCTCCAGGTGCTCTATAGACTCACCTGAGTTATAGCTGCAAATGATAGTGATGGAAAATATTACTAAATGTAAACAGTCAATAAATTAAAGAAGCAAACCAACACCCCTCAAATTTCCCAAAAGACCTGATTTAATATTTTTTTCCTGCACCAGGAAGTCAATGAATGTGACATTAATTGCTTTTATACCTCCTAAAGTAATCTGGATTGCAATCCATTTTATTTTATGAGAGAGAAATGGGTCTCATGATCTGGCTTTACAATGTAATGGTGCTAATTATACAAAACAGTTTTTTATAGTCTTACTGACTTACATAACACTACAATTGACCCCCAGATCAGATTAGAATTTGACTTTCAGTATTTAAGAAAGATATGAGACAGTCAGATTAGGAAACTGAATCATTTCCGTTAGACTACATATTTATGCAAAAAATATGCTTCCAAAATTATACATATGATCTATTTTAAATTTTTAAGTATTTTTAAGCCTTTTAACCCAATGTGATAGAATCATCAAACTAAAAAATTATACATGGCAAATCGCATGACAGCTCAGCACACATGATTTCTGCACTTAAAGCAACATTTCCATGAATTTCAAACATTCTATAAAATAATTGCAATATTCAGCATACTTCATTGTTTGGTTAGTTTCAACTGTCTAACGTGGTTTTTCATGAGAGTCCACTATTGGGTAGATGTCTCAAGGATTGAGCACAATTAGACCTTTGAAAATAATGGAATAGAAAGATGGCTGGGTTCAGGTCGCTGGGCTAGTTTATCTTTTATATGATATTCACATAGGAAAGGCACACAACAGGTTCCCCAACTGACAAACTCTCAGGTGGTGCCTTCATCATAGTAAACATTGTAAGACAAAGAACACAGGAAATCAGGTTTACTGTCATCTTTATATTTTAAAACAAGGTCAAATACTAAGCTTGCACTGCCTACCTGTGATAGCCTGAAATGTGCCTGGAGTATGTGCCATTCCTTATGCAAACACCATGTGACAACTAAAAGCACATTATAAATTACCTTTTACTTCTGTTCTTCATGTTTCATTGCTCTATCTATCACAGACATCTGTGGCTGTTCTCACACTTTATTGCTACCTCTTCTTGCCAAGGCCTTGCTGGTCACTCATATTAAGAGCTCTTAGATCTTGTTCAGTGTAATCTTTCTATCTTCCCTGTTTGGTTATATAGTTGAAACTCATAAAAATAGCCTTCTGAGACATTATTTATGTACTCTGTCTTCCATCACCTAACCACATATCTTACTCATTTAAATAATTGTTTATTTGTTTGTACTTATGATACAGTGGCGGCATTGTATTTGGCTGAATGACTCATGGAAGTCTTCATCCAGTATAGATTTTATTCTCTTCCTATCTGTTCTATCTGAGGAATAAGCTGATACAACATTTGGAGTTTTATTGGCCATAATGAGGAAGAAGATGCCTCAATTTTCTTTTTAAAGACTGGCCATAATATTGACTCCTTCTACTTGGATATTCTTCAAGCCTCTCAAACAAGAGGATAATTTGATAACATCTTTGTCCTAGTGTATCCACACCTTTTTTTAATACTTTAGAGGGAACATTTCCAGCCTGCTTTGTTTTTCTAAATGTTCTTGTTGCTCATTGATTTTCTTTTATAAATTGAATTCTTTCACAAGTAAGTCAGATGTCTGGAAAGGCGTCTTTATTAGTCACTTTACCATGATCCCACTTAGAGAAATAAGTCTGGTATCCTTATTTCCAAATGAAAGTTTTCAGATTTCTCAAGCAGAATACATATATAAAACTGAAAGTACCTAAGGTGTTAAAACAACAGAAAAAGTCTAGAATCAGACTCTGTCATGCAGGGGAAAGTCAGTAGTTTCTTAGAGGCTACACCCTTTTTCTTTTAATATCTGGAAATTAGGTCGCCATGCATGCCTCCCGACCAGGCATTTTCATTTTTGATGCTGAGGTGTAGTGTCATGCAGTTTACAAGATGTCTGGTACTTTCTGCTTCATCTTTCTGGTCTCTTGAAAATCTAAAAATGCTCATTTATTTTAGAAAACTTGAAATAACATTAATTTTGAAGTGAAAATTTTTCATCCTCTTGTCATTCTGTAGACAGAATGGAGATAAACATTATCCTCCCATTTTAAAAAATCCTTAGAGTACAGTTCTAGTGACAATGCTGAAATAAGTGATGGAATATGTAAGCAAGGGGTAAAAATACTTCCAGCTAGTAGCTGAGTTTTTTCAAAATGAAAATATAACTTTTTGTTGATTAAACTCTGACGTAAACTGAGACTTCTACATGAGCTGATTCACAGCAGACACAAAAAATGAATCAGTAAACACTTTAAAAGATCTTTTCTTGTTTTCTGACTCCAAAATTCCAGTCTATTGCAGCAACACTCCTCTGGCTAACTTCCTAGCATAAAATTCCAAGGTAGTTAATGGTTATTATATTTCTTGTCATTCCAAGAGTATAGTTAAAAGGGGGAGTCTGAGGATATTTCTCTATCCTTTGGGGTTTGTGTGCCCCGGCCAAGTTCAGGATGCATATTGGGATGCATATTGGGTGTTTGGATTTCCTCTCTGTCTATATAGACACCCTGTTATACCTTGGGAGGCAATTTAGGTGTGAGGACACACCAGGCATTTGGCACCATCTCCCAGACCTGGAGTGGATTTTCAACAGACTATGGTGTACAGCTGCCAAAGAGATTTTGAAACAGTGGACATCCCTCATGAGAGGTTGAATATTCCATACCACTCTATTTTCTGCACTATATTTTAAAATAGATTATTTGTCATTAGTAGCAGTAAAATAACCAAGTAACATGTACTTCAGGGAACATATTTTATTAATGCAGGTTAAGACTTTTTGAAAGTCTTTTGAAGGAAGTTAGTCATTCCCTGCAATGAAATAACATATGATCACCTCATTTACCTATGAGAGTCCTATTCCTGAAATCTATTTTTTGATGTGAAGAAATCAAAATTCCATGCTGTTTCCTGTTCATATGCAGCATCAGTGAAATTTCTTATGAAGTTTTAGAATACTCTGCTTTCTGGCATACAAAGATTTAAGTAGAAATTATTGGTTATGGGAGTTGTTTTAAAAATACATGCATCAATTTTTATGTACAAACATAATATGTATCTATAAGAATGGCATTCCTAAGCAAGAAACACTAAACTTAAAGCCTAGATATTTGGAGCTTGTGTTTTCACTGAAGACACTTATGACTAGAAGGGTCTGTACTGGCATGGTGTGTAAAGAGTCTTTAGGGAATGCTGAAGGACTGGGAATGACTTTAGAAGTTATAAAATGAGAGATTTGTAATTTTTTTAAATAAAACTAATTGTTATAAATATTGTATTATTTTAACTTGGACATTTAGTGTCCAAAATTTATACTTCACCCTGCATGTTGAGATTTTGAATATGCATTATTATTCACTGGAATGGTTTTTAATGCATGGAGGAATTTTATGTAAATACTCATAACAAAACAAAAAATAACAATCACAATTACAGAAAGATATGACTCAACATACATTTTTAAATTACACAAATTAGCTGACACTGCAAGTTCAAAAACTGATTTTCTTAGAAAAAATATTTTAGAAGAAAGAGAGAGTGCACATGGAATTAAATTTAGGGTGATTCTGATAAGTTGTTATTAAGGTATGAAATAAATGTCATCAAGAGAAGTAGTTTTCTTTTAAATTCAGTTGATGGATTTAAGTACTGTCACAGTAAAACCATTATTCCATCACATGAAATGATGTTTTGTATCCTTTGAGTCCATTTGTGAGGAAGTGAGCAATGGCAGGAGCCATATCAGTTGTCTGTATATATGATTGTCACTTGATCTGCTCTTTTGATGACACTGTATGTTTTTAATTATTTATGAATGCTTTAATGTTCCACTGCTACAATGTAAGGAGATGCAAACAGAAGAGGTTTTGATATAAATGGCAGAACTCTACATTGTTAGATAGCTGGTTTTATTTTCTCTCCACCTTCAGAATGTCAAAAAAATTTGAAGTATAAATGAAATCTTTATCTCAGTTGTGCTGGTTGTGTGATTTATAAAGTCATTTAACAAGTATGATTTAGTTGTATCTACTGAGAGATCCCCACCCTAGCCCAAAGACATTACTGTCAGCTTAAAACTCTGGCAGTATATAAACTACATGGATATAGTCACAACTTGTTGTCCCAGACCTTATTAATCCTTAAGCTATTTGAATTTAAAAGCTGCTTTTGACATGGAATCCACCGTAAATCTGCACTCCCTGAATTTCCACTGACACTTCAGGGTGACATTTTGATTTTTTATTTTAAGGAAATCTCTGTTCTTGCTTAATCTCATTACCTGTTATGCAGGCATTATTTTGTCTTATAGCAAATATGTAGCTTACTACAAATTATTGTGTCATTGTTCTGCCAAAGCCATCATCTATAAGGGATTTTTCTAGTGAACCAATATCAAAATATAGACAAGATTATCATAATTTTAAAACCAGCATCTTGAAAGCCTCAGGGGTCTTTTGTATTAAGCCTCTTTGTTTCACAAAGCTACCAGCGTGAAGTTATGAATGACATTAACGTGTAACCCCTGAAAAATAAAAATATCACTTGACTATTTTCAGAATAAACTTGTTGCATTGCAGCAGATACTGCCTTCTTTGTTTCTAACGATTTGTTTTTATATTTTCAGTCTTTTTATTTCAGCAGATATTTGAAATCACTTAAGAAGTAAGACCAATCTTGCCTCAGAAACAGTAAAAATTATAATGTTTCAGAAACAGCTCTTTAAGCATCCTATCATTCCCTCTCCAAAATGTGCATATGTATGCATGTGACTTTAAACACATAATTAACCCCAATTTCTTCATTAAGACTACTTTGTGTTTAATATTATTTTAAAGTATTTTGTTGGATTAGAACCACGATGGTAATGAAGTATTTCCTTCAAAGGAAACAAATACTTGCTTTTCTAACTGAAAGACACAGGGGACCATAAAATGCTTCATTTTTTTATATTTCCTCAGTTGAAGTTGTCATGTAGTGCTATAAATGAGGATGAAGCATTAGTGTTTATTTAATTGGTGGTATACAGTTGCAGCAACATGGGTGTTTTTTCTGTAAGACAACAACACACACACAAAAAATCAAAACATAAATTTATCTAGGAAGAAAAAGTTAAACAAAAAGGTTAAAAATGGGACAACAGATGTGTCAGAGTTCAGATGTTAAAGATACTGACACATTTATTTCTCCTAAATTAAACAATATGACAGTTCGGGCTGCCAATCTGGAGATGTCAGGTAAGAAATCAAGTATAGTGTGAGGTAAGGACTATGTCATGTGACTCAAAGAAGGACTTGGTACACATCAAGGTTTTTAGAATATCCCGTTTAAATTGTCAGAGTTTCTCTTCATTCACGTTGCTGCCATGTGAGATGCAGGTTTCAATCATAGCAAGACATCAGTTTGAGCTCACATGATAAAGCTCCTCTACCATGAGATAACAGCATATGAAAACAGAGTTGTGAAGTGATACCAAGCTAAATGCTACTCAAACAATACCCAGTTCCCTCTCTCTAATCGTGTTTGTTTTATTCCAACTATCACTCAGAAATGGTAAATGATGTTACATCTGCGCTGGCAATAGAGACAAATGGATTACCACAGGAATGTGTGCAGATATCTAATAGGGACAATGTGATTACTTGTAATGTAATGATTAATGTGCTATATCTTTCAGCAGCTGCTTTTTGGGAAGTAAAATGAAAATATACCATAGCTGTTCGTAAGTGAATCATAAAGAATAAGGAGATAAATTTTTCAGTGTTAAACTTTATAAGAACTCAATTGTGAGAAGACTGAATTAGTTCTAGATCTCAGCTTATTCAGATGTGCAAGAGTGACAGCAAAGAGGGAAGAAAAAGAGAGATGATTAATTTTATAGTCAACAACCATTGCAGTCCTCTTTGAAAGAAAGAAGAGACCAAATAAATATAGAGTGACTTTATCTGCCAGAAGAAATAATCACTCTTCCTCCAGCTATACAAATATCATGCACTGACTGAGCTGGCAAGACCTTTCCAGTGATTCAAGTATTTCCTTTACACTCATGAAGAGGTTCTGAGTGTTTCAGAGGATGCAGTGTACACTAGGGTGAAAAGTGCAAGTCCAGCACCAATCATCGGCTTTTATGTGCTGTGCAGAAGCACACATGTAATTGCTTAGTAAATTCAGTATTTCAAGGATAAAGATATTTTGAATTCAGATACATAGGAATTGCGCTTAGTTGTTATGGTATTCTCAGCCATAGTCCAAAATCCTCCTTTGTCTCATTATACCAAAAGTAAATGTAACTTTGCAAAGGTTTCAAAATCTCCCGTAATAAAAATATTATTGTAATTACTAAGTATTAAACAAAAATATTTTTTCTAGTTCATATGAAGAATAAATTAAGCCTATACTATTTTGTGTTTGTATTTTATCACTCTATGAATTAAATATGCTTATATTTTGTCTCCAAGAAAATGAATTGAGATAGTTTAGAGCTATATATTATGGATCTGAATATTTATATGTCTAGCTTTGATGAAAAATCTGTCTAGCTTTTCTGCCACATATGAAAAGCAACTAGGTATTAAAATTTCAAACTTCAGTGTAGTTAATCCTTCTTCAGAAGTCGTTTGAGATTAACAAATAAATAAGCCTGATTTAAAATTGTCTGTGACTTCATCATTAACTTGCTGGACCTGAAAAATGGTGAGAGCCAGCTTTTTAAAAGATGATCTTTTAATAAATATAACTATTTTCTTAGCACTAAAACTACAATTTTTAAAAGAGAATTACTTGACAACAGTATTAGAAATTGAAATTCCCTGAAACGCATTTCTAAAAAAAAATCCCAGTTATAATTCACAGCATGGATAATTGGGGCATACGTAATCCAATTGACAGCTTTTGGTGAAAGGAGGCATTTTTTAGTTTCTGGAAAGTAAGCCCGAGGATGCCAAAGCTTGGAGAAATTGTGTGGCTATTTTGAACATAACCATTGGTGCAGCCTTGAGTCCTGTGTGCAGTTTTGGTCACAAAAATATAAGAAAGATATTAAACTGTGAAAGAGTGTCTAAAGGAGGGAAATGAAGATGGTGAAGGCCTTGAGGGGAAGCCACATGACGAGTGGTCACTTGGTCTGTTCAGCCTGGAGGAGACTGAGGGGAGACCTCATTGCAGTCTTCAACTTCTTTGTGAGGGGAAGAGGAGGGTTAGGCACCAATCTCATCTCTGTGGTGACCAGCAATAGGACACAAGGAAAAGGCCTGAAGTTGTGTTGGGGAGGTTTAGGTTGGATATTAGGAAAAGGTTCTTCACTCAGAGGGTGGTTGGGCACTGAACAGTCTCCTCAGGGAAGTGGTCACAGCACCAGCCTGACAGAATTCAAGAAGCATTTGGATAACACTCTTGGACACATGGTGTGACTCTGGGGATGGTTCTGTGCAGGGCCAGGAGTTGGAATTCATGACCCTTGTGGATCCTTTCCAACTCACTTATTCTGTGATTCTGTGACAAAATCCTTTCTGGGTTCAGCAAAAGTTGTTCTACTGTGGTTCTTTGTGGTTCATTGTGGTTCTCATGGTCTGTTGGATCAAGATTGCACTGTAGTCAGTTCCCTGTCCATGAAGTAGAAACACCAATATATTCTTACAGGGAGACACTTGGTTTTCAGTTGAAAAACATTAGGCAAATATACAGTATCAATTAATAACTCTTTAATTACAAACCGACTCAATATGCCTACTAAATAGACTGTCATTGATTTTACAGAGTTTTCTCAGCAAAAGCAAAATACATCATTCTTAGAAAGCTACATCAACCAAATGGAGAATTTTGGAAGAGGGAAGCAGATGTATCCTCTGAACCTGCTACAGCTGCAGGTATCTCAGCAGGAATAGTCATAGAGGAATGTTACATGGACTCTGTAGTGAAAAGCATCATTTCACAGCATTTGTAATCTTCAAGGATGTGTAACATGCTATCTCTGGAGATACATGCTTTGTGCTATATCTGACAGACAGACAAAGAAGAAGCCATGTAAGTAATACAGTCTGAGTTTCTGTGATGGGAAGTTCATTTTATTTATTGGTCTGCTGTTTGAATACTATGACTCATTAAGAGGAGAGGAAATTGAAGACATCTTGGGGCAGGGGAGTGGGATGATTGCTGCTCTTAGAAGTTGTTGAGTGTGCTGAAAGGAGGCACTGCTCCTAACTTGCAAGGAGCGACAGTCAAGTGAGGAGATACTGGAGCCTCAGACAAGTTGGAGCATAAAGCATCATGTTTCCAAAAGTACAAAACTGGGGAACCCCAGGGGATACAACAGTTTTCTGTAAATTAATAAGCCATTGAGTTGACTTCAAGTAAGCCTAGGTGAAAAGATATACTTCAAAAGAACACAGACTGGTTCACAGTGCCTTTTTATTTCTATTTATTTTTACCTAGGAATTTTTAATTTGCTATTCTAAATAAAGTTAGTTTGTTTACATCCTAATAAAAATTGTGGGTTATTTAATTCAGGCTGTCTACCTTAGAAACATCAGAGATAAGGAAAAGCATGCAGCATTTCACTTCAGTGTCTTACTAGTTCTAGGTCCCACCGTATTCTGCATTGTCCAAGATGATTGTCTGCTCTTCCTGTGAATTTCTTTATTTGCAGTATTTCAAACAAAACTGTCTTTTGAATTATTGAATTTTAAGCTCAAGTTGTTATTTTTCAGTGAATGTGAAATGTTGAATATGAAAAGCCCCCAAAAATCTGTTGTTTTCAGTTCCTTAACAGTTGGAAATTAGATTTGAAAAACTGACATGTGCTACAGTTTAATTTTTTTAATTTGACTCTGATTTTCATAATAATACTTCAGTGGGATTTCTAATTTTTTCTGCTATTTTTTATCCACAATAAATTTAGATGCTATCCAGCATAAATGAAGGTGAGTAAAATACAGCCTCCAGTAAGTCTTTGTAGGATTTGCTTCCTTTTACTCTTACAAATTTTGAGCTTCCTGTTACAGTTATACTGTTCTTAAATTCAGAACACTTTTGTTGGTTTGAGGATTCTTTCTTTTTTCTTTTTTTTTTTAATTTATACTCATATAAGATGGTATATGATTCATTTTTTCTTTCACCTTATTCGCCTAGATCATTCAACACTCTCTTGCTATATTTTCTCTTTTTTCATGTGTTCAGTTAATTTAGTCAATTTTCCATAAATGCAAATTTGTAGACATTCACATATGCATTTCTTGAGCACTCAAGCTGTCTAAAACTTGAAACTCTAGACCCACTTCCTTTTCCAGTTTACTCAGTGACACACATTTCAATCCAAAACACTGAGCCTTTAAAGAGAACAACTTCAGGAACTTCTATTCTGCCAAGCTCAGGTTTGAGACATAAACATAAGTTTAAATTGTAGTTTAATTCCTCTCTGCATTTCACTGCCTAAGATGCAGAGAGATTCTGTCATGATTTACCTGAATTAAAAGACTATGGTGAGCCTCAGTTTACCCGTTCTTCTTATTCTTAGTTAGGAGACATGTTCAAACAAGTGTGGATTTATTTTTTGTCTTATACAGGAAAAATGTCCAGTGTGATTGTCCAATGTTACTGTGCTACACACAAAGGAAGAACTGCCAGCAGAATATGTAGGCCCCATTTCTGTTAGAAATTAAGTATTCACAGACACATTGTCATTGTAAAATTTATTTATTTGGGAAGAGAATTTTGTTATTTCTGCTGTGTTTCATAACAGGTTTTCAATCTCTATTAAGCATAACGTTTTTAAATTAAGCTATTTCTTATGTCTTTCTTCAAAAATTAAGCATATTTCACATGAGAAAACTGACAAAATCATCTTGTGCTGATCAACAGGATATTATGTGAAATGTCACATACTGCTGAACAGCTTTCACCTGGCAGAATTAATTCATATTATCCTGATCATGCAGCACTTCATATTACTGCTGCCTGGCAAGGTGGTAACAAGTGTCCAAGATTCTACAGTAAGTGATGATGTAAGATTTTTCTTTTGAGGAGATAGACATTTTCTAAAGTACCATTTTAATATTTATTTTCACTATTGAGAGATATATTAATGTTTTGGTAGGCAATTTAGCTGCCATGTTACATGTGAAAGCAAGTATTTATTGTAGTTGCTGTGTATCCAATTACTGGAAATTATGACAGCACCATTTTTTTTGTGTTTTTTACTGTTTCTAAGTCTATTTATTCTATGTTTCTTTAAACCAGTAACAAATCCTCTACCACTTTCACACATTTCCTGCAGTGAACTAAACAGGGATGAAACATGACATACAATGAAACTAGAAAATGTATTTGTACTTTTTTAAGTGTTTTGGTAAGAATTTGAGCAAAGCTTGAATTCTGGAAGGTACCTACATACCCAGTGAGTATTCACCTCAGCATCACCCAGACACTGTTATGTTCACTTGTGGAAGAATATGCCATAATAGTGCCTAGGAAAACTTCAAGTTCCAGTACAACCAGGTCAAGCACAAAACAAAATATTTTTGAGAATTAAAGTATCGTTATAGCAATTTCACAAGCTTACTAGAACAGCAGAGGATCCCATTCTTCCTGTGTTTTTAAATCTGCTTTTACTCATCTTTCCTTTACCTCAATGAAATGGTGATGGCACTTAAGCATAATTGCTATGCAAATTATGAAAAAAAAATGTTTGGAAGTCTTTAAACATTGGAGAAATATCTGGTGGAGGGAAGTGAAGGTGCAGTAGGAACTGGTATCAAAAACATTGTGAAATAAGGAGCCTGCAGGTCATCTTTTTTATATGATTTTAAACACAGCTGGATAAATAACAAAAATATGCCTTATGTGGGTAGATACATGTGATAGTTTGAAGGGGGTCTCGCTTTTTGGGTGTGGTAGGAGCCAAAAGATGGCTCCTGTGAAGAGCTGCCAGAAGCTTCCACAGTTGTCCAGCCAGGGCCTATCTCTGATGAACGGGCTGTTTTCCCACAGTTGGGAAAATTTGTAGCTTCCCACATTGTAGCTAGAATCATGTAGCAATAGATATGTAGTTAGGCAGAGGAAAGGAGTACAGCATATAACAGAAACAGCAGATATGAATATCCACAAGGTCAGCCAAGAAGGAGAGAGGAGGAGGAGGTCCCTTAATCATCGGAGCTGAGACATCTTCGCAGCCTGTGGTGAGGACTGTAGTGTTTCCCTGCACCCCTGAGGGTCCATGAAGGAGCCGAGATCCACCCTACGATGGAGCAAGAGGGAGTGAACTCCTACAGGAGGGACTTTATTCTGGTGAGGGTTGACACAGACCCCTACCCTAAGTTTGGACTAGCCTGGCCTTGGGAAGAAAAAAAGGAACAGGTGG
>VZRZ01007611.1:31425-70043 GCA_013398175.1 Climacteris rufus
TGCCTTGCCTTGCCTTGCCTTGCCTTGCCTAGCCTTGCCTTGCCTTGCCTAGCCTAGCCTTGCCTAGCCTAGCCTTGCCTAGCCTAGCCTTGCCTAGCCTTGGTAGCCTAGCCTAGCCTAGCCTAGCCTAACTTAGCCTTGCCTAGCCTTGCCCTGCCCTGCCTTGCCTTGCCCTTCGTCTTCCCCTTCCTCCTCCCCTTCCTCATCCCCTTCCTCCTCCCCTTCCCCTCTATCCTCGGGCATGTGAGGTCAAAGGGTTTTTAAAAGGACCAAATAAGCAATATTTCTTTGTCAACCAGAAGGGAGTTTAGAGTGGCTTTGTGAAGAGTTCTGTGACAGGGTTCCCCCCAGAAGGGATAGCCTGGTAGAATGAGTACATGACTGAGAGCTACCCACACTGAGAAAGTCCTACAGCATCTTTGTAGGGAAAAAAAAACCCTGTACATTCTGGCCTGGACAGAGTATTTGGCTCTACAGCACATCCTTATAGTATAGGACACGAAGGAGAAGTAGGACAAGAGGCAAAGAAAGACCACCACAGAAAGTCTATTCACTTGGGCTTTATAGGGCAGCTGTAAATCCTCTGCTTCTCACTTCCTCTTCCCATAAACTTTTATTTCATATACTTTTTTCCATGTCATACTGAACAAAAATTTCAACAAATATTTCTTCATTTAGTCATGAGGCAGAAGCCTCACCTTTTCCTCAGAGTTTGTTACCGGAAAATTAAGCGGTTCACTGTGAAATTATTCTACACAGCCTATGCTCCTCACCTTACTTTGGATTGTATAAGAAATTAAAATAATGAGAAAGTATTTTACTAGGCTACAAGATATCTAAAGGTTAAGTACTGCCTGCAAAGTGTTGCAGTGTTAGTCCCAGTCTAGGGATTTGTTTCTTAGTGATTCTATGTAGGATACTAATTCTATGTGCAAGGCAGGCCAAAATTTTTCTGTCACTTGAAAAATTACCATTGTGCTGATGGAAAAAAAAAAAACCAAACCAAACAAGTAAACAAACAAAAACCTGCAAGAATGAAAAAGCTTGTAGTCACATTCCAGGGTGTATTTATGAACCACAGACTGATTAAGGAATCTGCTAAAATACACTTAATCTAAGCTTTGAGCTGTACAGTTTAGCAGTTAAAATTTAAAAAACCCACAGAAACTGGCAATTCTCAGGAAGGATAGATTTGCCCTAAAGGCCACCTAGAGGATGAAAAGAGATTAATTGATAGCTAAGGAATTTTCACTAGTAAAGGTGGTATATCATCAGGAAATGACAGTATTTTTCACAGGAAAAGGTAAATTTTCAGAATGAGTCTAAAAATGGGAATGAATGCTTTTCCTATTTAACTTCTTTTTGATTTCTGTGTTAGCACCAGCACCTGCTTTTACAGATTTGTTATTCTACAGAAGACATATTTAAGAGGATATTTTAAATGAGAAGTTGAAGCTGATCCATATTCACTGAACAATCTTAATGTTTTCAAGAGATCAGTAATATAATTTGCTACATTCATTTAATGTAACTCTTCAAATGGGAGTTGAGGATAATTATCTTTGAGCCTCTGACTTTGCACCTCTGGGGCCACAAATCAATGTTTGGTGAGGACAACAACAATTATTCCAATCAAAGTGATGTAATACATGCTAAGTTACCTGGTTTCATCTCTTAGGAGGCTAAAGCCTTCAAAGAACTGCACTCAGGTTTGGCACAGTTTGTGAGTTGGCAGGCTTTGCTCTAAAGAGACAGTCTGAAGTGAGCATCATTGGAGATATAGTCTCACCTCCCTGGAAAGCTGAAGTGTGGTTCCATGAGCAATTAACACAATTGTGCATTGTGACTCTCTGTTCCACATTAGCTTCTCACAAGACCATAAACATGGTCTCAACTGATTTAAGTACTGCTATACTTTGAGCTCAGCTTCATCCTTGAAAAAGCAATTAGCATAAAACCAGCAGCAAACCAAGATGAGCTGAGTCAACCTGTGCTCAGTTTTAGCATTCTGATTTCTTTTATTGCATTGGATTTCTTTCTTGGTTCCAATCTGACAGTAAAATGTGTATAATTATTTGGCTGGGTATAAAAAAATCTTCCATGTTTATCTCTTTATGTTTTTTTTCTTTTACCTATTATAATGGAATTAAAAGATAGGATTTAAGGTAAGAGTCAGTACAAAAATAATCAAAACTTATGTAACATTTTATTTACTTTTGTACACTACCAGAAGCTATACTATACATGACTGTATGGTAATAAGATCACAGGATGTTTTCATAGAAGAAAATATTAATGAGGAATGGAAATGTTTAATTTGAATGTATTACCTATTCCTTCTGGCTGGGTTTAGTACTGAGATGTGCTGCTTTAGATGATACCCTTTTAATCACAGAAAAACTGTAGTCTAAAAGACATTCACAAGATGAGAAGGAAAATGGATTTCTGAGAAACATACAGTAATTCAGATTAGGAAACTTTCTTTCCCTACTTGCCATTTTACTGTCACTTTTCTTCAGAGGTTTCACTGAGCTTCCTTGTTATAGGAGAACAGATTCTGATAAGGACCTTAGATCAAGGAAGTGGCTGAGGTATGCATTAGGTTTGACACTTCAGAAAAAAAATATTTTTCCTTCTTTACGTGCAGAGTACAGAATGACGACATAAGCATAATATGCAACAAGAAGAAATTCCAGTCTCTGTGCCTTGGCTCTTTGATGTTTAAATTAGTCAAGCAGATTTGGGCAAACCCTAGCAGTTTGCTGTCTTCAAAGTTTATGAGAATACTTTTTACAGTTTTACTAGGTTTTGAGAGGAGTGAATTTAGACCTGTCTTAAAATGTGAATACACGTCTTCACTTACTGTAGGGCTTAACTGTTGCAGGGTAGTTTGCTATTTCCTGTGCTCAGTGCCATTTCATTATATTTTCATCTAATCAAGTGGTCAGGTGACTAAAACCTCTACTGTTTAGCACTTCTTCTAGTAATTAGGACATCTTGTCAACTTGCTAATGTTTTTTTAGAAATTTTCATAGGTAAAAACTGCTAGTGAGGCTTCTTTTTCGTATTATAATTGCTGTATACTGTAGATTTTGTATGATTCTGCCTTTTTCTGACAAATTCTGTTTTGTTTAACTAAATCTTATGTCTCCTCCTTTCTCACATAACCTTTAAATATAATCTCTGAATAGGAGATTATTATTAGGATCTAGACTTGAGAGAGTCTAATGAAGGAAGTGCTCAATGTCTGTCCAGATCTTTGTTAGAAACCTGGTCAAAGATCCTTGTTGGAATCCTGAGTAACTGCTGCAAGGCAGAGATTGCTCTTAAGCTACTAGGATACCCTTTACCAGACAGCCTGTGGAACATTAAGATACACACACAGGCGAAACCAAACAACTCACTCCACCACCACTTATTGTTACTGATGTGCCTCTAGATTTAAGTGAAAACAATCAGCAAAAACATAGATTTTGTTGGTGCTATGTCTGTACCAAAAAGTTTGCTGTAAATGTTACCTGGATGTTGTCCTCAGTTACCATGTCTCTGGGATTTTTACAAGAGTTTTCCTATAATTAATTCATCTGTTCTATACATAGTGGAGAGTACTAGGAAAGATAGATCAGAAAATGGTTTGCTAATGGATAGATAGCTAGATGATCAGAAAACCCAAAATGTGTTACAAATAACGCTTTTAAGACATCTTCTAATGCTAAATAGCAACTTCTAAAGCAGTGTGCAGGGGAAAATCTTGGGCAAAAAGCAGAGAGTATGTGAAAGTTTTAAAATGTACATTATACTCTCAATAAAAAAGCACTGTGAAAGAATAAATGCAAAGTACTATACTGACTTAGTCAATCACAACAGAACCAATGCTGTAAGGTAATTACCCAGCAAACCAGAGGTTCTTTTGTTTGTTTGTTTGTTTGTTTTTGTTTGTTTGTTTGCTATATCACTATCATGATGGGATTAAAATTGAGTGTATATTCATGCATTGGTGAAGATTTCACTGCTTGACACTGAAATTTTGTGCATAGTGCAGAATATTTCCAAGAATTTTTATCTCATTTCTCTGAGCATGCTTGCTAAACTCACATTATAAGCTTCAGCAATGCCAATATGTTGTGGAATAATCAAAGAAAAATAAATTCCCTTAAGAATTCTAAGTCTCGTGGGTAATAGAAAATTAATTATAATATTCTAGCCAGCACAAATGTGAGAGAAACAAATCTTTAAAAATAGCCCAGTTAAAGCAAACAACTCCCCCATCTTCTCCCATTGCCACCAAAATAACATAGAAATGCCATTGCCATGGAAAGGTGTGCTAGTATGTAAAACATAGTATTTAAGCAACTTTACAATTCTGCTTTTCATGGTTCCATTGGTTCTAGAGAGCCTAGAATAAATGCTTCAGATATAGATGTTCATAATCGTGAGATAGATATCCCATTTTTACCTTGTTGCCTTATTATTCATTGGTCTCCGATAAAAGACGATCACGTACATAACAGAAAAAACCCAAAACATTTTATACTCCTATTACTATTTCTACACTAAAGGTTTTGGCACTACACAAATGCTGTAATTTGAGAGAGGCAAGGTACAACATGCAAAGAAGATGTATTAAGAACTAGCAATTACTGCTCAGGTTCCCTGAAGAACCTGAAAAAGTCTGTGAACATCTGAAGCAAAAGGTCAGGTTAGTTGTTTCTGCCAAGGACATGGATATTGTGATTTTAATTGCCATATTTCCCTAGCTTTAGCGTAAATAATAGCTGCCACTTGCAAAATATTGGTAAATACAAACAAGTTTAGGAAAGCTTAGAAATAATGTGCACAAAATGGAAGCAATTGGGGTATGGCAATAGCCTACAAAAACTATAAAATACAAAAGGTCGCTGGGGAAAAGAGGGGGAAAAGGAAGAAATGTCTTTTTTTTTGACCAAATACCTGTATTATTCTCACTCTTGCGGAATTGTAATCACATTGCACTAATGTTGGGCTTTTTCCCGTATTTTACCAATGATCTAAAGGGTTTATTTGTGAAAATCTGGTTTCAGGCAACACACTTCAGAGAACTGAAACAATTTCTTTTTTTTTTAATGCTCTATTATAGAAGAGAAGGATGAAAATTCATTATACAAGTTTATTGTGTTCACATTATGTCAGTTTCATGAGTTCCTATGCTTTCAATTCTCACAAATAATAAGGTACCACTTAAAAAAATGACACTCAAGTCTGACACATAGAACATTCCTAGTAAATGTTCTTGAAAAATATTGCAATATATATTTATTACTAAAATATTTTTAAATATACTTTTTCACAAAATGTTGGGATTTTATATGGATTTAAAATTGGGAAATTGAAATATGCTTAAGTATATATCTCATTTTGCTTCATTTTAGCACTCAATATCTTTTTTTACTATATTTGTATTTTTTTCTTTTTTTGAGAAAATATTTTAATATTGATGAAATCAGTTTGTTTCAGTAGAAGTTAAAATTTTGGGGATCTGATACTTTTATATGATTTGAAGGCTCAAAGTCAATTTTAAAGAACGAACAAAATTAGTAGTGGTCATGTTTTCAGAGTAAATTGTTAATTTTTTTTATTGATTTATTTAATGCTGATTCTGGCATGCTTATTCTGATATCTCCACATGTGATTGTCCTGAACTCAGCAAGAAGAAATGAGATGATCCAGACGGTGTAGCTGCAATGTGAGTAATGATATCCACCTTGGAAATCCTTAAATGTAATGAATTGTCACAATATTTCAAAATTTTGAAGAATGTGATCATCTGCAATCGTTGATCACTTTTGAATGCAAACCTAAGGATTCAAAAAAAAGGAAAGTAATAATATTTTTTAAAGTATTGTTTCTTTTATCCTTTCACATTAGAAATAAAAGGAGAAATTAAAATCACCCCCCATTCCCTTCCCTTGCCCCACCCTCCCCATACAAAAATAAAAAAGGGTTCTAGTAGTCCAAACAGAATATCAGCAAATAAGAATCTGGAATGTCAATGCTATTATTCAGTTTCAAAACCCAACTTCCACGGTTTCTTGCTTTCCTAAAGTTTCTTCTCTAAGTTTCTTTTCACAAGAGTCAAGTCAATAACGCAAGGTGAAGGTTCTGATTCTTAATATGGGTAGATGTAAACATAGATTTAGAAGTTGTGTGTATACTTCTTTTCATACATAAGAACACATAATACTGGAAGAGAAATGTCAAATTATTTAAAGTAAATGACGCGTATATTTAGTGAATATATATATATATTAGTGAAAATGGCTGTATATCTGTTATTAATTTGTGAGACTGTACATGAACTAAATTCACTATTTTCAACATAATTACTGCACTGACAGGTGTAGCTACAGTTCTGATCTCAGCTGACAACTAAAATGATTCCTGTCACCATCAGCAAAATTAAAGCTCATACAGGAACACACAAATAAAAATAAATCCTATAAGAAATCTTCTCTGAACATGCCCAGGCCACAAAACAAGCTTCTGAGATATTGACTCTCAGAGGTGTTTCCTTCAAGGTCACGCTTGAGGCGTGTTAAAAGCATTTGGAAATCATGCCTGTTGCTGTCTGCTTTATATGCTCTCTGTGAAGACAATAAAGGGCTCTCGAGCTGTTCATCCAATATTCTGTGAGAGTGCACAAAATTGAAAAAACTGTGAGTACATGAGTTGTTTTATAAATTTGAAGTAGAAAATATACCAGATATCTTCTTTCTTTGTGAAACCAGTTGAGGAAATATTTGTTCAATTCAATTTAAATATGCCCTCTAGCAACCGAGACTCATAAAAAAAAATGCTAGAATACAAAGATTCAGCACAAAGGGGTAGTGTGCTGAGACTGTAATACCTACAAAAGTTCACAAATCAATACAGACCCATCAATCAATTCTTCTTAATACACAGAATACAGGTGGACAGTTGGAAGAAGAACCAAAATGTTTGGATATAGTTTTGCAGGGGTGGTTGCTAGAATATGGTTAAAATATTTTCACTATATTAGTCTGAAAAGGGTGTAAGACATTGAGGATATAAAACACCTACAATCAAGCTTCAGGAAAAAATCTTTGCAAAAATAATAGCAGGCATGTACTGAGCCTCTGACTGTCCTATCCAGTAACGTGTCCAAAGGTTCAACTCTCTAGATTATTTTGCTTTCTTGAGTCAAAAGATTTCATATTTTTAACTACTCAGGGGGTTTCCCTAAAAGTCAAAGTGCATTGTTACAGCTCCTGGCTGTTGTTTATTCCCTTTCTGACACAAGGGGAATAAGGATCTAGCTTCTAAGCTCTCAGGTCTGCCACTACCTCTTCATACATCCTTCTCAAGACAGTCTTCATATACTGGCTCAAGTTTATTCTTTATCTTTGGTCTTTATTAACTCTTCCCTTGCAGTGACATGTTAGAGATCAGAGACAGTATCTCTGGGATTATAACTGCAGAGATTTCCTCAAGTAAAGAGAGTGTATCTGTATGATACACTGGAAACAAGACTATCACGGTGCTCTGCTCAAAATGTGTGCAGGAGAAGGATGAGTAATTCATTATAATCAGGATAGAAGGAATACAGAAAGTCAGACGTCTGGTAATTTGCTTTGACAGTCCATTTAAGGGAAGTGTCAATACTGGTTATCCTAAGGAATGTACAAATTTTTTTCAGACTTTTAAACATAATTTAAAAAAAAATCTGAAACAGTGGAGTTACAATAATTCTTTGAAAAATGAGAATTTTATGGTCATGTTATATGTGCTAAGGCAAGAGAATGTGCTACTGCTCCAGGATACAATTCTGACTATAATTTTAATAGCCTTGGGCTTTTCTCATAGTTACTAATCCATATGATAGTATCTTTATTATTAGATTATTATAACTGTAGTAATTCAAGGAAAATCTTTGTTCTAGATTAAGTTTGGGTGTTTTTTTGTGAATCTAAATTTTTTTATATCATGAATAGCTATATTGGTGAAGAATGATAGCTATGGAAATCAGAGGAGTGAATATACTGGTGATATTTATTTCTGAGTCACTTTGAAAGTCAATACAGGTTATATACAGACAGGCTGAGAAGGCAAAACATATGATGGTAGAATAAAGGTCATTCAAAAAACCAAATAATTGATTCTCTCTCGCAGCTGATCACAGACTGGTTTTTTTTCCAGAAAAGGCTATGTATGTATTGGATGTCCCCCCCACAGCTTTTACATTATCTTCCTGGAAAGTATCTTGCATACTGCTGATGCTGGGAGTAGTATTTAACTTCAGATGTGCACTACAGATGCTCAAGAGAGGCACTAGAGGAGGTTTTGACTCTATTGACAGTTTATAGTCAGTGTTGCATCTTCAAAGGGCAATTCAGGAATAAAGTGGAATCAGCCTATGGAAGAGTTAACTTCTTTCCTCTGATTATTAGGTTTTCGGTGTAGATGCCATATACATTAATAAAATAACTGCTCAGCATTTGTATTTTTGTATTAGCCAAGTCAACTCATCTTGAGTATGTCTATAGCAGGGTTTTGGAACACATCAGAGTTGCATTTTTGGACTCCCAAATTTCTTGTCTTGTCCTGGTTTGACTCAAAATTGAGAAGTGTTCTTGGGATGTGCATTAGATTTCTCTTTTAAGAAATAGATTTGGAAGATATCCTCCAGAAATGTATCTGGTGCACTTCAAGTTCTAATAAATGGTCAGTCCATTGTTCCAGGGTGCAGCAAATCCAAACCACACCAAATGTAAAAACTCGGGATCTTGGAAAAATTCTACACATCCACTGCTTCAAACCTATGTCTTGAAAACTGGAAAAGCAGACTATGTAACCCAAATGAGCTCTTGACGGTTGCTCTGGTCATTCTTTATTCCAGTAAGGCTTTCTTTGTAGGTTTGGGTTGTCCGAACTGTAAATAAGACAATGCAAATTTACATTCCAAAATCTGGGATGATAACATGCATTCTCTCTTTACATGTTTCCTGGTTAATGGAAAAATAAGATCACATTATAATAAAGGAATTATAATATTTTTGATCCTGTTAAGACAATCTTCTTATGCAATGGTCTAAATCCTGGAATGGGTATGACTGTCTCAATTTTTTTTTTCCTTATTTTCACTTACCTCTTTCCAGGTTCAAAAGGAAGAGAAAGTACTTTTTTTATCTTCAATGGCTCTTGAAACCAAGTAGCCTGCACAGTTCAAGAGTCAGTGAGAAGGTAAGAGATAGTGACTTCTTGATCATACAACAAAAGAAGACAACTGGAAAAACCTCTGAAAATACAACTTCCAAATAATTATTGTTTACCACACTGAAATGATGAGAAAACTGAGGACAATATCTATGGAACTTTAAAATATACAAATTAATATTTTATTTTCTCTAAGAATAAAATCAGTATAACTGCTTTTCTTGGTAATTTATATTGTGAGTCACTGAAAGCATAAGATAAAATCCTCTGTTGGAGCAAATTCACATTGTGCTTTTGAAATCAGTGGAATTGCTTCTATTGAGTTTCTTAAAATCATATCCACATCCAAATTTAATGCCAGTTTAATTTTATAAAACTAACAGAGTTAGTTACCCAATGTTACAAGTTTTTTCTAAAATATCCTGTTGTGTTTGTAGTATTAAAAGAATCCATGGAGAGTAACATTAAATACAGTAAAATTATAGTTCGAGGAACTATTTCCATCCATTATTTTTGCTTCAAAATGGTCAGGATTTTACATAATTATTTTGTCAATCCAGAAACAGCTTTTCCTTCCCATGTGCACTACAGGGAGTACCTGTTCCATGCTGCAAAGGAAAACAAAGGGAAGAAATAAATTGCATCCATTTTCAAGCTGAACTGGAGTTGATTTTGAGGCTGGTAGGAATCTTATTTTAGAGCCAACGGTGTGTAGTTTCAGGCTGACAGCTGAAAGTAAAGGTGTATTAAGTCATGTGTCCATTTCGAAAAGTCAGAATAACACAGCAATTATGTGAGCTTAGAGCTCTTGAAAATGAAGTATTAGTACTCTTTGCTAAGGATAAGTATGGAGCCAGATAGGTGTTTGTAGGTCATTCCATCAGTTTTGGTCTTTGTGTTATTTTTCTATATGACTACATCTGAGATGTGGTTGTATAAATCTGAGACATAGTTGTGTTATGTAAAAGTGTCATCTAATAATTAGGTGTTTTAACCACCATACATAAGTCATGGTTGTTATTGCATTTACAGCCACATATTGAACTTCAAAAATGAAGGATAGTGAAAGGTTCTGGGTTGTTGCCTGCCTCTGGGTGTGGCTTGCAGCCGGGACCATCGGTTCCTTTCCCCCCGCCACGCCATGTTGGTCCTTTCCCCGCCTCCGCGCGGCAGCTGGGATGGTGCAGCCCCGGCTCAGCGGGGGCCGTCCCGGCCCAGGGCGGCAGGGGCTGTCCCCACCCAGGGGAACAGATCATTGGTTCACATGCCGGGTCCAGACAGCCGACTGATTGGCTGATGCCTCTGTCAATCATTGTGGTCCTCACCAGTGATTGGCTCTCCCGGCTGCCCTCCCCTTGACCCCTGTTTTATAACATGCCCTGGTCGCCATTTTGGCTGTCTTCTCCGCAGCATATTCCAGGAATAAAACCTACTGGCGATAAGCGGAAAGAACCCTTTCTCGTTCTCTTTATTTCCCTGCATAAATTAAACCGCTGTGTGTGAGCTAAGCCAAGATTCTGCGGGAGTTCTGACGCTCGGTCCACTTGGGCAGGTCGGCCCCGTGTCTGGACTGTAGTGCCCTTGCTGAGCTGCCTGGACAGGCAGGACAACCCTGCACTGGGGCCACCGAAATTCAGGGCTGTCCCTCCCCGGTGGACGCCGCAGAGAGGGACAGCGTCCCCACACGCACCTAGGAGCCTCCGGCTCTGGCGATCACGTTCTGGTGCACTGTGTCTCGCTGGGCTGGCGACCTGTCAGTCAGCTCGTTCACTCAGCATCGCGCCCGTTCTTTTGGTGATTGGCTCAGGTCAACGTTCTGCCTCCGTTCCCTAGATCTTAAAAGGGCATCGAGCATTCGAGTGTGTGCCTTTTTTTCCTTCTGTACATGTTCACATTCAACCTGGACTGCCGTGCGGAGGAGGCCCCTCCTAAACATCTCTTTGTCTCCGCTGTTCTTATTCTACGTGGTGTGGAGTTGCTACTCCAGCACATCCGTACTTGCCGTACGCCTGTGAAGAGGAGCTGAAAGCAGCGCCCGTGGACGCAGCTTTCCAGTCCATGCGGTGGGCTCTCTGCAGCATTTGAACCCACACAGCCGTGGCATAACGCTACATGAAATATTGTTGTTACCAAACAAAGAAAGGTAGACAGTTCAGATTTTATGTGTGACCATTGCTTAGCAATCAAAAGAAAAATGTAATTAAATGAACAAACTTGTCTAAACAGAACTGTAGTAGACATGTATTTAGAATATAATTGTACATTTTCAGTACAACATTTGCAGAATATACCATTATGTTTTTAATGATCACATATGTGTAGGTGTTCTGTTTCATCTCTCATAAAAAGACCTCAAACCAAAGTCAGGATGAAAAAAATCTCCAAACTTCATGGGTTTTGGATTATTTTTAGGATGTTTAAAATATGTAACATGCTCCTATTATTATTAGATCAATGTTCAGGATGCCACCTGATGCCTCCTGCCACTTTTGATACCTCCTCAGTTTTGATATAAGTTGTTATGTTGATCCAGTCTAGTCTCACCTAATTTAGGAAGTACAAATAAGTGCCTGGGGTGCATTAGCTATACGCTACTACTAAATTTATTCTTGCTTGGAAGGATTTCTCCAGTTTGTTTCACTTTTCCTCACCAAGAGCGTTGTAAGTAGGAATCTATCTTTGAAAATCTGTTCAGGGCTAACAAAGCTGGAGCTGGTCACCTTCTAAGCACATATTTCAAAAAGAACTGTTGGAATTATATACATAATATAAAGAGATATTTAGGTGCCCTATAATTTACTTTCCAGTGTGAAAGGTCAGAATTGTTTTAACATACATGAAATAGAACAATAGGAAAAAAAGTTGAGTTATGCCAGGGGCTACTAGCAGCAGTGCAAACTATAACATTATGCCTTCTTCTAGTCATTATTTTGGACCTGACCATTGACTGTCTTAGCAGATAGGAAGTGTGTCTGGGAAGGATGTGGTTGCATTTCCTTCTGTCTAATTTTTGCCCCAGTGTTAAATATCAGCCAAAGAGCTAAAGTATCCTTTAAGACCAATGTCATGTTTTAGTCTTGTTTAATTGTACTGTATCATACACTATAGCTAAATAATTTGGCTACATTTGTAACCAGAATGTTAAGTGAAACATTCATTTATATAAAATTATGCACTACTACTTTTTTAATTGACAATACAGAACTGCTTCACTTTAGTAAGGATAAACTTTGATTTTATACTTGCTAATTTTCACCACGGGGTTCGCCGCCCCTGGGTGCCAACCCGAGGTCGCTCAGCTGTGCTCGCTTCCCCCGTGCATGCTGGGGGTGGAAGAAGCTGCCACTGCAGCAATACCCCCCAACGCACGGGGTTCCAGCTACGGCTGCCGGCTCCTCTGATATGAGGGACAGCCCCAGCCTGGTGTTCTTCTGTGGCCAGCGGAGACAGACTTCAAGAGGGGCCTTTGTATGGATTTGCAGTTCTTTTATTGCTGGGAGAAGCAATGGGGAAAAGCGGCAAGGAGCGGCAGGAAGGCAGGAGCAGCGGGAAGGCAGGAGCAGTGGGAAGTGGCAGCGCATGGCTGGGTTCCAGGTGCGGGGGGAATGGTCTGAGGGTTTGGAAGCAGCAGTGCGAGGGTCCAAGGGTTCAGGAGCGGCAGCGCGGGGGTGCAGCTAAGTGGAGCAAATCCAGGGACAAAGGCGGGGGGCACGGGATACAGTGGGATTTTTAAAGGGAAAAGAAGGGGTAAAAACAGCCAACGGGGGTACAGGGATTACAGTAGAACCAATAAGAACCCGAAGTGATACGAACTTTCCAGAATAACTCCAAATACAGAACATTATGTGCTGGTCATACTAACCAATAGTAGCAAACATGCAAACAGTAACTGAAAGGGATCGTGGGGTGAACATGAAGTGTCACCCTAACTGGAGTAGGAGTTCTAGGGGGTGGTGTGCTGAGCCCCGTTCCACCAACGCCGAGGTTTGGCTGCTGTGGCCTCAGCCCTGCACACCACTACAGCTAATATATATTTTATTTTTGTTTTACATTAATGTAATGTTTTACTACACTTTCTATTATTTAGTTTAAAATAGGATTACTGACAACTCATAATGAAGATCAGTTTTATACTGTGTGTCATGCTGGATATAACATCATGAGGAAAATTATGGGTTTAATATCCTTTTATGGAAATAAAAAGGACACTATTAATCTATTTTATTTGCAATATAATAGTTTATAAGCTTTTTTCCCCATGTTTTGTCTTTTAAACCTTACATCCATTTTTCAAAAAAGGAAATAAGTAGAATTTTCTGCAGAAAGAAAGATATATGGTTTCCTGATTTTTTTCTACTTCATTCCCTAGACTTCCAATTTTCCTTCTTTACTCTAACACCAGAAAATAATCTATTGCTGGTCTGCATAAAACAATTACTTATCTTTATTAATTTCAACTTAGTCATTTTTTGAGGGTACTATAGGGAGTACGTGCAGGTAAACTCTAACTATCCCCTTTTCCTCCCTTTTCCACTAATCCTTATCACCTTTTGCATCACTCTCTTTCTGAGAATGAAATTATCAGATAATTTACAGCTGTACAATGCTAGTGACAGAACAGGTAATCCCGTGTTGCCGTGCCCCTAATTGCAATTTTTTTGCTGACTTTGTAACATGTCATTTAGAAAAGGGGCCTGCATCATTAAGAAAACTACAAAAGCATGTGACAAAAAGAGATTTAAGATTCATTCATGTATACTTTGCTGTTGCTTTTTATGGTTGAATACTTTTTTGTCTTCAGCAGTCTAAGGCAATTTTGTTAGTTAGCAGGTGAAATCTTTATTCCAAATCATGATTTTAGATTATTACTTTACGTTATTGCTTTAATGATTCTATGATGTTATACAAGAAGTTTAAAATAAGATTCATGTAAATCCTTAAATGAAAATAAAACTAAAAAATCAAGTGGCAAAAAGCCAATACCCTTTTATCACAATAAAAATTGGTTACAATAAAAAAAGAGTATAAAACTATTTTTTGTTAAGATTCATATATTTTTGGGGTTTTAGAGATTTGAGAAATCAGTTTAAATAAGTTTTCTGTTCTTTACTGAAATCTGTTGTCACAACCATCGAGAAGGGTAAATTAAATATTTTTTAAATTTAAATACAAATTAATTAGGCAAATATAATCCTATTTTGAAATGTAGGAATTATCTAAATGTTTGAAATAGCCACAGTACTGGGAGGAAGTTTGTTGTAATATTTTAGTTCTTCCATACCATCTAAAATCTTACAGTCTTCCTCTTTTTACACCATCTCTTATGCATATTCTCCTTTGTTTGGTTATCTTCTCAATGTCATACAAAAAAACCAAGTATAATTATATTTATTTACACTCTTCAAGAAGATAAGAGTAATTATATGTATTTTAGTGTGGTTCAGCCACACAGGTAGTCATGCTTTGAGGAGGAGTTACTGTTCTGAAGAGATCCCAAAGTTTTTCCTTGCTGAGTTATTCATATTGTTCTTTCCTTTTGTTCTTGTCTACTATGCAGAGGCTAGGGATATAAAAAGTGTCCATTTACTTGAAATGCCATTTCTTTATTTAAATCCTGCTGGTTGCTTGTCTGTAACTCATTCCTTTTGGGTCATTGTGCTTTTCTCTATCTATGCTTTCCTTCTTCATTTAAATTGCTTTTCTGTATTTTAATTATTAGTTCTAGTTCTTTAGCCAATATGAATTTTCATTACAAAGCGCTAATGTCTTTGATTCTTTTCATCATCATCTTTTTTTTGTCACTTATTTCTGAGGTATGAAGGTAACCAATAAATCCTAATCTCTACGGTAAGTATTTGAGGGCAGATTGAGGCATATATTGGATCAAATATTTGAATATAATTTGTGTTTTAGCAAAGACCATTTCAACTTCTTTCTGTTTCTGTTCTTCTTTGGACCCTTTGTCATAATATAGAGGAATTAAAATACTAGTAAGATTAATATTCTTTCTTTCACAAGGCAAATGTTTGATAGGTGATTAAGGGAACTGGGATTTCAGACTTTTCCACAGAGCAAATATGGTAGCATGCATTACATTTCTGTTCTTGTTCTTGCTGTGTTTTGCATGGAGGGCAAAAAAGAAATCATCTTAATTTTTTGAATAATCTGTCTATAAACTGCTTTTACTTGTCTACCACTGAACATAAATATGTGCTATTCCTTCACCTCACAGCTGTATGATAATTAAGACACACCTCAGAAGAACAAAGCAAGCCAGATGAAAAAAGAATGTGTGCAAAAAAATCACCATGAATTTAAACTGACATTTAAGAAAAGATGAGTGTATTTCCCTGTTATCTTTTATTTTTGAGAAGTTGTGTACCTGTGTGCTAATTCTTTAGGATACCCTGTGGGTAGAGTCAGATGAGATTAAATGTGTCATCCAGCTGCCTCCATCCAAGCCCAGTCCATGGTACTGCAATTTACTGTCAACTTTTAACTTTTCAATGCTATTTTGCTGTCTGAAGATTACACCTTAAATCTGCTGTCTGGCTGTCCTGGATAATTATCATGAAAGGTATATGGGCCAAATCATATACATTTCTATCTTGGGTATTCTTAATGTAGCCTGAATATTCCTTTCCTGTTTCCTCTAAACAAATAGAAGCATTAGAAATAGTTTCTGAAAATGTGGGATTATCCACTGCTCTTATTTCATGTGTTATATCTCCCATCTGCTTTCTAGAGCATATGCTGCTTCAACCATTTGCTTTGATAACTTGTGGCTCGACCTAAACTCATGTTTCACCCTAATGTCTCCTCGGTTGATATGCACTTTGCTGCACACCACACAAAGAAAGCTGAATTAGAATAACAGATCTCAAATCTTTTTTTTTATTTTATTTTATAAGATAGCAAAAATACCGGCTCTGCAGAAGAAATATTTTGTACTCCTATATGACCCATGGTAAGGTCACTCTTAGCAATATTGGTGGATCGAGGACCAAGTGACATTAGAAGACGTGATGGCCTGCAACTTAGAGCTTAATTTTCTTCACTGTGATTCGTTATTTCCAATTATTCTTTACTGGGAAAAAAGAAAAATTTATGTAGATTTGAATATGAACCACAATGTCTTAAACAACATGAAATTGTATCCAAATACTAGTCATCTTTTAATTCAGCAGTACTTAACATTCAAAATTCGAAGTATATATACATCAATTTGTGCTACTTTTCTAATGACATCATTTAAAGGCTCACTGTTTTCATTGCTATCTGTTAGAAACAGGAGAATATGAAAAGCTTCCTAGGTTTTTTGGAAGAAAATTTTTTCCCTTATAGTGTTGAAAAAGAGTGAAAAATAATGTAGTTATTGATCTAAAATTAACAGTGTTTGTAAATCACTGGAGACATTGAACAACACAGCTTCTCCCTTATTTAGATCTCTGGATTTATTCATTCAGAATTTCTCTTTTGGGTCCTCTGATTATATCACCTAGGGAGTATTTGTCTCTTGATAGCTATAAATAGATTAATTGGTTTCACTAGACCACTCAAATGCAAATATTCTTGTATCATAATCTTAAGTAAATATCTGTATCCATTCTGCCAGTTTTGCTGTAACAAACACAAAGCTGCAGTCATCATCATAATCTTCAAAACCTTATATTTTTTTCATTTTTCTGTGTCAGTACTTTATTGCTTTCATTTGCAAATTATGTCAGTTTGATTGTCCTACCTATTTTTTAACTCCACCAATGTTCTCATACCTTATTCAACATTTTATCTAGGGGAAAACGCAACAAAATATTCAATAAAGTCATCAACTTTCTGCTTTCCAGTCCTGCTTTAAAAAGTGCTGGTAATTGATCCTAGTTAGGAAAGTCAAGTGCATTTTCTGATGCTTCTCCTCTCACCCCTTCCCAAATATATATTATGTACTTAAAAACCCCCAGTGTTGCATTGACTGTAATCATTCACATATTCAGGTCAAAGTGAAGTATTTTCAAAAAGGTAAGAATGATTTTCAAAATTTCTTTGCAATATTTTTTTTCTAAAGTGGTTATTTTATTTTTAAATTAATATAAATTATAATTAATAATAAAATATTAAAAGAAATAATTTTTATTTTATTTAAATATTTTGGGTGGAACCAAGTGTTGTGTGTTTTTGGTCAAAAGGTTGTCAGTTTAAGAACAGGAACTTGATCACCCAATCAGATAAATGTTTTGTTTGTATCGATTTTGCACAGAGATGTCTGATTAGGTAGAGTGTAGTTAACCATTCTATTGTTTTTGTTGGGTTTGTTCACAATCTTATCTACTCTGTCCATTTTCTTCCATTTACTTGTCTGTTCTACCCAGCTATTCTAGTCTTATATTCTTTGGAGAAAATCTTATTCTCTTTATATCTCCACTGTGTACAAAATAGGAGATATAACCTAGCTGATTCTAGTATATTGTGTGTGTCAATAATAGTTCTTTCTTCTTTGTCACAGATCTCATTATTTATTGTATCATGTTAGTCATACTTCTGATATATCCCACTGAAAACAGGTCAAGAGTATTTTTAGTCGTGCAAACAACTTTCTTCAGTACAATTTAGGTCTGTGAATTATCCTTTTTTTAAGGAAAGCCTCTGATCTTATAGACAGCCTCCCAAGATTTCTAAATGTAGCTCATACCTGCATCACTGTACTCATAGAAAAAGAACTCAGTGGACTGTGACAGAGACCTACATTTATTCAGATTATTTGAATGGGGATTTAAGTTTAGCACAATTGAAAAGAAGTACTAGCTATAATAATGATGGTTTGGGCCACCAAAGTGCAGGGGATTTTCTAAGAGAAGTGAGATAGTGAACCAGTCTGTACTAACTGTTTTGGGAACAAGAGCTGCTACTAAGCAACCCTGCTGAGTTGGGCTGGAGATGCTAAGAACCAGAATTGAAGTTAGCTGCCCAAGTTACCTGCAAGCAATCAAAATATGAACCCTCTTACCTCTCCAGTCACTTTGACTCAGTTATTATTAAACCATAAAGATGTGCAAAGTTCTTTGTGAGGCTATCTCATTAGTTCTTTGTGTCCCATTTATATTCCTATACATGAAAATGAAAACACAAAATGAGAACCTACAGATATTCCCAGACTGGTAAACCTCCACTCAGATCTCACACTTTATCTGGCACCCATGTCAATCATACACAAAAGAAATCTACAGACACCCAAACTTTATGAGTTCTGCTACTTGTTTTTCCTTGTGAATTTTTTATTTCCTTCTCTCTCCAGAACAATACTAAAGGTAGAATGGAGCCATCTAAACCATAGTTTAGATGGAATTCTAAGCTTTAAATCTCTTTTTTCCAATACTTTTTCTTTTATTCTAAATATCAAGAAACATAATCCTTTAAGATATATATTGAATTTGGCATCCTCTCTGTAAAATTCACTAGAATTAATGAAGTACATATTATTATCTAAAATATTTCTATAAAGTTTTGAGCCAGAAGTGCATTGGCAGGTGTGGCACAGAGGTTGAAAGCTATCAGCTGTAATGTTATTCTGGTACTACAGTAACAGTTTGTAGAAAAAGACAGTAGCTCTAGGAACACTGCCATGTCTCTCATCATCTAGTGTGGATTTCACTGGAAATATTATATTCCATATCAACTTGGTTATCTACTACATGTCACGTGAATGCTATCCAAATCAAATTTACAAACTTAAGCATCATTAGAATGCCTCATTTATACACAGACATACCTAGGGAGATAATTTTTAATATTAAAAGAACAAACAAATTCACAGAGTATTTTGTGATGAGTGAGCCAATCACTCATTAGAAGGAAAACACCAAATAAAAATCTGATTAGAGCTTGGAATTTAATGTGTCAGGTGTCCTAACAAATAATGGTGACAAACAGCTGGAATGATAATAAGAGTAACTTCACATGTACCAATGTCCCTTTTAATAATACCATAGAGACTGTAGCATCAATACCACTAAGTTTTCTACTTGCAATAATGGCAAAAGCCAGGTAACATGCTGAAAGGATTCCAGAGTCATCATTGCAGTCAGCTAACATAAAACTCTTTGGTCTGAATTTAAACATGTGATCAACATGAATATTTTCTAACTAAGACTGAATTTGTACATATCTGAAAATAACATTAAAAAAATTGTTCACTGTGTTTCAGAAAAAACCATGGCATAACTCCCTCTTTTTTCAGTCATGGAATTTATTCTGTAAAATTACAGTGAATTAATCCTCATTTTAATAGCTGTTGAGGCATGATTGATTTATGAAGAATACTATAACATGTATTTCTAAGAAAATCTCTGCATCACTCATTTCCATTCTATATATTATGTCTCTTATTACTCTAGTAAAATATGGTAAATTTTCCTGCATAATTCTGTAAATGTATTCGTTCTTACAATATTTATAATATTTAACTCGTAAAGAAATATCAGTGATAGAGATTTTTAGATCTGTCATATCAAGAAGATATGTCACATATCACTTCATGTCAAAAGTCGAAATGATATAGAGAAAAAAAATTAGTTTTATCCTGTTTGTTGGCAAAACCCAGTAACATTAAAATGCAGAGAGTCATTAAATTTCAGTTCTAATTTAATTATACAAAGAAAGTTTTAATTTTAATGTATAAAGGCATATAAAGGGAAACTACATAGCAAAGCATCAATTAAAATTTAGCTTTTAATATTCCTGTGTTGTTATTTTATTGCTTATTCATTAAATATTATTAAGGCCTACATCCTGCAAACTGTAAAAATTCTGTGCACAGTAAAGAGTAACTTTAGAGCTTTATTGGCCTCAAAGGTCCTCTGATGCCTAAAGTTCTGTTCCTAGGCCTAGGCAGAAGTTCTTCAGTTTCAATCAAGCAGAACAATTTGGTGCCTGCAACCCATTAGAAGCTTTCCTTACACTAAGAAAATAGGTGTCCTGTGCCTATTGCTTATGCCAGTTATAACCCTGCAGTTTCTTGATCAGGTTCTTGGCAGTCAGCATAATCAGTATTTTGTCTACCTTTCCTTACAGAAAATAAAATCTTATGTCAATTGGAGTTGATGTGTCTGTGGGTGAAAACTCATATAGTGCTTATGAAATCTAATCTAAACACTAATCAAAAAAAAGAGCTTTGATTTGAATTACTGTACACACCTTCAAGTGTATATATAAATGTAAAATCTTACATAATTTATTGAAAACAAGACAAAACTTTAAAAAAATAGATTCTTCTAGGCTATTTTGTACGTGTTCGGACTCATCCTATGTGTGAGAGACTAATTTTTCTGTTGATCCTGTCTTATACTTACAATATTGAATGATGCCAGAACCTAATATTTATTCATAATTTATTTGTTTTTTGTGTTTATTTTATCAGTTCATTATGTAAAATATTGGAAGGGAAGTTCTTGGAGTTGAGCACTGAAGTTCATGATAATTTCTCAGTATAATTACTTATAAACAATAATTATGAAATCTGCACATTTGTAGAGTTTTTTAAAGACAGTTAATGTAAAGTAAAATAGATTGAGGATGCTGAAAAATTAAAAGAAAAATGAAAATAATATAACAATTCACTGTTTTTGAGGAAATATTTGGACTTATTCATTCGTCACTAACAAGAGTACATAAGTAGGTGTTTCTGATTAATTTTACCCACAGAGAAAATAAAGTGTTATGAAAAATACTAATTGACCTTTGAAATTTTTCCATGTAACACTTCTTCTTGGTGATTAATGGCAGACATCTGAGACTATTTTAGTTTAATTTAAATTAAAACTTTGTGGGGTTTTTTTTAAGTACCATTAAAAATAACAAAGAGGAATAAAAATTTTCAATGCATTTTAGTGAATTAAAAAATATCCTCTATGAATGTTCTCATAATAATGAATATAACTTGTATTAGCTGTATTTTATCACCGTATTTTAATTCCTAAAAATTGTTTACACTGAAAATGAAAAATAACTAATTTTCTCACCACATTGTAGATACAGAGAATGAAGTTCATCTTAAAATGACAGCCAAATGACTTTAAAGGCTTTTATTTGCCTTCATATATGATTTTTCTTGTACTTTTATCCTTTGTTAGATTCAGCATTGTCACCACAGTCGTTCTTTAATTACAAATATAGAGTCAATAAAAAAAATAAATAATGAGCATGAAAGAAATATTATATGTTGCAAACTTTCATACATCAATTATATTTGCTCTGTCCTAACTCTGATTATATTTTGGTGAAGGAAGTTATGTGGCAACATTTGCCATTACTTATTTTCTAATAGAAATGTGCCATTATTAACACTGTGGTATCCACTTCAAAAACAACATCTCTGCATGAGCAAGCAATTACATGTAAAGTGGATAATATGCAATTATTAAATATTCTGGGTTGGCTGCTTTTCTTTGCTATTTCTGTAATTTATTCTTTTTTATAAGGAAAGACACTCAGAAAAAAAGATTTGATAATAACTTCTATAACAACAGTTGTTCTTACATTTCTGCTCTATAGTCCTTGTTGAAATTTGTTGAAATTTTCATTTTGATTCAGTAAGGATTAATAATCATTGTCTGTAACATAATTTCCTAGTGTTTTGCTGCTCCATCATGAAATCCTGAAGGTGTTTAAAGTGAATGTGTCATTCAGCCTCATGGAATTTACAATTACCTCTGAGAAGAAACACATAATTTTGTCTCACAATTCTCAAATTGGTTTCCTAAAATATTTTAAAGGTTGTTTTCTATTTCTTTTCCTTTGCATTACTAAATCTCATGACAGTCAAGAAAAACAAAACAGAAAACTTACTGGTTTTCTTTATTTCTCTGTTTTATATTGTAATATGCTTTTCAAAATATATTGTTCTTAGCAATAGGAGATTGTTTACAAAAGTTTAAATGATGTGTTTATTTTCAGGGAAACACATTAGATTAAATAATCCTATGATTCAGCCTTCCTTTACAGTTGTGTACTGCTAATCAAACTGACTTATTGAGTTAATTTTGTAAAACTAATAAGGAGCCCAACTATACTATTCATTCTGAATACAAAATTCTCTTTTAATTGTGGGTCCAGTGCTCTAAGTGTTGACTAATGAAAGTGTGCAAATTTTTGTGAAAGGTAGGTAATTCCAAACCATGGGAAAACTTTGATCCATCTTGTAGTCTACTTTTCTATTTTATTAAATTTTTGTGATCTTCTGACTACCCTGCCATTGAATAGCAGTCATAACATGCCATAGAATAGTCTGATTTATGTAGCACAATTTAAGTTGAATGTGAGACTTCCATTTCCTATTTCTTTTTGACAATTCTAATGAGAACACATCCTTTATTTTTCTATAGTATTTTAAATGTTGAAGACTCATCATTTCAGTGTAGTGGATGTTTTAAAATTTTGTTAAGCATTTGAAGTTACCCTGCCTAATCCTAAGGTTGTCCTGCTAGGCATATGTCTTGATTAATCTTCTGAAATTAGTAAAATAATAATAAATCTTTAAGCACAGTCACCTGGGAGATGACGTATGTTGATTTAGATACATCAAGAATACACTTCTTGGCAGAACGTCCTTCCCAGTGTAAGTTAAAGTAATTCTGAAATAGGATAACTCAGCTTCTACTAGTGTTTTAGCAGATGTTTAATTGTATAAGGGAAAACTGAACATTATAAGAAAGGATCGATAGAACTATATCCCAGATACCATACAGCTTAGTTAAGAGCCAGCACATTGAAAAATTGGAACCATAATATTGTTTCTGCTGTCAACAAAAGCACCTAAATCCCTTTGCCATCGTTACTACTGAAATCCAGAAAGAATTCTATTTGCCCACTGCATTGCCTGGAGGAATCATTCAATGACTCTAAGCAGCAGTGAGAAAGGTGTGTGTCAGATGCCAGAGAGATTCACAGCAGCTCTAGACAGAACGTAGGTATGAGATGGCAGATTTGAGTTCTCATCTTTCACATTTGCCTAGGGAAATTATGTCCAATGTGAATATCTCAGCTACAGGGGAGACTGAAGGTGGATCTGACAATTTTTCTTTTCTAATAAATGTATAATTTATTCTCCCTTCCCTCTTTAACTCAAATAGAGAGGATTAAAAAGCTGAAGTTATGGATTCATCCCAGGTAAGTGTAGGCATTTAACTGGGGATCCTGTATTAAGATCCTAATCATTCTAGGCTTGTGTTAATGGAATGAAAGTTACGTCAGGAGAACAATTAAGACCTTAGTTGACTGGAATAACCAGATGTGAAAGCCCTTCACTCTTTATAATACATCTCTAAATTTTTGGGCTAATTCTGGACCAAATATTTAATTTAGGGTTTAACAGGTCTGTCATGTTGAATGGAACACTTTTTTTAAGGAAAAAAAAGAGCCAAGAAGAAGTATTTAAAACAAAATATATTTGAGTTAGAAAATGAATGTTTTTCCTTAAAATATTGCTTAAGCTTTACTATAAATAGTCACTTTATAAGAGCAATTTTATTTATATTCCTCTTAAAAATGAGTTCCTCTTAATTTATTTACAGTAAGGATGGATTTGATCTCAAGTGTTTAAATAGTTTAGCACTTTTTAACTTCAAATTGAGAAATGAACCAATGGAAGTTATGGAGGTTAAGATGAGACACAAAAGCAAGACCCTTGTCTTTCATTGAAATGTCATATTTCTTCTCACTTTTTCAAAAGGATTTTCAGCAAGACTTAAAAAAATGTTTTATAAAACTACCAGTAATTTCCAGTGTTACTGTTAGCATCTTGTATTTTCTGATTCCTTGTTTTCGTGTCATTTATATCCACCTGCATACCAGCAAAAATAAAATGACTGTGTTTTTCTCCAAAAAGTAGACATGATCTATCATGTTAACTTGTAGGGCCACTATTTATAAAAACCAATGGTATTGTTAATTAATTAACACAACAAGGCTGTGATAAATTGAAAAAATAAATCAAATAAAGAATTATTTTGGCTATATGCTATTGTTAATTTAAATACAAGATATTAAATATAAACCCTCCTGGCAAAGACTTACAAGAGCTATATATCATTTTTGAAATAATGTTCCATATAATGTCTAATATTTTGTCATCTGTAAACATGATTTCTACATTGAATATTAATGTAATGTAATATATGTAGTATATGGAAGAAATTTCACACAATGATTGTAGATTCCATTCCTTCAAAACATGGTGACAACTTAAACTACACTTTGAATTATGAAGTTTGTGAGGCATTTCAGAAACAGCAGTGCCTTGAAGACAAAGATATACTACTTACAGAAGAAACGTTTATGTGCTGTCACAACAAACTCAAACAAATGGTTAAAATCAAATTAAAATATTTAAGATAAATTTTCTTTCAACCACTGTTGCATGAATTTGTTTTGTGACTTCCAGTTGTCCCTCCTCCACCATTCCCATTTATAATATACACTCTTCTCTTACTAATTCAATCACAGCACTTGGTTCTTCCAAGAACCTACAGGCATGGCACATCCAGTCTGTTCTGACTTCCCAAGAATACTCCCTACAATATCAGGAGTTTATTTCCATGCTTTCTGCTCTTCCAGGTTTTCCCTGCTTTTCCTTATGTCCTTGCATCATCACATTCTCAGCTTTTCCCATGTCTTTCACAAGTGCTACTTTTCCTGCAAGTCAAACTAAGGTTATCAAATGTTGCAATTGTTGTGGAGCTCTATGCAGCCCCTTTGGCTTTTTAACATGCGTATGCCTATCGACCTTCTGGATGCTACCTTTCAGTTGATGGTTGACCAAATGAATAGGTAATTCCTCAATGGGATGGTGGTGAATGCTCTCTTTCATCAGTTTGTCTTTCTGTTGGGCTGGTGATACCCTAGAAAATTCCTTCTTCAAATTTGATTGAAAGTAAATATTGCAGTCATGAGTTACATTCAGGAAAAGAGGAGTTCCAGAGAAACAGGGGTAGACGTGCAGCAGCATCAGATAATCTGGATATTCAGATAATGGTAGAAAGCCTTATAGCATGTAAAACTTGTGCATTACATTGTCTAGGGTTGAAAAATGGTTCTTCAAAGATGGACTTAATAAAATTGGCTTTTAAAAAGACACTCGTGTTACCAGAAGAAAATATGAGAATCCACAGTGACAAATCCTTTTAGTTCTCATAATGGGCCATAGAAGATTCTAATTTACATAGACAGAAACACTTCCCACTTACTGAAACATTTTTATATTTTAAAGACTAATTTCAGTGGAGTTCTATAAGAGCACTCAGAACCCATTGTAGATAAATTTCACCAGCGTCACTGACATTTTTTACTGGGGTAAAATATTATAGTCTCTTGAAACTTCAATAGTATTTTTAAGGCATATTATGCAGCTCAAAATTAAAGTTGATGTCATATTTTGAAAAATTGTTTTAAAACCATTTTGTGTATTGGCTAAGAGAAAAATCAGTTTTGATGGAAAGTTACTGTGCAGAAAAATAAGATAATTGTTATTGTAGCATCTTATTAAAAAAATAAAACAAAACCCAGTTCTGTCTACAAGAGATAAGCTACAGCACTATTAAAAAAAAGTAATTTAAATGACAGACTGCCCATCAAATATTAATTGGGAAAGCCTAAGCATCATGGGAGTGACAGACCTCACTTCACACCTTTCTATAGTAGATTGCAGAGAGCTGCAGATTTGGTTCTCCAGAAAAACTGCTATAATCTAAAAGTTTTACAGCATCTCTTTCCATCACTATATTTTTCCAGAGAGAATATATGAATATCATGAGCCACCTAGAACCTAGGGTAAGGTTCTGGTAAGCTTTCTGTTAACCTCTGTGTCTTATGTTCTTTCACTGTTTGTTTTTCTATCCTTTTATTTCCAAGTCTTGTGGGCATTTGAAGAACTTATGATTTTCTCTGTGAAAAAAGTTTTTAAAAGCCATGTGGGCTTACTAAATCTCTTTATTACTTACTTCTGTAGTAGGCTTCTGTTCCTGACAAGTTATATCTTTTTTTAAATAGGTTTTATTTGTTCAAAAAGTCCTTACAACTGTTTTGTATCATTAATGAAATTTACACTTACATGTACCTTGTCATGTTTTATGTACTCTTAATTTTCTAATTTGCACACATCTTCCACTTTAAGATTTTTGATATGTGCATCAAGAACGTTTTAAGCTGTTTAAGCTGAGTTTCAGCCACAGTGACTTTTCATTCTTTCAGAATTCCCTTGATCAGTAGCATGAAACAAGTAATGCATCTCTCCTGTGAGGATGGACATAGGATTATAGGATTTTTGGGCTTGGGGTGGTTTGCATGTTGTGTGGTTTTTTTTTTGGTTGGTTGGGTTTTTTTGGTTTTTTTTGTTTGTTTGTTTGGTTGTTTGGTTGGTTGGTTTGTTTTCTTTTTTTAATATTGTTTGGTTGTTTGGGGTTTTGGCGTTGTTAGTTTGTTTTCTGGGAAAATATTTATTTAGAGTATATAGTGACCAGAGATACAGATTTTTAGTTCCATCTTGAACCCAAATATCAAGATCAGGAACTAAAGATCAAGAATTATATTAAACAAAGCATCTGTAGATTTAATTACTATAACCAAGAAACAATTACATACTATGTATAAAATTTGTGGCACCATGGAGATACATTTATCAATTTATATACTGGCAATTAGACCTTTTGTTTCATACCTTTTATTTTTACAGCTTCTCTAGTCTTGTTTAAGTATGACATATTCATGAGAGGGATTACATCACACAGCACCTGTTATACCAGAGACATGATTGATGCCTGCAATATGTTTTTCAATCACATGCTCTCATAATTTTGTGAAATCAATTTTTTTTTGTTTACTATAGATATATTTGCAGTATCACGGTATACATTATATATTAATCACATTTGGGAGCTACCTGAAACAAGTAATTATGATAACTAGGTATATGTATGTGATCTTGTGATTATTAAATGCAATTGTATACCTCAACTTTTAAAGATATTTAGGTGTTTGGTAAGAAAAAAATATCAGTGATAACACAAATAACTGTGTATTTTAAAATATAATTTGAAATGGAAATTTTATGCGTAAATGCTGTTTATCAGTGGAAAAGTCACTGTGCATGAATGAAAACAGTTAAGTTCTTCCCATTGACTTTGTATGGACACCTATGAAATGTGTAAGTATAGGGAAAAAATCTGTCTTTTCATAGTTGTTTATGTGGTTGGCAGATGAGAAGCTTCCTATAGAATTTTCTTATGAAGATGGAAATGCTTTAATATTACAGCTTGTAATACAAATAACATTTGTTAATATTTGGGCATTTAAAATAAGATTTTTAATAGAAAAAATGCTCAGTAAAATGCCTAAGTTGACAAATACTTCAAATTCCTTTCAATGGAAACCGTCACTGCTGGAGAATTTGTCCTACTTACCATATAGAAGCTTCTCCCATAAGAAAAGGATTATTTTTCCTAATTATATAATTTATATCAGTATGATGGTGTTAATTTTACTTCAGCAAGGAAAAAATGAAATTTCATCATAAATTCTGCATTTGTGCATTACTCCTGCCTGTCACTCAACAAGTATTCCTACTATTGTGAGTAGCCACAAGAATTTCAGAAAATTTGAGCTTAGTAGTTTGCCTGACACTGAAGGATGTTTTAAAGTCAGCCACTGAAAATAGAATATGAACTTCAAACAATATCTGGCCAACAAATTTGGAATAATGAATATGATGTCATTTTTTATTGCTATGTGAGGAACAGTGATTCTGACTTCACAATTTGTGAAGGTATTTTCAAATGTCAGGACATAGATGTTATTTGTCTCTCTTTGAATTAATTCACTTGCTTTTGTCAGAGTCAGGGCTAGCTCTGATCCCCACAGTAAATATAATTCACTTTTAGCAAAAGGTTTTGATTAAAAAGCCTATCCCTTAGAAATAATATCTATTCTATACTAATGTCTGTTAGTAGAAAGTAGCAGAGTCAGGCTCAAGAAAAATATATACATACATCTTGAACACCTCTGTGAGAGATTTTTCTTCAGATTCTGTGACTCTTGACACATGTTATATTGTCAATATTAAGAGGTGCCGAGGTCTTTCCTAGGACTGATACTGGTGTCCTGAGTACAGGTCTGGCTCCCCAAAGATCCAGATATTTCAATATGTTTGAGCAGATAAGATTAACTTCCTACAAGATCTCCTTGATTAATGGTAGCTGCCACTGCTTGGACAGCCCCCCACTCTTTCTAGTATTCAATACATTTTAATGCTTTAACCTATTTTCTCAGTCAATTTATAGATTCTCAAGGAGAGAAGCTTATCTTTTGTATGGGGTTTTAAAGGCTTGTGCCTACTCCAGCACTTTTGTTAGCTGTTTAACTACAAATAACCAACTAACAAAACTTTTTAATAATCTGCTTGTCTTATCACTAATTCAAATATGTTTATTAATTGCTAATTGCATTATAGTCTATTTAGATTTTGTTGATCAGAAATCCTGCACACTTTCAACGCTTGCTAATGACTTCTGTTTATCTTGACATTTGCTCACTAGTGAAAAATAACTACCATCAACATAAAATAGCCAAGGGCAGCTTGATTCTTGTAGGAAGTTCAGGGGAAAGTATGTAGGAAGTTAAGGGGAAAGTATATTAATGTGGTACAGATGCCATTTATATCTAAGTTTCTTTATAAAATTTCCCCTCATAGAACGGTATGCCATATATCATCTATGTAGGTCAGAATTGCTTGGTGAAAATGGAAGATTGATGTCGACACCTTTTTGGATGCCATCCTTTCTTAACTCTTTAGTATTTCATTACAGTCATTTGAAATGTACCTCACAATGCTTAGTCTAACAAGAAGGGAAAGAATCCTGCAGGAAGCTCTTGAGCGACACACAACAAGATAGGAATAATATTTGGCTCTCTCCCAGCCTTAAACTTGAAAAAAGCTAAGGTTGGTTCTCAGTTGCTGGATCTGCAGCCATGACCCAGAGAAAAAACTACTTATGGTAGAAATCTTTTTGCAGCTTATGCTTTTCACTGGGAACCAGTTAGAAGACTCATGAAAAATAGATCTCTATCCTCAGTCTCTCTTCGGGCTCTAACTCTGTTGTGGTTTCACCCCAGCTGACAACAGCCTCACAGAGCCTCTCACTCACTCCTCCCAAGTGTGATGGGGGAGAGAATCAGGAGAGTACAAGCGAGAAAACTCGTGGGTTGAGATAAAGACAATTTAAGAGGTAAAGCTAAAGCTATGCATGCTAGCGAAGAAAAACAAGGAGTTAGAAACTCTCCATATCCAGGCAGATGTACAGCCATCTGCAGGAAACCTGGGCTCTATCCAGTCTAATGGTGATGGAAAGACCAACGTGATCACTCTGAATATTCCCTTCTTCCTCTTTCTTCCACCAGCTTTATATGCTAAGCATGACACCATATGGTATGGAACATCCCTCTGATCAGTTGAGGTCAGCTGTCCTGGCTGTGTCTCCTCCCAGCTCCTGGTGTAACCCAGCCTGTTGGCTGAGTTAAAGCCTGAGCCCCTGTTTTGACATCCTACCTTGAAGTACTGCCTGAGAATAGTTATTCTTTTTAAGCCCCTGGTCCAGGATTGACCAAAAGATATTTTATGAGATTACACTGTATTTCCCTTCAGTATAGTTTCTGAGGAATATGCCATTAGAAGTAACGGGAAGCACTGACTATTTGCTTTAAGAGGGGTAAGTAGATCAGATTCTTAATATACTTGCAAGCTTACGTGCTCACAACTTGTCAAACCAGTTCTTCTAATTTTTAGTGCTGTTAAAAGTAATTTACCTGGGAGACATGCAATGTAAAAAGTGAGTAATTCCTGGAGCAGGCTCCACTGTTCATGTGTGTCATTTTCTATTGGTATTCTGAATACAAGAGTGAAAAAAGCCTGACCCAATGTATTTCATTTTGAATAAAATAAGGTGTAACAAGTACAAGTTGTACTGGTCATCTTTTCTGTTATTTCAACTTGAAATCAAAGATATGCATTAGCACAGAATGCATGATATAAAGGAATTATTTTTGATTATAACTGACATTGTTATTGCGAATCCGAGAACCACAGATTTCTAACTGGAATTTTTTGGAAACTAAAATTTGAGATGTGTTGCATCAGACTGTAAATGGAAAGTAGTTTCTATATTTTTTCATTATATTGATTTAATTTTTTGATGAAGGTTCATTTTCTGTAACATCTGAAGATCTGACTAGATCAGCCTAGAATTCTAAAAGCTCTAGAACAATTTCTCAGGTTTGCAGATCCAACACACCTTCCACTCCACACCTAGCTCATAAGGCATCTCTGATTACTGTTAGAATGTTCTCCTGGACAACATCTAATTGCATACACTGTGCAAAGTATTGAAAAAGCCTCAAGGATTAGACTAACCACCTCCTCTGTATTAGCTGGATAATCCCTTCTTTTATGGACCTAATTAACAATAATCAGCCAAACAATAAAAATAAGCATAAAATATCATTATACTTTAAAAACTAAGAAATGTCCCTGGGACAATAATCTGCTGATGACACCCACAAAGGTCTATATCATTTACACATTGCAAAGAGTGTTCAGTAAAAACTAATTACAGAGGCCCCAAATTGAAGGTTCTATTTTAGCAACTCAGGTAGAGTCTAGAAAAATATGCATTTTTTGTTTTATACAAACATAAGTGAGTGAAAATTGGGTTACACCTTTTGATCCTGAAACAGAATGCAGAAGCTAGTGGAAAATAATTAGCAGGAAAACACCCTAACAAAGTATTGTGTTTCAATTTGCATCTGAGTGACCTCAATAATGTTAGTGCTTAAGTAATGTTGATATTTATTTAGCTACATTCTGAAAATTATGAAACTACTCTGACAACTACGTAAGTATGCACTTTAACTTCAAGACCACCATTATATAGAATTCAATAGAACTCCTTACTTCTGTTGTTTGCTGAATGAGCTCGTGATCACTCAGATTATCTAAGATTAATTTAAAACAAGACATTTCTGAGATCAAAGTCTTGACAAATGGAGAAGTAGCTGTATAAAGCTCTTTTTGGTATTTAGTAAAGCTTATATGAAAAACTTGCAACAAAACTAAAATAAAGAAAAATAAATAAATTTTTCAATTTTGTTGAAAAGATTGCAGGTACTCATTGCAAAAGAAACTATTTTTTATTCAAGTGTTTTGTTATTTTATGCAGAAATGGACAAAATTTCGAACAAGTTTGAGAAAGTAAATTGGAAGCAAGTACATTTTATATATTCTCTGCCTTGTGTAATTTTCACCTCTTGAAATTTAGAAATATCTGTAAAGCTGTTAAAAATTAGAATAATTATTTTCTGATAAAATCATAATCAATCATATCTAAACAGTTTTTTAAAAGTGATTTTTAAAAATGAAATGCATTTATACATAATTATCAAATTTGGATTGACAAGTGTTGTTTTTCTTAATGTGTTTACAGTTTTTACCTGAAAAAGTACTAGTGAAGAGCAAACATACAGAAAATTACATCATCTTGGCTGTTGGCTTCTAACTTGGTCAGCTTAAACTTGAGTAGTGTGCCTGCATCCTTGGCTTTGCTAATAGAGTCTCATTTGTCATCATGCAAACTATCACATTGTCAGATTCACCCATTTCAAGACTTTCTGCACATAAATCCCAGTTGTACTATTCTAATCTTGGCAGTCTCCCCAAATCCTTATCCAAAGGCAGGCTCTCTTCCCTTTCTCTAAGTACCTCAGCATTTTCTTCACTATTTCCCTCTTAGATTTGAATTTCCAGACTCCCCCGCCCTCATTCCCAGGCACCATCTCTGCTTCCACCCTGATTCGTTATCCTTATTTCCATTTCTTCTCCCTTTGTAGTCTGGCTTCCTTCCCTCTGTATTCAAGTCAGACATCTTTCCTTTCCTAATACTCTGGGAAAGAGCAAAGAATTGAAGGATGAGCTAATAAAATGCAAAAAAGGTTTTAATTTTCTTCTCTCAATTCCAGTTCTCAATCTCCTTCATACTCGTAACAAGAGGAACAGATAACTGCCAGATAGGAATTGTTTAAGAGCATAATCTATAAATAAGAATTTGAATATTAATTAAAATTACATAAAAGGCAGTCTGACTTCAAGTTTTGTCAACTTAAATATCTTTCCACTCAATCCACAGGGCAGTGGATGAAATGTCCCAAATGTACTCCCAAGATAAATCTATGAACTACAAATGTATATGTTCACATTGCAAAGTGACTTTATTTTTTTATTTCATATTAACTTTTAAATTTCATTTAGAAGGAGCATTCCATGCTTGCACTTGTATGTCAGAAATAAGCAAGAAGCAGTGTAGGTACATCTGACGTTAACATAAAACTAGGATAGTTTTGCAGTTGACTTTGACAATAAACAAATTCTTTATGTGCTTGTTCCTTTCCTGGACAATATTTTTATTCTCCTTTGCAACTAAATTACTTTGTATAATAAAGAGTGTTTCCAGATACACTTTTTTATATACACATGAATAAAACACTGGCATTTTAAGCTTTTTGTTCATGAATGAAAATGTACATTGATTCATTTTAGAAAATATATTTTCACGCAATATCTGTTCAGTAGGGAGATTTTAATAAAATATAATTTATTTTATTATGCCTTAGCAATTTTTACTTTTTCCCATGTGTGCCACCATGGAAATTTCATTATTCTTATTAGCATTTAGACCTTTGTTTTATTCAGTGACTGCATCTGCTAAGAATTTGATGTATTTGCATTAAGCAGCACATAAGTAAAAGAAAATAACTGCTGAGAAGAAAAAAAAAAAAATAAAAACCAAAACACATTAACTCTAAAAAAGTGAGGGAGAACACATCTAAGAATCCAGCTTGGGAGTGAAAGCTTGATAAAGGTAAGGATGCCAGTGATTCCTAACCCGTACATTCCCATGTCCTCAGTCTGATACAATGACAATTTTCTCTTCAACCATAACTTTAACTTGATGAGGAGAAAATTAAATTTTATTAGAACACCGTTGTTTATATCCATAGAGTTAGTGATATATACAGTGGTTTTAACCGAGAACATTTGTTTCAGCAAGGGTGTCTGGATCATAAAGTGAGGTAAAGAACAGTGTGTGCAGGGTGAGTAAAGGAGCTAAGGGAGCACAACAGTCTTCTGTCACAGCTCCCAAGCATGCTCCTAGCTTCCTCATAGCATTAGGATGCAGATCAACAAGTGGGAACTGTCTAGCATTACAACATATTGGTGGCCTCCCATCAGTTGACACATGGGAGAACAATTCAAAAGAGTGTCTGAGCTTCTAAAACTGATTTTTTTTTTAATAGCGGGCTCCCAAGACTCCTACCTTTCTCCTTTTTTCATTGTGATAACGTCACTCCTCTTCCATTTCCCTCTTATGTCTCCTCCATAATATATTTCTACTCTGTATAGTTTTGTCAGATAAGTTCCTTTGAGGCATTCTGCCAAGCTGGTGGAAGGCTCAGCAGCTGTAAGTTGCTCCTGGCCCTCTCAACCAGCACAAGTCCAGGCCAAGCAAATTGCTCTGCAAATGCCCTGAAGTGCTGCAAGCCAAAGACATGGCTTAATTTGCCATATGGTGTGCAGACCAGAAGGAAAGGGTTTTTTAGTCTTTGCACATCACAGCACTAATCAGCATATATTATTCATATCTTATCATCTTTGTACAGTTTTGGGTTTTTTCTGTTTGGTTGGTTCATTGGTTGGTGAAGTTTTTGCTGTTGTTTGTTTGGTTTGGGTTTTTTTGTTGTTGTTGTTTTGATTGGTTGCTTTTGTTTCTGAAAGGAACTACAAGAGTTATTCCTTCTCAGTTAAATCCCAGTTTTTTCTGTCATTTCAGGAAACACTGAATTTATGACACATGGGTTATTGATGGGTAAACTCTTATGTGAGTTTAGCAAAAAAGACAATATTGAAATACTGAATTACTATATAAACAGGACCAATACTGCAAACAATTTTATTCCCTTCCTGTTTAAAATTCTCACTTCTGAGTGAAGAGCAGTTTCTTAGTTCCTATTCTGCTCTGTGCTGGCCACTGATGATTTTGAGGTGCAAATTAAGCACTTGACAGAAAAATGGAAAGACAAAGCATATGAAAGCAATCAATTTGTTATGCATTCATATGCCTTGGAAATTTTTAATTGCCACAGGAGGATTTCAAGGAATTTCTAAAACTAATTGCAGAGATGCATACTCTCCTAAGAATTGAATGATTGTGTAAGATCACTAGCAACTATGTAAAAGGACCAAGTTTCTTGCATCATAAAAAAAATCTGTTTAGAAAAAAATGTCCTGTTTAACTTAAAGGTGCATAAACACAAAAGCAAGCAAGCAAACAAACAAAAATAGTAAGATATTTTATCCATCTAGAATGACAATGCAAGTGTGAAAAAAAAAAAGAAAAAATCAGGGACGCTGTTGTGCCTGGTCAACATCCTTTTCCACGGGTAGAGAGCGTGAGGAACTCGGAGTCTCTTGCATCAGTCTTGTTTTCCTAAATAACGCGACTTAGGCTTTATCTAGTCTCCGATCAGAGGCGAGCTGTGCATCAAGACTCCCGCAGATCTAGGCTTATCTCACTCACAGCAGTTTAATTTATGTGGGGAAGCAAAGAGACAAGAAAGGGTTCTTTTCCGCTTGTCGCCAGCAGGATTTTATTCACTGGATCATGGTGCGGTAGAAGACAGCCAAATGGAGCTCAGGGCATGTTATAAGACAGAGGCGAGGGGAGGGCAGTCGGGAGAACCAATCACTGTGGAGGACCACAATGATTGACAGGGGCGACATCCGCTCCTCCAGGGAGAGGACCTGCGGTCCCGGCCCGGCGGTGCCAGGCCCGGTCGCAAGCCACGCCCAGAGGCACCACAACTTTTCACATATATGCTCTTTATAAAACTTAGTCTCCAAATAAATATTTTCACTGCTGCATTAGTGATTCTTTCTGGTTACTTGTTGCAAGGTCATCAGATGGTGTGTAGTCCCGAGAACTCAACATCCAAAGAAAACAGATTGTAGTATAATAGGTAATCAAACCAAATTATTTGTGGTGTTCTTTTTTTTAAATAAAAAAAATAAATAAGACCCAATCCAAACTCAGTAACAATAATATATTATTATGGAATTACATTTAATATTAGTTAATTTTCTTAAAGATGACTTGTAGTTTGGGCTTGGACATATGGGATGGTCGGAGAAAGATATTATCTTTCTCTGCATAATTGATTTTTTGATCTACATTAGTTATTTGATCCTCAATATTGGCTGTGTCAATCCTTGTTTTAGCGGATTTTCTTCTGTCAATTCATATTTTACTTGAATTTTATCTGCAAAACTATATTTTATTTGCAAAAAGGTCCATCTTTTCTTGCAGCTGTGATAACTGTGAAGTTTGGCTTTGGAGAAACTGAATGTAAACTGTTGATGTGTTGCCAAGTTCTGTAGTTTTTATTTGCTTTGAATTGGTTTTTGTTCCACAGTAAAGTAAAAGAATAGTAAGAAAAAAAGGCAATTTGGAATGATGTGCAGCATCTAATAGTTTCTTACTTCACTATTAGATTTTATTTTTATTTGTTTTATTTCAGCCACAATGGCCGGAATATGTTGGCTACAACACTTGCAGATGGAAGCTAAGCACAGATGTGCCAACATAGGCTTCAGGTTTGTGAGTATACACATTTTTATTGAAAGGAGAGCAAAGAGCTTTCCCTGGATTAGCCATTCTGAAGTTGAAAAAGTGTCATACAGAAATTATTTCCTTTTGGGAACAGTTGAAACTCCATGTAAAACTGCACTTTGAATGGAAGATTATTTTTTGATGCTGTTTTGGGACATATCTGTTTCCTTTAGTATTGCAGCCATTACTTTGGCTTCCTTGAGAAGGTGTGCACTGCCTATATGAGTTCCCTTGGACACAAAAGCAGTAGACAGAGTGGAAGCATATTTATCTCACTCAGGAACAATAGTACCATTTGAACTCTTGCTGAGCATAACTCCGCTGCATTGGTACACCAGCTGATTTTACACATTTTGAAAGCTTTTGGAAATCATGATCATTGATGGTTTTACATTTTACAAGATTACAATCTTGAATCGATTCTCTCATTCATATCCATAATCAAAGTTAAGTGCTTTAAGCAGTTTTACTTCTGTTTTTGAAAGAGTTGTGGCCTGTTTCACACATTTTTTTTTCCCAGGGACTCAATTAAAAATTAATTGCAAGGGTGATTTGGTCTCAGACCTTCATCCTTCTATCTTTTTTTGGTCTTTCCAACTAATTTCTGTAGGATTACATAACAGTACCAACCCCTGAGAAATAAATAGTTGCTAGGAAAAAAAATATAGGCAAAGATAATTAACATCTGATCGGGTATGCAAGAAATTAAATGGCAAAATATGACAAATAACAAGCTACTTCATATGAATCGTTTTGGTTTGATTTTCTCGTTTCATAACCTAACACTTGAAACTTAATACTATATGTTCCTAACTGGTATTTAATGTTTTCTCTTTGCTACATTAATATTTAAAGAAACCTAAAGAGTTCTTGCTTTTAAAATATTCATGACTGCTGCTCTTTTATGTGAAACAAATTTCAAAGGAAGAATCCCTAATTCACTTATTAACAAATTCACATCTTCTCACTTGCCTAAGCAATCTTTAGTGGTTTTATCCATTAATCTGAGTCAAAGCGCAAATCTGATAATTGCACTGAAGTAACAGATACTGGGTAGATTTACATTTGGGAGCAAGGCAAACTATTTTTTTTTGCTTTCTTATTGACACTGGAATTGCATGACTTGGAAAAGCAGGCTTTTTTTAAGGGGTAAGAAAATTATTGCAAAGAGTTAATATTTATCTGAAACATATTTTCTAAGCTTACTTCTACTCTCCAGAAATTTGCTTTGATGTCTTTTAATAACAAATATTAGAACATTATCCTAGAGGGCTGAGCGATGAAAGACCCTCAAGAAATACAAAGGTAAAAACTTCAATGTGAAACCATACAGCTCTTTCACTGGAGCGACTGTCTGAAGGAATAGTTTGGGTAGCAGAGTTCACATGTTCATTCAACTCTGCAAGTGTGATAGAAAGAATACCACCCTCATTTGATATGAGTACCAGAAGTGGAGGGAGACCCAGAGGCTGACATGTTGGTTCACAAGGAGAGCAGGTAACAGCTGCTGGTCCTCTTTGGCCTCTACTGCTCTGGTCTGAATTTAGCTTGGCAGCATAAGCATGACAAACCCATGTCCCATTATTAGCAATATGTTCAGACAGGGCTTCCCTTACTCTTGTTTTCATTTTCAAATGTAGCTTGTGAAATTTACTCTGTTTTTCAGATAAGCATCACAAGAGACAGATGCCAATCTGTGGAAGATTTTCCTCAGGCAATCTATATTTGAGCCCATCGCAGAGTCTGCAGGCAGTTTTTTGGCAGCATTAGAGATACTTCTGTGTTTGCCACTTAATTAACTGTTGATGGACCATCTGGGCAACTTATTCTTCATGCATGTAATTTTTCTTTGGCTCACCTTGAAATCTGTATAGCAATGCTCATTCTTTTATTAAAAAAAAAATGGGTAAATATCCTTAGAGATCAATGCATAAGCATAGTTTGAAGGCTATAATGTACCAAAAAGCTGTTAGATTAGCCAATTTACATGCAAGAGAGGAGGGTGAAATTGGTTAAAATTGATTTTACCACCTTTTTATCCCCAAAATACCTACACAATTGTTTACCTTATTTCTTAGGGAGAAATCTGCACTATAATATTCCATTAATTTCTTAATTTTTTTATTATGGGATTCCAGAAGAAGGTGAAAGCCCAAAAGGTAGTTTTAAAGAGGAAGAAGGGAAAAAGTTCAGATTAATTGTTTCTCACTACCTAAAAGTCATGACTATACAAAAACCCTCTTGTAACAAATATACAATAGAAATCATCCCAGCCTTATTTTCAAAAGCTCTAACATCTAAATCAGGATGTAATACATGAGTGCCTGTTTTAAAGATAGTAAGAAATGCCTGATTAAAGGGGTAATACCTTCAGATAAAACAAAACACATTTAACTCCTGTGGGGGAAAAAAAAACCCTGAAAACAACCAAATAATAATAATAATAATTAAAAAAATAGACAAGTGCACATTTGTCTCACTTTTTTTTTTAATAAAGCTATATTCATATTTTGTCTTATTTGTGTTTTTGTTTGTTTGTTCTCTAGTTTGGTTTTTTTTGTTTGTTTGTTTTGTGTTTGTTGGTTTAGCTTGTTTGCATGTCTGTTTCTTTGGGGACTTCTGCTCGCTATAGATCAGTGTGGTAGTTTGAGGAGTTTT
>VZRZ01007617.1:36001-65750 GCA_013398175.1 Climacteris rufus
GTGCCCCCGCCGTTCCTCACGGGCCCTTCGCCCGCCGTGAGCGGCTTCGGCAGCGCCCCACCGGGCCAGGCCGGGGCCGAGAGCCCTCCCGAGCCGGCCGCTAGCGGGGATGGGGCCGCGGAGCCCCCCCGACCGAGGGGGCTCCTCCTGCCGCCCCCCAGGAACGCGGCCACCGCCGCCTCCCCCCTCAGCCCGCCCCCCGCTGCCTCCCCCGGGGCGGGTTTGGGCCTCCCCAAGCCAAAGAAGAGGACGGAGCCGGTGCGGATCGCGGCGCCCGAGCTGCACAAGGGGGATGTGAGTATGGAACAAACGCCCTGCTCGAGCCCTTCGGGGGCGAAACCTCCCCCCGCGGGTCTCTCCCCTCGCTCTCTCTCACACCGAGGTACCGGGATCTATTGTTGTGGCATCCACGGGGAGATTTGTCCTGGCTGCCTGCCCTAATCCTAAAGCGCTTTGCAGAATTAAACTGATATAGAAACCTTATTTATAATCAGCAGCAAAACCCAGATTATCTGCACCCTGCTTTATTCCTGGAGTCAACGAGCTGATGATGTGGAGCTGCAGGGCGTTGTAGGCCAAAAAAGTCTCTTTTGTTTGCTGTGCAGTTGGTAGATTTTTCAGTCAATTTATTGCTTATTTAATTAAAGGCTTCAGGCATCTTCCAAATGTTAAGGTGACCATTTCCCTCTCAGCTTGTCGGATTTTTTTGTGTTTACTGTACCTTATGGGGCTCCTGAATCCAGACAGTGACAGCAAGAAAAGGCAGGTCCCTGCCCACCTGTTTTTTAACTTGAGGTCCCTATTGATCAGATTTCATCCACTCCCCACTGCTCATTCCCTCTGGGACAGCACTGTCATAGAATCATGGAGTGATTTGGGTTGGAAGGGACTTTAAAGCTCATCTTGTTCCACTCCCCTGCCATGGGCAGGAACACTTCCCACTAGCCCAGGTTGCTCCAGCCTGGCCTGTTGTCACACGGAGGTGGTGGTCACGTCTCTGCTTCTGGTGTGACAGGAGTGCCTGTGGCCGTAGGAAGAGCTGAACTGGAAGCTTGGGGTCATTTCCATGGGGACATTTAGCTTGAGGAAGAGGTGTGACTCTGGATTCATAAACAATATCTGTTAGTAGTTGTCTGGCAGCACTTTGGGGGCGCTCACATGAAGTCAGTGCTGCTTATTTGCCAAAAGTGTCTGGGGTCCACAGGAAGAGAGGAAGAGGACACAGGCACTCCAGCCTTCCCTGAACCACTCTGCTCCCAATAACCATCCCAGTCTGGCAAATTCTGGACCCAGAGCTCTGGAGACTCAGCCTTTGGGACAGAGGGATGAGGAATATCCTGGTCCCTCACAGCCACTTTTTGCTTACTCACCTCCTTGCAGCACTGTGGTGTAATTGCAGACAGCTGGAATGGACAGGGATTCGTTCCTCCTTTATCCCTCTCCATGCTCTGCTATGTGGGCTCTGACCACACATCTTGCAGGTCACCAATGTTGAGCAAATGAATGTTGAAAGGACAAAAAGTACCTTAAACCAGAGCTGGTCTGAGCAGTTCCCACTTGGGATTCCTGGAAGTCCCTTGGCTTGTGACTGATGTCCTGGGTTGTTTCCTCTTTCTCCTGAAAATCCCTCCCATCCCTCTAGTTGATCCTGTGGAGATGGTCCAGGGCAGCTGCAGCATCTCCTCTCTCCCAGACCAACACATGGGGTTACAGTTGCTCCCAGATCCCTGTATTTATGCACGTTCCTTGTCTTTCCCTGGTTTATGATTTGGAGGTAACCGGGCACAAGCCCTTGATCCCTCGATCGCCTCTTCCAAGTCCTCTGCAAAGCCACGAAATTAGAAAGATATTGAGGCCCTTTTCTGATGCCAACCAGGCTTTCCACTCAAGTTTTAACTGAATATTTAGCAATTCCAGCATTATTGGGAACCATTCCTTGTATCCCTGCAGTGAACTTTTACACCCTTTGTGTGGTTTGTGCTTCCTCTCCAGTAACTCCTTTGTTGTCTGTCCCTGTTCAAGGAGAGCCCTGTCCTGCTGTGCACCTGGAGTTCTTCCCTTCCTTTGGGTTTATTTTCCTGGGATTTATTAGCATAACATTTTTAGTTCAGTATCTCAGGTTGTGCTGAGCTCTGGTTTTCTCTCTCAGTCAGATTCAGAGGAAGATGAACCAGCAAAGAAGAAAACTACTCTTCAGGTAAGTACTGAGGGCGCTGCGTTAAACAGTTGTCATGGGAAGAAGCATTTGACTGTGACCAGTCTTGGGCTTCCACTCGTGAGAATCAGCCACTCTGATCAGATTGTGGCTTTAGGGGTACTCCTGAAATCCTGTGGGGTTTCAAGTCCCTTTTTTGGGCAATTTCAACAATTTAAGTCTTAGTGAAAGAGGCATTGCTTTGGGAGTTGGGCAGATATTTGCGGGTTCCTCTTCAAAGAGTGGCCAAATGGTGGGAAACCTACAAGTGGTGTTAAAATTGGGGGGTTAATCAGCAGAGAGTCAGGAAAAGTGAATAATCTCACTGTTTTCTTTCTGTGATCCGTCTGTCCTGCACGGACGTCACCAGGGACGCGGCGAGGGCTCCGGCTTGTCCGCTTTGCTTCCTCAGCCCAAAAACATGACGGTGAAAGAGACCAACCGGTTACTGCTGCCCTACGCCTTCTCCAGGAAAACGGGAGAAAATGCTTCCGACTCCAAGCCTGCCAAGGCCCCCAGCTCTTCCTCCAAAGCCAAACCCGTGCCCAAGCCGGCCGTGCCCACCACTCCGTCCCCGTCGGCGATCAAGGCCGCGGCCAAGAGCGCGGCGCTGCAGGTAACCAAGCAGATCACGCAGGAGGAGGAGGACAGCGACGAGGAGGTGCAGCCAGAGAACTACTTCTCCTTGTCCGACAGGAGCGAGCCCAGCGCCGCGGGCGCCGAGCCCTACCTGTACCCCGGCACCGGGGGGTCGGAGGACCCTCCGCCCGGGACAGAGCCAGAGCCCCAGCTCCAGGACGCGGCCGCCAATGCCCCTCTGGAGTTCAAGACGGGCGTGGGCTCCAGCGGAGCTCAGCACAGCTGGGCACCCAAACCCGGCGAGGACTACGGCAGCCACCCCTACGGCCAGTTCGCCCCCGCCTACGGCGAGCCCGGGGGCTACTACCAGGTGGGTTCATTGGCCAGAGGTGGAGGGAGGGGCTCTGGACAGGTACTTGGGTGAGGGGCTTGAGTTATTGGAGCAGCTGCTCCTGGGAATCCAGCCTGGATGAACTAGCTGGGATATGGGACAGGGAATGCAGCCTGTGTGAGCTACCTGAAATGTGGAGCAGGGAATGCAGCCTGTGTGAGCTACCTGAATGTGGGGCAGGGAATGCAGCCCATGTGAGACACCTGGCCTATGGAGCAGGGAATCCAGCCTGTGTGAGCTACCTGGGACATGGGGCAGGGAATCCAGCCNTGAGCTACCGGGGACATGGAGCAGAGAATGCAGCCTGGGATATGGAGAAGGGAATCCAATCCATGTGAGCTACCGGGGACATGGAGCAGAGAATGCAGCCTGGGATATGGAGAAGGGAATCCAATCCATGTGAGCTACCGGGGACATGGAGCAGAGAATGCAGCCTGGGATATGGAGAAGGGAATCCAATCCATGTGAGCTACCGGGGACATGGAGCAGAGAATGAAGCCTGTATGAGCTGCCTGGGACACAGAGCAGGAGCCACAGCACTGGCACAAGAGAATTTCTGTGGCATGAGAGAATTTCTGTGGCATGAGAGTTGCAGGTGCCCTTTGCTGGACAGATGTTTGGCAGCTGCAGTCCGGTAAAAATGCCCCTGGTGTGAGGGTGCTGATGGGGCTTGCCAGAGCTGGTGTCTGAGCCCACGTTGTTTTTAATAATCCATGGAATCCCACACTGGTTTGGGTTGGAAGGGACCTTAAAGCCCATCCCATCCCACCCCCTGCCTTGGGCAGGGACACCTTCCACTATCCCAGGTTACCCCGAGCTCCATCCAGCCTGGCCTTGGACGCTTCCAGGGGTGGGGCAGCCACAGCTTCTCTGGGCACCCTGTGCCAGGGCCTCCCCACTCTCACAGGGAACAATTTGTTTCCAATATCCCATCTAACCCTGCTCTCTGGCAGCAGGAAGCCCCTTCCCCTTGTCCTGGCACTCCAGTCCCATGTGGAAAGTCCCTCAAAGCATTTGATGGTTTGTACCCCGATGGAATCCCTTGGCGTGAAAAAGCATCAGCCCACAGAGCAGGTCTGGGGCTTGATGCCTCTCCAGAGTCCCCCCTGCTTTGTTCTCATGACAAACTGGTTTTCCTTTCCCTGCCAGGATTACTACAGCAGTGGGTACTACCCAGAAGTGGAACCAGCCCAGGCCCCGCCGCAGGAGACGAGCACCGACTCGTCCTTCATCGACGACGAAGCGGTTGGCACTTCCTTGTCTGTCCCCCTCTGGAATTTGCTTTGAGTTCTGCCAGAACGTGGGACCCACTTGGCAGCCCCGGTCATGCCCCCCAGCACATCCTGTGCTCCCAGTGGCTGGGACTGGGTGGTTGTTCTGGGCGTTCTCCTGCTGTGTTGTGGACATGTGGAGTCCTTCCCACAGCCTGCCAGGCTCCTGCTCCAGCCAGGTCTGCAGGCTTGATAAGAATAGAATAGAATCGGTTGTTGAAGTTGGAAAAAAGTCTCCAAGACCATCAAGTCCAACTGTTCCCTCAGCACTGCCAAGGCAGCACTAAATGCTGTCTCAAGTGCCACATCCACACATCTGTTAAATCCCTCCAGGGATGGAGACTTCAGCACTGGCCTGGGCAGCTGTGCCAGAGCTGGATAACCCTTCAGGTGTAGGAATTTTCCCTATATCCAACCTAAACCTCCCCTGGCACAACTTGAGGCCATTTCCTCGTCCTGTCCCTGTTCCCTGGGAGCAGAGCCTGACCTCCCCCTGGCTGCCCCCTCCTGTCAGGGAGTTGTGCAGAGCCAGAAGGTTCCCTCTGAGCCTTCTTTTCTCTGGACTGTGACCCCCCAGCTCCCTCAGCTTTTCAGAAGTTTTCCAGACCTTTCCCGAGCTCCATTCCCTTCTCTGGACATGCTCCAGTCCCTCAATATCTTTCTTGTCATGAGGGAGCCCAGACTGACCCCGGGATTTGAGGTCCCTCAGCAATGCTGAGCACAGGAGATGGGCACTGACCTGGCCCCATGGCCACACTGTGGCTGGTACAGACCAGGTGAATATGTTGGCAGCAAAACTTGAGGTGCTTCCTTGACTCTTAAAATGAGAGACTCCAGACTCTGAGGGTCTCCTGAGCAAGGCTGGAAGCAGGAGGAAATGCTGTTTTCTATGCAGGAAAATGAGATGATAACCTCAGTAGTTTTAGATACCCTGATCTACAGCAGAGCAGAACTCCCCTAAAGATAAAAAGCCTGGCTGGAAAGGTATTTGTTGCTGTGCCTTGTCCCTCGCTGGGGGAGCAGGGGCTCAACCCCATGGCCTTGTGTCAGGTCAGCATTGGGATGTGATGGACAGGTGTAATTCCAGCTGTTCTGTTCTTCCTTCAGTTCAAGCGTCTGCAAGGCAAGCGGAACCGTGGAAGGGAAGAGATCAACTTTGTGGACATCAAAGGTGACGACCAGCTGAGCGGGGCCCAGCAGTGGCTGACCAAATCCCTGACAGAGGAGAAGACCATGAAGTCGTTCAGCAAGGTGGGGTGGAGGTCAGGGCTGGGGTTGGAGCCTCTGCTCACAGCTGGAGCTGTGTCGGATGCTGGGCAGTCACCAGGGTGGGGACAGGGACCTGGGAAATGATGACATGAGAGACCAGTACAGTTCCTCAGAACACGGCGTGTGGGTGGGGAGGCCCAGCCAGGAACTGCTTCAGCTGAAGGAATCTGCTGTTTAATAGGGAACAAATGCTGCTTGGGGTGGCTGTGTGCAGGCCCTTGTCTTGGTTTGCTCTCTGGGGAAGTGTCTCTCCACACTGAATGCTTCACCTCATTTTGCTTTTCAGAAAAAAGGAGATCAGCCCACGGGACAGCAGAGGAGGAAACACCAGATCACGTACCTGATCCATCAGGTGAGTGGCCTCCCTGTGCTGTGTAAGCCAATCCAGGAGCAATTACAAGGTTTGATGCTTGGGAACACAAGGTTGGGATGGTGGAGCTGCTCCTCCAGCTGCTGGGGACCAGGGGCTGTCCCTGAGAACACCGTGAGTGAGTCCCAGTGAGACCTGGTGGGGCCAGAGTTGGGTCCTGGCCCTGAGGGGGTCCCAGTCCCAAGCTTTCAGCTTTGCTTCGCCCTTCCCACATGTTCCAGGGCTCTGGGATCCTGTCTGGATTCCACCCCGGGGTTACTGAGCGGCTGCTGAGCCCATACCCCACCAGAAGCTGCATTTCAGCATGAATGAAATGCCTGTGCATCCCAATTAATCCAGGCCTCTGTCAGGATGATTGTGCTAACTCCTGTAACGAGGCTTCTGGCTGAAGGGCTCCGTAATCCGCGTGAGCGGGGCCGGAGGAGGCCGGAATGCTGCTGAGTCACTGAAACACGGAGGGTAACAGCATCCTCTCCATCTCTGCAGGCCAAGGAGAGAGAACTGGAACTGAAAAACACATGGTCTGAAAACAAGCTCAGCAGACGGCAGACTCAAGCCAAATACGGATTCTGACACATCTGTCCTGCTTTTTGGCTGGCGTCCCGGGTGACCTGCAGCGTCCGGTGGCTCCCGGCGCCGGGAGATCCGCCAGGCCCCGCGCGGGACGGGAGGGAGGACACGGCGCTCCCTGGCCCGGCAGGAAGAAGGGTCATTGCAAGCAACTCCACCTGTCATCCTTCCCCTCCCTCCCTGTAACCGGTAACGTGGAAGGTTCCGATCAGCCAGGGACGGCCCCGAGGCGCCGCAGGGAACGCGCCGGGTGTGAGGCTCCAGCTCCCGTCCCGAGGGAACAGGGAGCTCCTCCCGCCGCCAGACCCCCCGGCAGAGGCTCAATAAACTCCCAATTCCCACTCTGCTCCTCTCTTGGACTTGCTGTGCATTGAGAGTGTCATTTTCCTTTCTAAAAGACGGTGAGTTCCAGGAGCAAGCCTGGCTTTGGAATCTTTATTTTGTCCTTACCTTTGAGATGTCCTCATGGCTGCTTCCTCGTGTCCAAGCCTCTCCAGCACTCCTCTCATGACAATGATTTTGATATCCTGGTTTTTGAGTTGGTTTTTGTTCTGGGCTGCACAGCCTGAGCCATGCTGAGGGGACACCCTGTGCAGCTCAGAGCCTGTGCCAGGGGAAGCGGCCACACACGGAGCTGAGGTTCTCCTGCCTGGCACACTCAGGGCTTTGCGATACCCTGAGCCATGTGTGCATGTATATTGTCCTTCCTTTTGCCCCCTCTTTCCTCCTCCCCTGACCTAAGGCCTGCAGTCCTGCCCCAGGCTGTTCCCAGACTCATCAAACTCCTCATCAAACTCAGTGTCCCATATGTGGCTGGGACTGGGCTCAGCAGTTTTCTCTGAGCAGACAGAGGAAAGCTGCCAACTGTACATTTTTTTTTCCAGCTTGTTTGTATCAGTTCTGTTTCAATTAAGTGTTGACTTTACCCTCCTAATGGGGAAGAGGAGACTGTGTCCAGCCCTAACTTCTTCAAATTAAACCTTTTTTTTTATTTAAGGAATTCCATCAAGGTGATGTGACTGCAAATCCTGTGCAGCCTCGCTGGCCCAATCTGTGGATCCAGATCTCTGTGGCATCGCTTTGTTGTTCACCAAAGTGTGATGCCGAAGGGAGCAGAGAGCTGGCCTGGTTATTTAACTGATACTCCTACCACTCTGGGTTGTATTTGTTGTAACCACAGCTAAAATGGCCAATATTTGTTATTCCAGTGAGAAAAACTCCCAAGAGGTGTTTTTTCTCCCATGTTACCTGTTAAAAACAAGCAAACCCCCATGACTGAAGTCTTTTCTTAGAACATTTTAAACTAACCTCATTTTTAATTTAGTTCCCTGGATGTTTAGTACTTTGCAGAGCCCATTTTGAGTATTTGAATGAACAGAATAAAGTTACTGTTGAGTAATTTATTCATATCTTGTACCTACAGCAAGATCCTCCCAGAAGACGTTTGATAAAGGAATAAACTTTTAAATGAACCCACCCAGCCCTGTTTCCCTGGCAAGGGGCTCGGATCCTCATCCAGGTACCCTCTTGGCCCGGGGAGTTTGCAGTGTGGGCAGAGCCTGTGTGGGGGCTGGAACTCCCAGGTTCCCCTTTCCATTTCCCCTTGGGATAACAGCTCAGGTTTAGCACCAGGGGGAGTTCCGAGGGCTCATGCTCCACTTTCAGCCTTCTAAGAGGAACAACATTCAGGTTTGTGAAAAGTCAAAGTGATTTTTCCCAGAGATGAAACAGCTGCAATGCCCCAGCCCTCCTTTTCCCTCAGAGCTGGGGCTCTGGCTGGCCTGGCTCCCTGCTTGGCACTGCTGTGGCTCGATGTCATTCCAGCCAGGGTTTGTGCCCCATGGGGCAGCCCTGGGGCAGCGGTGTCATCCCCAGTTTTGTGGCTGAGGAAGCAGGCAGGGCTTGAAGTGTCAGCTCCAAGCTGGGGAGGCTCAGTGTGGCCCTGGCTGCAGCATCACTCCAGCTTCTGGCCAATTTAATGTCTAGCTGGCTGCACCAACAGGGTTGAGCCCATCCCTGTTTTGCCTGCAATAGCCTTTTTTGCCCTCGTTTTATTAAGAGAAGTCTCTTGGGATGTGTTCATGCGTAAGGTAACTCTGCTCCCCTCTGCACTGTCCCACGGAGTTGGAAGCAGGAAGAGCAGGGCTCCCCGTGGAGCAGATGGCATTGCTGGGGCTGCTGGGGCCAGCAGCAGCCTTGGAGCTCTCCTCCCAGGGCCAAGGGCTTCCTTCGGTGGAAAAGAGTGAGGTTCCTCCTGCCTGGGAGCCAGGTCTTGTCAGGTGGCTTAGGGACAGTCCCCAGGCAGCTGCTCGTACACGTTCTCAGCCGTGGCTGTGCTTTGCTGGTGCCTGCGTGTGCTCTGGCTGTACACGGGGTCATCCAGCTCCAGTGCAGGGTTCAGCACCACCTGGGGGTCCTCAGGGAGAGGTTGGACTTGAGAGCCAGGAAATAGCTCAAAGTTGGTCTTTTACCCTCCCAGCCCTCCCCCCAGGTTTTCCAAGGGCCTGGAGTGACAGGTCAAGGGGAAGGGGCTTCTCGCTGCCAGAGGGCAGGGTTAGGTGGGGTTTGGGGAGAAATTCCTCCCTGTGAGGGAGGTGTGCCCAGGGTGCCCAGAGAAGCTGTGGCTGCCCCATCCCTGGAAGTGTCCAAGGCCAGGCTGGATGGGGCTTGGGATAGTGGAAGGTGTCCCTGCCCTTGGCACGGGGATGGAAAGAGATGAACCTTTAAGTTTTTTCCAACCCAGACCATTCCAGGTTTCTCTGCTCCTGCCTGTGCTCCTGCTGTAGAACAAACCCTGACCCCCAGACTCCAATGTCCCACTGGGACCGAGCTCTGGAGCAATGACCAGGGGGACCCACCTCTGTGCCCGTGCTGCAGGCTCCTCTGTCCCTCCTTTCCGTGCTGGGAGCTGCTGAGAGCTGCCTCCTCTTGCAGTCCTGGCTGGATACGCTGCGGAAGAGCCGGCGCTGGGGCCGGGGCTTGGGGGGCAGCGTGGAGAAGGCGCTTGGGGGTGTCCTGGCGAGCGGAGCGGGCAGATCCTGCTGTGCCAGTGCCACCTCGGAGTAGATGTTCTCCTCGGGGCCGGCGCGGGGGCCCCGGCCGCGGACCATGGCGTAGAAGGGGATGGGCTCCTCGGGCTGGGGCTCCTGGGGCTGGCAGGGGCTGGGGGCGATGCCCTCGCGGGGCTCGGCGTACACGTGGAAGCACATGAGCTGCTGGTACTTGGCCTCGGGCGGCGCGGGGGGCTCGGGCTCTTCTTGGTGCTCCTGGGCACGGGCAGCCTCGGGCGCCGCTGTGCTGCCGGCGGGGCTGTGCGGCCCCCGAGCCGCGCCCCGGGAGCTGCTCTTGGCAGGGAGCGACGGCGGAGCCTGCGGGAGAGATGGGACAGGTCGGAGGTGAGGGCTGGGGCTGAGTCCGCCCACCTCGTGAGAGTTGTGGCTTCTGTCCTGGGGAAGGTGCTTCCACGCCCTCCGCTCTGCCCTGTTACCTCCCTCGGGGAGCCGCCCTCGGCACTGCGGGACTCCCGGGACACAGGGCTGTACTCCGGGAGCTTTGCGGGTGCTTGGCTCAGTGGGGAACGTGCAGCATCACTGCCAGCCGGGAGCTGTGTCCGTCCTCGGGGCTCGTCTTTCTGCAGGGAGAGCAGAGAGATGTCGGGATGGGTGCGTGGTCAGGGCAGACCCAGCTGGGTGCTCCCGCGGGCTGGCTTCTTGCTCCTNGGGGAGTTCCGAGGGCTCATGCTCCACTTTCAGCCTTCTAAGAGGAACAACATTCAGGTTTGTGAAAAGTCAAAGTGATTTTTCCCAGAGATGAAACAGCTGCAATGCCCCAGCCCTCCTTTTCCCTCAGAGCTGGGGCTCTGGCTGGCCTGGCTCCCTGCTTGGCACTGCTGTGGCTCGATGTCATTCCAGCCAGGGTTTGTGCCCCATGGGGCAGCCCTGGGGCAGCGGTGTCATCCCCAGTTTTGTGGCTGAGGAAGCAGGCAGGGCTTGAAGTGTCAGCTCCAAGCTGGGGAGGCTCAGTGTGGCCCTGGCTGCAGAATCACTCCAGCTTCTGGCCAATTGAATGTCTAGCTGGCTGCACCAACAGGGTTGAGCCCATCCCTGTTTTGCCTGCAATAGCCTTTTTTGCCCTCATTTTATTAAGAGAAGTCTCTTGGGATGTGTTCATGCGTAAGGTAACTCTGCTCCCCTCTGCACTGTCCCACGGAGTTGGAAGCAGGAAGAGCAGGGCTCCCCGTGGAGCAGATGGCATTGCTGGGGCTGCTGGGGCCAGCAGCAGCCTTGGAGCTCTCCTCCCAGGGCCAAGGGCTTCCTTCGGTGGAAAAGAGTGAGGTTCCTCCTGCCTGGGAGCCAGGTCTTGTCAGGTGGCTTAGGGACAGTCCCCAGGCAGCTGCTCGTACACGTTCTCAGCCGTGGCTGTGCTTTGCTGGTGCCTGCGTGTGCTCTGGCTGTACACGGGGTCATCCAGCTCCAGTGCAGGGTTCAGCACCACCTGGGGGTCCTCAGGGAGAGGTTGGACTTGAGAGCCAGGAAATAGCTCAAAGTTGGTCTTTTACCCTCCCAGCCCTCCCCCCAGGTTTTCCAAGGGCCTGGAGTGACAGGTCAAGGGGAAGGGGCTTCTCGCTGCCAGAGGGCAGGGTTAGGTGGGGTTTGGGGAGAAATTCCTCCCTGTGAGGGAGGTGTGCCCAGGGTGCCCAGAGAAGCTGTGGCTGCCCCATCCCTGGAAGTGTCCAAGGCCAGGCTGGATGGGGCTTGGGATAGTGGAAGGTGTCCCTGCCCTTGGCACGGGGATGGAAAGAGATGAACCTTTAAGTTTTTTCCAACCCAGACCATTCCAGGTTTCTCTGCTCCTGCCTGTGCTCCTGCTGTAGAACAAACCCTGACCCCCAGACTCCAATGTCCCACTGGGACCGAGCTCTGGAGCAATGACCAGGGGGACCCACCTCTGTGCCCGTGCTGCAGGCTCCTCTGTCCCTCCTTTCCGTGCTGGGAGCTGCTGAGAGCTCCCTCCTCTTGCAGTCCTGGCTGGATACGCTGCGGAAGAGCCGGCGCTGGGGCCGGGGCTTGGGGGGCAGCGTGGAGAAGGCGCTTGGGGGTGTCCTGGCGAGCGGAGCGGGCAGATCCTGCTGTGCCAGTGCCACCTCGGAGTAGATGTTCTCCTCGGGGCCGGCGCGGGGGCCCCGGCCGCGGACCATGGCGTAGAAGGGGATGGGCTCCTCGGGCTGGGGCTCCTGGGGCTGGCAGGGGCTGGGGGCGATGCCCTCGCGGGGCTCGGCGTACACGTGGAAGCACATGAGCTGCTGGTACTTGGCCTCGGGCGGCGCGGGGGGCTCGGGCTCTTCTTGGTGCTCCTGGGCACGGGCAGCCTCGGGCGCCGCTGTGCTGCCGGCGGGGCTGTGCGGCCCCCGAGCCGCGCCCCGGGAGCTGCTCTTGGCAGGGAGCGACGGCGGAGCCTGCGGGAGAGATGGGACAGGTCGGAGGTGAGGGCTGGGGCTGAGTCCGCCCACCTCGTGAGAGTTGTGGCTTCTGTCCTGGGGAAGGTGCTTCCACGCCCTCCGCTCTGCCCTGTTACCTCCCTCGGGGAGCCGCCCTCGGCACTGCGGGACTCCCGGGACACAGGGCTGTACTCCGGGAGCTTTGCGGGTGCTTGGCTCAGTGGGGAACGTGCAGCATCACTGCCAGCCGGGAGCTGTGTCCGTCCTCGGGGCTCGTCTTTCTGCAGGGAGAGCAGAGAGATGTCGGGATGGGTGCGTGGTCAGGGCAGACCCAGCTGGGTGCTCCCGCGGGCTGGCTTCTTGCTCCTAGTGGCCAGGGTGGCTCGAGTTCCCATCCCGGCTTTCGTGATGCTTGGACTTCCCTCGGCTTCGTTCCCCAGCTTGGGAAAATCACCCTGTGCGTGCAGCCCCAGTGACCCCAGGGCTGCCGGGGCTCTGGGAGCCGCTCCTCACCCGTCCACACGGCAGCGGCACGGTGAGGAACTCGTGGTACGGCGTGACGGGGGCCGTGGCGTGGTGCCGCAGCAGCTCGGCCAGCTCGGCGTGGGCGCTGCGCTCCCCCAGGATCACGTACCGCCCGTCCGGCAGCTGGTCCAGGACAAAGTGCCGGCAGCGATCCCTGCCCCTGCGGGAGAGGAGAGGGGATGGGATGGGCGCAGCGGTGGGAGGGGACCGAGCTCATGGGCCCCTCCCTCGGACAGGGCTGGGGTCCCTCACCTGTAGGAGAGGACGAAGCCCACGGTGCTCTCGCTGAAGCGGACCAGGAAGCAGCCCAGGGGCTGATCCTGCAGCAGCTCCTCTGCCTCCCTGTGGGAAGGAGCCCGGAGCCACTCATCATCATCCCCGTCATGTGATCCAGGGATCCAGCTCCCTGTTTAGGAGCCCAGGGGTGGGGAGTCCGACCCTGCTCCCTGCCTTGGCCCCTCCCTGCTCACCTCCGGCTGATGAAGCCGTGGAACCACGTCGGGAGATCCCCCTTGGGCCCCAGCCTCTGGGCTTGTGTCTGCTGGAACCACAGCCTCGTCCGGGCACGCAGGGCCACCAGCTCTGGCCGTGGGTCCCCCTCCGGCAGGGACTGGGTGGGTGGAGGTGACCGGGAGCTTGGTGGGACCTGGAGGAAACGGGACAGGACTCGGGGCTCAGGGGAGGATGTGCCCCGAGGATGTTCTGCTCCCAGCACGGGGCTCCCAGAGCAGCCCGGGGGACACGGCCCCTGCAGGCGTGTGAGCTCGGGGGCGCGGGGACAGTGAGCTGGGGACACGGATTCCTCATGTCCCCAGGTCCTACCCTGCCGTGTCTGCTGTGCTGTCCTGGGGACTGCTCTGCTCGCTGGGGCTGGATGGGCGTTGTGTTGGGTGCTGGCTTGGCTCTGGCCGTGTTGTCCTCACCGAGGGGTTTGAAGGTGATGAAGAGAGGACGGTCATCATCCATGGGGTCCCCTGTCCCACAGAACGGGGAGAAACAGACTCAGGGCAGTGAATTCTCTCTTGGGACCCTGAGCTTCCTGTAGAGCACTGGAGAGTCTGGGGGCTTCCAGACACCCCCCTACAGGTGCTGCTCTCACCAACAACCTGGGTAAGCATCATCTTCACCTTCTGCTTCCCAACCTCGGGCTCCTCACCCTGCTCCTCCCCAGGGAGACCACCCTGGGCCTGCGTGATGGGAAGGGATGGTGACTTTGGGACCCAGAGGAGAAAAGCCCTGGGGATGGTGATCTGAGTAGAGAGGAGCTGAGGGGAAAGCGTGTGAATCCTCCAATCCTCCTCCTCTGAAGTCCCTGGGGTGGGAGGTCAGCCCCAGGAAGGGGAGGGAGAGGCTGAGCATCCTCCAAGGGAGCCTGAGCTCGACCCCAAGCCGCCAACGCCCGGCAAAACAACATTAATCCCCAGCAGATGCTTGAGGGGGTGGAAGATGATGGGGCTGGTTGGGTCTGGGAAGCAAAGCTGAGTCAGAGAAGTTGGTTGAGGCTTGTCTGAGAGCAAGGGGATCCAGCCACGGGGAAAGGCACCCCAACTCCACCTTTAGCCCCCAGCAGTGCCCAGCCCAGCCCCGCACGCCAGTGGGCAGGGGAAGGCAGGGGAATGTGTTGACAAAGAGAAACAAAACCACCCACACTGCACTAACCCAACTCGGGGAGTGCTGGGGAGGCAAATTCCGGTCAGGTCCTGCCCAGGCACAGCCAGGCAGCTGGGGACAATGCCACTGTCCCCAGCTGTGCATCTCCCAGTTGGGTGGGGGTCCTGGGCAAGGGTGGTGGGCTTGTTCCAACTTCCCCACCCCAGCACCTTGGCCTCGGTGGAGCAGCTCAGGGAGATTTGCTCCCTGGGGCAGGATGTGCCTCTGAAACCCTGCACTCAAGTCAGATCAGACTTGAAATGGGCTGAAGGTTTTGCTCTGCAAGACATTTCCGGGCTGAACTTCCCCCTTCAGAGGGAGTAAGATCTGGCTGGAAGGGCTGGGGTGGGCAGGGGACCCCACTCCTTCCCTCCCTCCACTCCCTCGTTGTGCCTCGGTCATGCCTTTGGGCAGGGGAAGCGTCCCTGCACCAGCTGGTGCTGCCTCATTCTGCAGCCCCTGCTCGGGGTTCACCCCTCGGCCTCGGTACAAACCCAGCCCCCAGCCCCAGCCCCAGCCCACGCTCCTACCTCTGCCCGGCCACGCGGGGTCCTGGGTGTCCTTGGCCAGAGTGGGGTGGGCAGGGGATGGGCAGGGGATGGGCAGCAGGGCGGGTAGGGGACGGGCAGGGTGGGCAGCGCCAAGGCCCTGCCTGTGCTCGCGCCTCTGCTGCCTGCGCCGGGCAGGAAGCGGCAACCGAAGCTGCAAGAACCTTCGTGTGATGGGGACACGTCATGGGAAGGTGGCAGGGTGGCCCTGGCGTGACAGCCAGGTGGCACTGGCACTGGCAGAACAGGCTGGGCTGTGGTGAGCGGGGGGCACCAGACACCCCCCACCAGCACATCCAAGCCTGCAGAGATCTCTTTGTCCCTCCCATACACATCCCGGACCTCGTGCTGCCGGGCGCGGGGACAGCAGGGTTTGGTGGGCCCAGCCATGAGCCAGGAATTGGTCCTGGCACGGTGGAATCCAGTACCATTCCCCCTCCTCAGGCTGCAGGTGCCGGAGCCAGGCACTTTGCTGGGATGAGCTGGGGGCAGCGGCGCTGCAGAGGGGGCGTGGGGAGGAACAGCCGAGCCCCCAGCGCTGCCGCTCTCGCTGCGGGCGGTGCCGGGCTCCAGCCGGACCCACGGCAGAGCTGTGCCAACCCCGCTGCGTCCCGGGGGTTGCATGGATTAGGGCAAGGATCAGGGCTGGGTCCGGCTCACCCATCGCAGCGGGACAGGGCTGGATGCGCTCTGCAGCGGCTCCGCAAGCCCTGGGGTGGGAACAGTGCCCGGAGCCCCGCAGCAGCGCCCGGCACCCGGAGCACTGCCAGCCCCCGCTCTCTCCACCTTAAGAAACCCGTCCCTCCCCAGAACCTTCACAGCCTCGCTCGTTTCCCCTCGCGGTGTTTGTGTCTGTCAGCCAGGTTTCCTGTTTGCAATCCTCACCGGCACATCGGGAGGGGGAGACGTCGGTGAGTGGGACATCGTCTGCCAGCGGCTCATCCCACTGCGTCCCGGCCACTCCTCAAGGAGCTGAGGCTGGAACCACCAGGAATTGTTCGTAAAAGGCTTTTTTTTTTTTTTGCTCCTCTTCACAGCTGGGGTTCTCAGGAGCCCGCAGGAGGAGCAACGAGCTTTCCCTGTCCTGAGCCTCTCTGGCCGGATCGTGCCCGAGCTCCCCGGGATGCCGGGACTGTGAGACAGAGCCCGGTGCTGCCAGGGGTGCTGGAGGAAGGCTGGCGCCGGAGGTGAGGGCTACCAGGTCTCCATGACATGCCAGGCTCGGGGCCTATCTTGTTTGGGGGGTTTTGGGGTCCAACGGGACTTTTTGGAAGTTGAATGCTGACCTGGGAGCTCACTTTCTGTCAGCCGGTGCTGAGGCCAGGCTGCTTTTCCTGATGAGCAGCTGCAGGGCGTGGTGGGACAGGACACCGTGCCCCCGCAGCCCCCACAGGTGCAGCCCTACCCCGGAGCTCAGTGGTGCCCGCCAGGTCCGGGGCCACCCGTGCCTCAGTTTCCCTTCCTGCAAAAGCAGCTCGGCAGTACAGTAACAGTGTCCGGCAAGGCACGGGGGAATCAGCTGCTTGTGTCCATCCCCAGGGGACAAACAGACACTGTCCCCCCACGGACATCACATGCCTGGCGATGTTGGCGCAGCTTGAGCCGCAGCTGCCCCCGTGCACGTCCCAGCGCGGGGACCAGACAGCTCCGTGCCGTGCCAGGGGCCAGCAGTGCCTGGCCGGGAGCCCCCACCAACCCGCGGGCCCCCACTGACCCGGGGGGGCCGCAGGACGGTCACCGTGGGCAAAGCCATCCCTGTCCTGCCGGCCGGGGAGCGAGGGGGAAGCGCTGCTGGAGGCAGAGGAAGGCTCGGGGCGGGTAAGGGGGCACAGCTGGGCTGGGAACGGGGGACAGCGAGGGGGGACTGGGCTTGGGGACCCCCCACTGTCCCTTAGGGCCACTGTGGAGAGACAGAAAGGGTGCCAGCCCCTGTTTGGTGCAGGCAGCAGTGCAGCACAGTCCCGTGGGGCCGGGGACACACGGCCAGGCTGTGTCCAGCCAGTGTGATGTGTGTGCCTCCATCCTCAGGGGCCGTCCCTGGGGGGTTTACACCCCTCGGGGATGCCCCCGGTTTTTCCTGGAGAAGGGCCAGTATTGACATCGTCATCCCTTTCTCTGTGTCCTTGGACCCCACAGCCCACCCTGGCCTGGGAAACCTCCTTTTCCTGGGAATGCAGAACTGGGGACATTGAGGTGGCCCCAAAACCGGGGCTCAGAGCCACATTCCCCATTCTCTGCATCCCAGCACAGCTGCTGGTCCTGCTGCCCCCACACTGGAGCATCACCTCATTGTACAGCTGGGGAAACTGAGGCATGGAGCCTCAGGCCCTGCTCTGCGGTTTGGAGCTGCCTCAGTGTAATGAGCTGGGGGGACTCTGCCAGGTGCAGTCAGGTGCCTGTTCCCCCCAAAACCCTTCTCCCCACTGTGGTGGGCTGGATGCCAGGTGCCCCCAAAGCTGCTCCATCCCTGCCCTCCTCACCTGCACAGGGCACGGGCAATGGAGCAAAAGGCTCCTGGGTTGGCATAAGGGCAGGGAGGGGTCACTCACACATTAACATCACAGGCAAAACAGACGCAGCTTGGGGAAATTAATTGCATTTGTTACTAATCAAATCAGGAACAGGATAATGAAAAGTAAAACAAACCTTAGAAACAGCTTCCCTCCCTCCTTCCCAGCTCTCTCTCCTTCCTCCAGCGGCGCAGGGAGACAGAATGGGGGTCCCAGACAGTTCAGCACGGGTTGTTTGTGCCGCTGCTCAACGAGAGGAGTCGCAGTCCTTGCCCTGCTCCACCCTGGGGTCCCTCATACGGGAGACAATTCTCCAGGGCCTTCTCTAGGGGATTCCTTCCCACATCTGCAGCTCTGCCCCAGCTGCTCCAGCCTGGGGCCCTTCCTTGCCCGCGCTCAGTGCCTCGGGAACTGCTCCAGCGTGGGCTTCCCACGGGCTCACAGCCCCTTCGGGCATCCCCTGCTCGGCCCTGGGCTCCTCCAGGGCTGCAGGGGGGTCTCTGCTCCTCGGGGAACCCCATGGGCTCAGGGAAATCTCCAGAGGCCCCCCTTCCCCTCCTTCCTCCCTGACCTTGGTCTCTGCAGGGCTGTTGCTCTCACACATTCTGCCTCCTCTTCCCTGGCCACAGCTGATTCTGCGCAGTCACTTTTTTCCCTCCTTAACTCTGTTATCCCGAGGCGCTGCTGCTGGCACTGCTGGGCTCGGCCTTGGCTGGCAGCAGGTCCATCCTGGTGGCATTGGCTCTCTTGGACATGGGGGAGGCTTCTGGCAGCTTCTCAAAGAAGCCACCCCTGTAGCCCCTGATACCAGAAGCTGCCTGCAGCCCCCACCCTGTGCCTTCTTGTGTTCACAGCGATGGCTGAGGGTGGCCAGAAGGGGCTCGTGGCTGGGGGGGAACCGAGGGATGCCCCTGACAGCACCCTGCAGGTGAGCCACAGCCATGGGTGTGTGCGGGGGGTCCTGCTGGGGGTGACTGGGGGGACTCTCACAGCTGAGCTCACAGTGGTGCTTTCATCTGCTATTAATCCCCTCTCTTAAAATACCCCAAATGCTGGGTTTTCTCTGCATTTTGCACCCCCAGCACACTGGGGGTAGGGGGGCTGCTGTGACCCCCCCTCCCATCCCATCCCTGTCCCGTTTCCAAACCCCCTGAGCAGCTCCTGCAGGTCCTGATCACGGGCTGAAAGTTCCCAAATTTCTATGTGCCAGAGAGTTTAGTGTGAACTGGGAGAACTGGGCAGGGCCCAAGCTCAGCTGCAGTACCAGGTACTGAAGAATCCCCCTCGGCTGTGCTGGGGGAGTTGTGGTCCTCCATGGGATCAGGGTACCTGCACCCCCAGGTCTGACACATCACCATGTCCTGGGCAGAGGCTGAGCTGGGTCCTGGTGCCTCCCCACAGGATGTGGCTGAGCCTGGGGATGCTGCAGGGAGCGAGGGGCTGGTGGCCACCCCGAGCCCGGGCAATGTGGAGGACCTGTATGAGCTGCTGGAGAAGCTGGGCAGGTGAGCAGGAATCCAGGCAGGGGAGTGGGATCTGGGCAGGTGAGCGGGATCCAGGCAGGTGAGTGTGAATCCAGGCAAGTGAATGCAGTGCAGGCAGGAATTCAGGGAGGTGAGTGTGGTGCAGGCAGGTGAGTGGAGTGTGGGCAGGGATCCAGGCAGGTGAGCAGGGTGCAGATAGGCAAGGGCGGTGCAGGCAGGGATCCAGGCAGGTGAGTGTGAATCCAGGCAGGTGAGTGTGAATCCAGGCAAGTGAATGCAGTGCAGGCAGGGATTCAGGGAGGTGAGCAGGGTGCAGATAGGCAGGGGCGGTGCAGGCAGGGATCCAGGCAGGTGAGCAGGGTGCAGGCAGGTGAGGGGGCGCAGGGAGAGATCCGGACAGGTGAGTTGGGGGGCCACAGGCAGGGGTCCCAGCTGCACTAGAGGTGTCTGGACGCCTGGGTTCTTCCCCTGGTGCGGGGTGAGCCCGGCCGTACCCCAGCCCAGCTCTTGCCGCAGCGGGCACTTCGGTGTGGTGAGGCTCTGCCGCGAGCTCAGCACCGGCGCCTTCTACGCCGCCAAGTTTGTGAAGCTGCAACGGTGCCAGGGCAGCCGCCTGGGGCTGGAGCAGGTGCAGGTGGAGCGGGAAGTCGCCATCCTCCGGCAGCTCAACCATCCCAACATCATGCGGCTCCACGACCTCTTCGCCAGCAGAGCCGAGGTGGTGCTCGTCCTGGAGCTGTGAGTGGGGTCCTGGGGCGGGGGGACCCCGTTCTGTGCCACGTGTCGGAGGTGGCCGAGCTCCCCCGTCCCCGCCGTGCACAGGATCAGTGGTGGGGAGCTCTTTGACTTCATTGTGGAGAAGGAGACGCTCTTGGAGGAGGAGGCCATCGAGTTCCTGGCACAGATCCTGTGTGGGGTGGAGTACCTGCACACTCGCCTCATCGCCCACTTCGACCTCAAGGTGCCCATGGGGACCCCCCACTCTCACTCCCTGAGGATCCAGGGGCTGCATCTGCCCTGCCAGGCACCTGCAGAGCCCTGGCCACCTCCTTCCCAGCTCCCCGGGGTGCTGCTGTACCCCCATCACCCGTCTGTCACCCTGCCGTGCCCGGCATTGTCCCCACAGCCCGAGAACATCATGCTGCAGGAGAAGGACACTCCCAAGCCCTGTGTCAAGATCATTGACTTCGGGCTGGCCCAGCAGCTGGAGGATGGTGTCACCTTCAGGAGCCTCTGTGGGACCCCTCAGTACATCGGTATGGGGCTGGCCCCTCCCTGGGGGCCCTGCACAGCCCTGCTCTGGGGGTGCAGCTGGGCTGCTCTCAGGGACGTGGCTAAGGGACCCCTGGGCATGCAGGGAAGGAGGTGGCAGCATGGGGCTGTCCCTCTAATGTCCCACCCCTGCTCTGTGTCTGCTCCCAGCTCCTGAAGTGATCAATTACGAGCCTCTGAGCCTCGCCACCGACATGTGGTGAGGAGCTGGGGGGCAATGGCAGGGAGGGACCCCCTGGGTGCCACAGGGCATGGGGGGACCCTGGGGAGGGCAGTGCCTGACCCCCACCTCTGCCTTCCAGGAGCATCGGAGTCATCACCTACATCCTGTGAGTATGGGCCAATGCTCCCTGTGGCTGGGGGAAACTGAGGCACAGGGACTCCGGGTGCTGGGGTGGCTGAGCTGGTGCTGTCCCAGCACTCAGTGGCTCTGTTCTGTCCCCACAGGCTCAGTGGCTTGTCCCCCTTCCAGGGTGAGACAGATGCTGAGACCCTCTCCAATGTCGTGGCTGGTGCGTACGAGTTCGAGGAGCACTGCTTCAGCCAGACCTCCGAGATGGCCAAGGACTTCATCCGGCAGCTGCTGGTGAAGGAGCCAGAGTGAGACCCATCCCCTCCATCTCCTTCCCAGCTCTGCCCCCACTTCCACCTCCATCATCTGTGTCTTCAATCTCTCCACCTCCATCTCCAATCTCCAATCTCCAATCTCCAATCTCCAATCTCCAATCTCCAATCTCCAATCTCCAATCTCCAATCTCCAATCTCCATCTCCAATCTCCAGTCTCCAATCTCCATCTCCAATCTCCAATCTCCAATTTCCATCTCCCCCACATCTCCATCGCCATCTGGTTCCCGTGTCTGTCCCCACCTCCATGCCCAGCCCTGTGGTGGCTGTGTGGGGCAGGGACTCCCCAGACCCCAACGCCTCTCTCTGTGCTGCAGGCACCGCATGACAGCGGCCGAGTGCCTGGTCCATCCCTGGATCAAGGTGAGAGGCGCAGGCAGGGGGGCTGGACGCCGGGGGCAGGGTGGTGGCACGGTGACAGTGCCCTGTCCTTGCCCCGCAGCCCCTCAGCAGGAAGCAGGCACTGAACCGGAGCCTTTCCTCCATCAACATGAGAAACCTCCGCAAGTTCAACGCCCGGAGGAAGTGGAAGGTGAATGGGTGCCCGGCCACGAGGTCCTACCAACCCTGAGGCCCCTGGGGAACTCGGGCTGGGCTCCATCCCAAGGCTGGCTCCATCTCGGGGCTCTGCTTTGGCAGGGGTTGTAGTGCTGTGGTGGTGGGGGGGGCAGAGCTGGGGAGGGACCCCCACTCGAACCCCTCCCTCCTGCCCCCCAGCTCTCCTACAACACAGTGGCCACCTGCCACCGGCTGTGCCGCATGGGGCGGCTCTGCAGCCTCAGGAAGGAGGACGAGGAGCTGGTGAGCCCCCAGGAGCCTCCAGACCCCACCCAGCACGGGCTGGGGAGGGAGGGAGAAAGGTTTTGGGGAGCTGATCCCCCAAATGTGGTGGGAAGCTGTGCAGTGCCTGTGCAATGGGGTTTGTCCCACCTGGGGTGCCCTCTCCTCTGGGGGGTTCTCTCTCCAGGGAAGGGTCCTGTCCCTGCCCTGCAGCTGCCCTGTGCCCCCAGCGCTGCTGCGAGAGCGACCAGGAGGAGGAGAGAAGCCCCACCGTCGCGCTGCTGCGCCGGCGGAGAAGCAGCTGCTCCTGAGCTCCTCCAAAAAAAGACGGAACCCCCATGAGAGAAGCTTTGGGGGGGGCCCCCCATCTCCCCCTCCCAGGAGCAGGAGCACTGTCCAGCCCCTGTGCTCCCAGTCCCGCGGTGTTGGAGGGTCCCTGGGCATCAGCACTCCCCTCCTGCCCCTCGGGTCTTGCTGCAGTGGGGCTGCTGCTGCCCCAGGGCTGGGACTTTCCTCCCCGCTTTGTCCTAATGAGAAAATAAATGTCACCCCCTCCTCCATCCTCTCCTCCTGCTTCTCCTTCCCCTTAATGCAGGACTGTCACAGCCGGCAGGTGCCGAGTGCCCGCAGCTTCCTCCCGTCCTCCTCCTCACTGCAGGGCTGCTGCTCCGTGGGGACCCCAGCGGACCCCCCGATCCACCCTGTGACGGAGAGTGACCCTTGAGTTGTCCCTTCTGTGCTGCTCGGGGATCTCCATGGGTTGTTGGCTGCTTTCCTGGTGTCGCCGTGCCAGAGCAACTTGGATCCTCCCGCTCTGGCTGGGGAAACTGAGGCAGGCGGCAGCTCTTCCTTCCCACCCGCTCCGGTGCGGGGGGGCCGCCCTGTTTTCCCCCTCTCTATTTCCCAAACAAGCCCTGGCCCTGTCCCTGTCAGTTGTCAGGCTAAATATTTTGTGTGCGGCAGCCGAAAACAAAAGTGAAGGGGCCGCAGGGTCCGGGCAGGGTCCGTGGGGGCCCCCCTATCCCGGCGCTCCCCGGGGACCGGCCGGACACTGAGCGGGACCGACGCGGGCAGCAGCGCCCGAGCTGGGACGGGGACGGGGCCCTGGGGGTCCCGCTCGGGGATGGGTGCCCCGCGGCTGGGGGTGCTGCTGCTGGTCCTTGGCCACCTCCCACTGCCCCCCGTGTGGGCCCCCTCCGAAAGTAAGTGCTTGGGAGGGGCAGCGGGTTGGGGGGCGCTCGCTTGGGGGGCAGTTCTGGGCCGGGGGGGCTGCCTGGTGATGCCTGTGCTGCTGGGGGGGTCTGCAAGACACGAACCCTGAGGCAAAGCTCTTTGGGTGCTCCCTGCCTCAGTTTCCCCCCATGGCAGTGCCTCCTGTGCTGCAGACACCCCGTTTTGGGCAGGAGGGACAGAGCGTGGGACCCCCCTATTGCTGGGATGGGATGAGGGGACCGTGGTGAGGGGCTTGGCCAGAGATGGGGACATCGATCCCTCAGCCCACTGGGATGGTGGAAAATCATTGCAGAAGTTGGGAGCGCTGCTCCCAGTGTGGCTGCTGGGGTGGGAAAGGCTGGGGAGGGGCTGTCATGGTGGGGAGGGGGCAGCTGTGGGTCCTGGGTCTCGTGGCCACAACAGGGGACAGCTAGTGGCACCAGAAGGGGTCATCTGTACTGTCTTCCTCTCTCCCTGCCACCTGTGCCTCAGTTTCCCCAACCACTGAGGGGCTGTGCTGGGCAAGCAATGGAGGAGGGGGATGAAGCATCACAAGGGACACACCTCGCTGTGCCTGCTCCCACCTGGGAGCCCTGTCCCCTCTCTGTCCCCCCAGGAGCACGGGGGACCCCTGTCCCCTTTCAGGGTTACTTTGCAAGCTCAGGGAGGTGGTGGTGGCAGTGGAAGCTGTAACCCCCAGGGCTGGGGTTGGTGCTGCACTCGCAGTCAGTCCCACAGGAGGAGGGAGGGACCCTCCTGTCCTCACGGAGAGGGGACAGGGCTCTAGCGAGGGGCTGAGCCTGCTGTGGTGCTGGGGCGAGGGGCTGCGGGCAGCTGCCAGAGCCACGGTGCCGGTGGGGCCACGATGCCCACGGGGCCACAATGCCACGGTTAATGGGTGACAGTGAGAGGGGAAAAACGCCACCAGGCACGAGGTCACAAGGACACAGCCATGAGCCACCAACCCTGGCTGGCTGTGGACAGACAAGGGTTAAACCACGCACCTGATCCCCTCCAGAACCTGGACCTGGTTTCTGGCTGGGGATGCTGTCAGTGGGAAGCTCTTTGGTCATCCTGCTGGGACCAGGAAGCAGGAGATGCTGGGGCTCATGCTGCCCCAATGGCCCCACTCCCTGCCTGGATCTGGGTGGAAAAACCCCGGGACAGCGAATGCGGGGCTGGGGCGGTGCTGCATGGACACCCGTGGTAGCCTCGTGTGCCCCATTCCCTGTCTGGGCACGATGGGGAGTTAGCACGATGTCACAGGAGCAGCCACTCACTGGGTAACCCCGAGTCCGTGAGCGGGGACATGCCCTGAGCCCCCCACGGCTGCCCACAACTCGGGGAAGTGGGAAAGCCGTCTGCATGCCCAGTAAGCTTCCCCTGGGGTGGGCAGCAGGGCTGGGACATGGTCCTGGGGCTGACGTGGGGCGAGGCAGGCGCCCAGACTGCCAGGCCTCGTTAGCATCACCGCTGACGGACGCGCCGTGCCCCGGAGAGCCGCAGCACGCCAGCAGCTGTCAGAGCCACTCGTGTCTCCCCAGCCGCCCAAACCAATTCCAGCCACATTTGACAGGCAGCACCGGGATATTAAATCCCCCCAGCATCACCTGGGGATCCCTGGGTGGGGGTGGGGGTCAGCTGCCCCATCCCTGCTGCCCATGGGGTCCCCCTCTCGCCACCCCAGTCTGCGGCAGCATGGACATCCGCAACGACGTCTCCCAGCTGCGGAAGCTGGAGAACTGCTCCATCATCGAGGGCAACCTGCAGATCCTGCTGATGTTCACCACGGGCACCGAGGACTTCCGAGGGCTCAGCTTCCCTCGCCTGCTCATGATCACCGAGTACCTGCTCCTTTTCCGTGTCTATGGGCTGGAGAGCCTACGGGATCTCTTCCCCAACCTCTCCGTCATCCGCGGCACCAACCTCTTCTTCAGCTACGCCCTGGTCATCTTCGAGATGCCGCACCTGCGGGACGTGGGGCTGCACAGCCTGGGCCACATCCTGCGCGGCTCGGTGCGCATTGAGCGCAACCAGGAGCTCTGCCACCTCTCCACCATCGACTGGGGGCTGCTGCTGCCCGACAATGGGGACAGCACCTACATCGTTGGCAATAAGTTGGCTGAAGAGTGTGCTGACGTCTGCCCGGGCATCCTGGACGTGGAGAAGCCGTGTGTGCAGACCAGCGTCAATGGGCAGCTGGATTATCGCTGCTGGACCTCCAGCTACTGCCAGAAAGGTGGGTGCTGGTGGCTCGGGGCTCAGTCGTGCCGGATGCTTTTCTGAGAGGGTGCTGGTTTGCACCGTGGGGCAAACTGGGAGGGCACTGGGGAAGGCCGGTGGAGCCACCAGGGGATGGCAGGCCCAGCACGTGGCTGTTGCTCCCCTGCCACCGGGAGTGTGCCGTGCCACGCCGTGCTGGCAGCATGGTGGGGTAACTGGATCCGCGCTGTATCACCCTCCGGAGGAGAGGCCAGCTCCTGCCTGCTGTGTTTTCCCGGTGGCGAGGTAAATACAGGCCCCTCCTGGGCTCGTTTGCTGTAAACAGGAGACCTGGTAATGAAATATGTACTATAAACACAGATCCTTATCGGGGCTGCAACCTCGGCTGTGGCCCCGGCCTGACTGCACTGGGCAGATGGGATTCAGCATGGGCTGAGCCCCGCCTTGTCCATTTGTCCATCTTGCTGTCCCCTCATGCAGCCCCTCACCCACCCATCCAGCTGCTCACTCAGCCACCCATCAATCCACCTGTCCAGCCATCCATCCCTCCGTCTCCATGCCTCCATCCTTTGCTCCATCAGTCCATCCCTACATCCCTGTATCCCTCCCTGCATACCCATATCCTTCCCTTCCTCCCTCCATCCTTGCATCCCCATATTCCTCCCTCAATTCCCGCATCCCCATATTCCTCCCTCCCTGCCTCCATCCCTCCCTTCATCCCATCATTCCTTCCTTCATCCCTGCACCCCTCCATCCCTGTATCTCTCCCTCCCATCCTCCATTCCTGCATCCCGGCATCCCTCCTTCTGTCCCTGCATCCCTTCATCCCTGTATCCCATCACTCCCTTCATCCCACCATCCATCCTTCCATACCCACATTCCTCCCTCCATCCCTGCATCCATCCCTCCATCCCTGCATCCATGCCGACATCGTTCCCTCCCTCCCTGCATCCCTTCATCCCACCATCCATCCCTCTATCCCTGAGTCACTCCATCTCTCTCTTCATCCCACCTTCCCTCCTGTTTCCCGCGAGCCCTGGAGGACATCAGCAGCCCCCCAGCCCTTTCTCACCTCTCCCCTTTGCCCCATGCACTCCCAACCCCAACCCCAGCTGTGCTGCCCGAGGCCAGGCTCTGTGCCCGTCACTCCCTCCTGCCCACGTGCCGTGTCTCCCCTCGCAGTGTGCCCGTGCGGCCCGGGCTCGGCNCGACATTGTTCCCTCCCTCCCTGCATCCCTTCATCCCACCATCCATCCCTCTATCCCTGAGTCACTCCATCTCTCTCTTCATCCCACCTTCCCTCCTGTTTCCCGCGAGCCCTGGAGGACATCAGCAGCCCCCCAGCCCTTTCTCACCTCTCCCCTTTGCCCCATGCACTCCCAACCCCAACCCCAGCTGTGCTGCCCGAGGCCAGGCTCNGGCCCGGGCTCGGCGTGCACGGCGGCGGGCGAGTGCTGCCACGCCGAGTGCCTGGGGGGCTGCGGCCGCCCCCGCGACAGCCGGGCCTGCGTCGCCTGCCGCCACTTCCACTTCAACGGGCACTGCCTGCCCTCGTGCCCGCCCCGCACCTACGAGTACGAGGGCTGGCGCTGCATCACCGCCGAGTACTGCGCCAGCCTCCGCAAGGTCTCCGACAACCCCCGCGACGCCTCCAAGTTCGTCATCCACCAGCGGCAGTGCCTGTCCGAGTGTCCCTCGGGATACACCAGGAACGAGAGCAGGTGGGGCGTCCCCGGTGCCCCCAGCACGGGTACGGTGGTGGCACGTTGTCACGCTCATGTCCTGTCCCTGTCGCCCTGCCCGCAGCATGTTCTGCCACAAGTGCGAGGGGCTGTGTCCCAAGGAGTGCAAGGTGGGCACCAAGACCATCGACTCGACGCGGGCGGCGCAGGAGCTGGGGGGCTGCACCCTCATCGAGGGGAACCTCATCCTCAACATCCGCAGGGGTTGTGAGTGCCGGATCCGGCCCCCCCCAACCCACCCTGGGTGGGAGAGCTTCTGCGGAGGGTGGGGGGTGAGGGAAGGGGGTCTTTTCCCTTGCAGAGTGAATTAATGGAGGGTGCCCCCTCTGTGAGCTCACGCAGTGCATTGTCCCCAGATAACCTGGCCTCGGAGCTGCAGAGCAGCCTGGGGCTCATCGAGACCATCACGGGCTTCCTGAAGATCAAACACTCCTTCGCCCTGGTCTCCTTGTCCTTCTTCAAGAACCTCAAGCTGATCCGTGGTGACTCCATGGTGGATGGGTGAGGATGGGGTGTGGGTTTGGGGGGATGTGTGGCTCTGGGGAGTCCTTGCCCACTGCCTCCTTCCACATCTCCTCCCCCAGGAATTACACCCTGTACGTCCTGGACAACCAGAACCTGCAGCAACTGTGGGACTGGAGCCACCACATCCTCTCCATCCCCGTGGGCAAGATGTACTTTGCATTCAACCCCAAGCTGTGCCTGGCCGAGATCTATCGCATGGAGGAGGTGACGGGCACCAAGGGGCGGCAGAACAAGGCAGAGATCAACCCCCGCACCAACGGGGACCGGGCGTCCTGTGAGTATGGGATGGGGACAACTGGAAGTGCCGTGACCCCCTGCCTGAGCCCTGCCTCCTCCCACAGGTAAGACCCAGACCTTGCGCTTCATCTCCAATGTCACCGAGTCCGACCGCATCTTCCTCAAGTGGGAGCGGTACCGGCCCCCAGAGTACCGGGACCTCCTCAGCTTCATTGTCTACTACAAGGAGTCGTAAGTGGCCCCTGTTGCCCACTTGTGCCCATCTTGGAGGGCTTGGGAACACCAGTCTGTGGTTCCTGCTGGACACCCAGGGGTCCCAGGACCATCCCTGATGCCCGGTGTGGGTCAGACCCTTCCAGAACGTGTCAGAGTACGTGGGGCAGGACGCCTGTGGGGCGCAGAGCTGGAATGTGCTGGATGTGGATCTGCCCCTCAGCAGCGAGCAGGAGCCAGGGGTGACCCTGCTCAACCTCCGTCCCTGGACCCAATATGCCATCTTTGTCCGTGCCATCACCCTCACCACAGCCGAGGAAGGACGCAACTACGGGGCACAGAGCGAGGTGGTTTACATCCGCACCATGCCGGCGGGTAAGGGGCTGGCGGGGGCCAGGGAAGCCCATGGTGGACCTCCCGAGAAAGACTGACCACCCCTCCGTCCTCCCAGCCCCGACAGTGCCCCGGGACGTCATCTCCATGTCCAACTCCTCCTCCCACATCGTGGTGCGTTGGAAACCGCCCACACAACGCAACGGCAACATCATCTATTACCTGGTGCTGTGGCAGCAGCTGGCCGAGGACATGGAGCTCTACATCAACGACTACTGCCACAAAGGTCAGGGCAGGCAAGGACACGGCAGCCAAGGACACCAGTGGAACAGGGACTCTCCCACTGAGCCAGGCTCTGCCAGCCCTGCCTGTTGCTGCCCACAGGTCTGAAGCTGCCCACCAGCAGTGCGGACACGCGCTTCGGGTTTGGGGATGGCCCCGAGGGGGAGCAGGATGCCGAGGAGCGGTGCTGCCCCTGCCGCCCCACCGATGGCCAGCTCCGCGTGGAGGGCGAAGCTGAGTCCTTCCAGAAGAAGTTTGAGAACTTCCTCCACAATTCTATCACCATCCCCAGGTGCCATCTGGGGAGGGTCCCTGCTTTGGGGGGCTCCCCCAGGCAGGGTGCGTGGGTCTGCCTGGGTGGGGAGTGCAGTGCTGCTCCTGGCAGATCCTTTAACTCATTTCCTGCTGTCTCAGGCCACCCTGGAAGGTGACGTCCATCAATAAGAACCCACAGAGGTGAGTGGGGATCGCACAAGCCTGGAGGTCTCCCCTCCCCTGATCGATTTTGGGGGACAACCCAGACAACCCAGCCTGCTGTCCCCATGTCCTGCAGGACCCTGAAGCAGCGCAGGGACGTGGTGGCCGTGACATCCCCAGCCAACGCCTCCTCAGCAGAGCCGCTGGCCCCGAGCCGCCCCAGAGGCGAGCCGAAACCCGACTTCCAGATCTTTGAGGACAAGGTGGTGCGTGACCGGGCAGTGCTGTCGCGGCTGCGCCACTTCACCGAGTACCGCATCGACATCCATGCCTGCAACCACGCCGCGCACACCGTGGGCTGCAGCGCCGCCACCTTCGTATTCGCCAGAACCATGCCCGAGCGTGCGTCCCCAGCCTCCCCACTCCCAAACCCTGCCTCGGGATGTGCTGGGATGTCTCCGGGATGGAGGATTGGCAGTGGGTCAGGGTGCAGGTGATGCCCCTGGGCGCTGACCCTCCTGTGCCCCTCTCCAGTGCAAGCTGACAACATTCCTGGCAATGTCACGTGGGAGCCGGCTGGCAAGAACAGCGTCCTGCTGCGCTGGGAAGAGCCCAGGAACCCCAATGGGCTCATCCTCAAGTATGAGATTAAGTACAGCCGGGAGAGTGAGGTGAGAACCCCGCCATGGCACCCCCTGCCTGCCCCTGCAGGGTCTGGTTGCAGAGGCACAGCACCCAATCCATCCCATCCCATCCCATCCCATCCCATCCCATCCCATCCCATCCCATCCCATCCCATCCCATCCCACACATCTCTCTTCCCATCCCATCCCATCCCACACATCTCTCTTCCCTGAGGCTTGTGCGTGGCTGGGGGGGATGAAGCCCCTTTGCCACCCCCACGTTGTCCCCCCAGGAGGTCACCACCGTTGTCTGTGTCTCGCGCCACCGCTACTCCAAATACGGTGGGGTCCCCCTGGCTCTGCTCCAGCCAGGGAACTACTCGGCCAAGGTCCGGGCCACCTCACTGGCCGGCAACGGCTCATGGACAGGGCTGGTCAAGTTTTACATCCTGGGGCCAGGTACCTGC
>VZRZ01007618.1:0-14178 GCA_013398175.1 Climacteris rufus
TGGGCCATTCCAGGCCAGGGATGCCCTCCTGCCTCTGCCTGGTGTCACCATCCCACTTCACCAGCTCTGGGGACAGAGAAGCTGTGGCTGCCCCTGGATCCCTGGAAGTGTCCAAGGCCAGGTTGGACAGGTCTTGGAGCACCCTGGGATAGGGGAAGGTGTCCCTGCCCATCTGGGATTCCTGCTGGAGTTGGCCTGACTGAAATTTGGGAAGGGGACAAAGCAATCAAGCAGCAAATACATCAAATACAGAACATTCCAGTTTGGGCATTGGGGCTGGAGCTCAAGATGACAACCAGGAATCTCCCTTGTCAGGGAAGTTCCCTTCAGCCATCTGGATTCCCCACAGAGGAGCTTTTTGGCAAGAGGAGCAATGAATGCAAAATGAAATGACATTAAAGAATACCATTTTTGCTGCAAGGACTGATCTTTTTTTCCTTCTTGTTCCCACATGTCCTGGGTGCAGATTATCTCATAGGCACTGTCCACCAAGCCAAAGGCCTGGAATTCGATACAGTTTGTGTTGCAGATGATTTTGTGCAAGTCCCTTTGATGAGTGGAGCTTTCCTGGGAAGAATTAACCTTGCTCATGGTAAGGAAAAGTGGGAAAGAAAAATGTGGGGAGGGGCTGGAGCACCAGGAGGGACTGAGGGAGCTGGGAAAGGGGCTCAGCCTGGAGCAAAGGAGGCTCAGGGGGCCCTGCTGGCTCTGCACAGCTCCTGCCAGGAGGGGCAGCCAGGGGGGATTTGGGATTTTCTCCCAGGGAACAGGGACAGGAGGAGAGGGAACAGCCTCAGGCTGGGCCAGGGGAGGCTCAGGTTGGATTTTGGGAAAATCTCTTCATGGGAAAAGTTTTCAAGCATTGGAATGGGTTGCCCAAGGCAGGGATGGACTCCCCACCCCTGGAGGGATTTCAAAGCCCTGTGGATGTGGCACTTGGGGACAGGGGGCAGTGGTGGCCTCGGCAGTGCTGGGAATGCTTGGACTCAATGTCTTAGAGGCCTTTTCCAATCTAAATTATTCCATGAATCCATGATCATGTGTGCAAACAAAATAAGGAAAAGAAAGGGCAAGTTTTGTAGCTCTTTTTAGAGCCCTCACAGTGATTTTTCCTATTAAAATAAGTTCTTCCTCATTTTCCTGTCCATCTTTTCCAACCCTAAGGATTCTCTGGTTCCATAAATATTCCTGCAGTCAGGCTTGTGGCTGTGTAGCAACAAGGACCAATCCAGACTTGGGACTGGTTCCCTTAGGATCATGTTTTGGAGGAGCAGAGTGAATCCAGCGACTGGGAAGCTCCTCCAGAGCCAAGTCTGTGCTCAACAGCTGGGAAAACAGGAACCTGTGAGCAGCTTCTCCAGGCCTGCAGAGTCCTGCCTTTACCTGGAGTGAGGGATGTGGGATGAGGCAGGACCTTCAAACACAGGGTCTGCAAATTCCTGCTTTCCCAGAGTGTCCTTCCAGAAAGAGAATCATGGAATGCTTTGGGTTGGGAAGGACCTACAGCCCCTCCAATCCCATGGGCAGGGACACCTTCCACTAGACCAGGTTGCTCCAAACCTCATCCAAAGTGCTTGAAGCATTGGCAGAACCACAGAGCTGTTCATCCTGGTTCCCTAAATCCATGGATCATCTCTCCTCCAACCTAGGCACGACCCCAGAGGATGAGTGGAACCTGCTCTACGTGGCGGTGACACGAGCCAAGAAGTGCCTGCTGATGTCCAAATCCCTGGAGAACCTTTTAACATTGGCTGGAGTAAGTGAAACCTTTCCAAGGCAAGGAAATCCTGCTGTGGGATGGTTTTAAGGCCCATTGCACCAAAGGATCATCCTAAGACCCACCCTGATCCCAGGATTTGTGCCATGGGCTACTCCTTGTGTTGGCACAGACCAGAAGAGCTGAGGTCATGTTTTTCCTGCATTTTGCTGCTCCATGCAGTGATTCCATGTACGAAAACATGAGGTTGCAGCAGATTTTTCCCGCAATTCTTCCATTTGGGTGTTGTTTTCCACAGATCCTGAGTTCTTGTCTCCATGGAGGTGTAGGTTCCATTTTCCCTGCTTGCAATGCCTCTTCCTTTATTTCATCACCAGGATTTTGGGGCTTTTGTTCCTTCTTTTAAACCCATCATGTTCCAAGTCACTTCCTTGGGAGTTAAAAAAATAATGGAACAATCTGTTCCAGCACCTCAGCTTCTTCTAAGGCGTGTTCTTCCCTTTTTTCCATGTTTCCTAGGAGGGTTTCCTTCGAGTGGAGCTGCTGAGTGAGGCTGGGAAGGACAAGGACGGAGCTCCTGTCACTTGTTGTGTGTCAGGATGTACAAAACCCGTGGAGTTCAGCTCCAGGCTGGTGGTGAAGAAACTCCCATTGACTCTTGTATGTCCCTTCCCTGGGATTTGGGTTTTGGGAGCATTCCCAAGCCATTCCAGCCCCTCTTCTGAGCAGGGATCTCATACCCACAGCTCCCCATCCATTTATTTATGCTCAGAACCAAGGGTGAATTGCCAAGGTGATTCCTGGTCTTGTTGCTCTTCCCACACATCCACTCAATCCTGAACATCCCATCTGAGTCCTGTGGTCTGAGGTGGAGCCAGATGTGGGGTTTTGTTGTGTCAGATCCCACATGTGACTCTTGGGGTCCATGGAACATCCATCTGGGATTGGCAGAGCACCCCTGGCCCCAGTGACAATCCGACTTTTGGGGCCAAGTTTGGCTTTGATCCCACCTGGATCCTTCTCCAGAGGGTGCCATGAAGGCCAAGCTCTGTAGGGAACACATGTGGGGCTCCATGTCCAGGAGGAGGGACAACAGATGGCTCTGAGCCATCAGCAGGGGACAGGAGCACAACAGGACAAGAGAAAACAGCCTCAGGCTGTGCCAGGGGAGGTTTAGGTTGGATATTGGGAAAATTCCTTCATGGAAAGGGTTTTCCAGCATTGGAATGGGCTGTCCAAGGTAGGGGTGGAATCCCCATGCCTGAAGGGATTTAAAAGACATCTGGATGTGGCACTTGGGGACGTGGGGGGCCTTGGCAGTGCTGGGAGAACAGTTGGACTCAACAATTTTTAAGATCTTTTCCAACCATTTTGTGATTGTCTATGGGATATCCTTGCTTTGGCCACATCACTGCTCCCTTCCCTGGCTGTGAGGGGATTTGTGGCAGAGCTGGGAAGCAGAGGTTGTGTTCCTCTTCCCTGAAATCTCCTCTCTTCCTCCTGCAGAGTGATGGCAGCCAGGATCCCGGGGGATTCCTCTGCCAGGCTTGCACCCAGCAGCGCTTCGGCTCCCTGACTCCACTCATCTCTTCCCCAACACTCCAGGAAAAGCCCACCCAGCACTAACAAAGCCCTCCAGCCCCCCAGAGCCATCCTGGAGGCAGGACAAAGCCTTTTGTCATATCCCAGCTCCAAAATCAGGTGGATGTTGGAGCAGGATTTCAACCCGCTCCAGAAAAACCTTCCAGGCTCCCTGGGGAAGGTGCAAGGCCTTCCCTCCAGCTCTGCCTCATCTTCCAGGAGCTGAGAAGCAGGATATCCAGAGGAATATCACTGTAGGAATGGGATCAGACAGAACAGGTTTCATTTTTGATCTTTAACCCTGTTACCCCTGTCACCATTGTCCAAACTTCCCAAATATCCCATCATGTGACACCCTGGTGAAATCCCTCTGACCCCATGGAAAAAGAGGAAATATGACTGGAAAGTATCCAAACAAAGAGTTTATTTCTTGGAAATGAACTTTTCCTGGCCAGCCATGGAAGGAGATCATTAAAGTCTCCCAGTGAATTCATTTTCCATCCTTGCAGCCCAGGGGTTTCCCTGGACTCTTTCCCTTCTCCCTGCAGCAAATCAGGAGGGGAGAAATGAGACAGCAGCAGCAGAACTCCTGTGGTTTGGTTCCAGACAAACTCAGAGGCAAACTGGAGAGAGTTTTAATCCTAAAATTAAATTTATAGCCACAAAAAAGCTTTAACACTTCCTTTGTGTCTCTTCCCTTCCCTTAAATATCCTGGGCTGCTTTAATTTCCCAGCCCTCCCAGCAGTGCTTTTGTAAATCCCAGTGGATCCTGCTCTCTCTGCCTCGTTGTGCCACAGTTCCAGAGGCTGTGCCCTGCAAAATCGAAACTGAAACTGGTTTCAGGAGAGAGCTGCCCTTGAACACGGGCCCAGAGCTGTGGGCTGTGCCTGCTGCTGGAAAACTGTGCATCCTGTTTTTTTCCAGGGTCATTCATGGAGGTGCTTCCCTCCCTCTGCTTTCACTTTTGATCCTGACTCCAGGAACACATTCCCTGCTCCACTCACTGATGTGTGGGCAGGAATTCCCCCAAATACCTGGATTTGGATGGAAGCACAAAGCCTGGAGTGGGCTTGGAGCTCCAGTACCTGCAGTGCTCCCTTCCAGCCTCACCTGTTTCCTGACCACCCCACGGATCCTTGGGAACAGGGATGTGCCCAGTGCTGTGGCTGGAGGGGTTGGAATGTCACACATCCATGGTGCTGCTTCTTCTGGATCAGGACAAGACCCAGCAGCCAGGAAAAGCCATGGAATTTAAGCTGTTGGATCCCTAGTACTTCCCAGGTTTTTTGAGAACTGGCAGCTGCCACTGTGCCATCACCTCTGGAGGATGGGAATGAATCCTTCACTCCCGTGGTGTCCAATGAACCCTGGTGCTGTGCAGATGAATTTATCCCGATCCAGTCCTTCCCACCATCCCAGCTGAGACCCCCAGTTAAAGAATCCACAGCTCTGAGTGCTGTTTTCTATATAAAATATATTTATTTATACATAAAAACGTACCAATACAGAGCTGCCTGTTCCAGAGTGCAAGGAAACAACTGGATAAAAGCTGCTGATGGATAAAGGAAAAAAACACACTAAGGAAAACATTCCCTAAGTTGTGTCACTGCCTTTGGTCTTTGATGTGTCCATAGTGAGACTGCTCTGGCTTGGGGTCCCAGCAGCCAGAGCCAGTGAGGATCAGGATCCAGAGCCGGTGGGGATTAGGATCCAGAGCTGGTGAGGATCAGGATCCAGAGCTGGTGGGGATGGGGATCCAGAGCTGGTGGGGATCAGGATCCAGAGCTGGTGGGGATGGGGATCCAGGGCTGGTGGGGATCAGGATCCAGAGCTGGTGGGGATCAGGATCCAGAGCTGGTGTGGATCAGAGCTGGTGGGGATCAGGATCCAGAGCTGGTGGGGATCAGGATCCAGAGCTGGGATCGGTGCTGGAAGTGCTTCCAAAGGATCCCTGAGCTGTGTATGAGGGTGGGATGGTGCCAACACCCTCAGCTGTGGCTCAGTGGCTGGAAGAGAGCGGGAAAGGGTTGAGGATGTGTGGGGGGATGCTTGGCTGGGTCCCTCTCCATCCAGTTTCCGGGATTTGGGGATAAAGCTGGGAAGGGATGAGGATATGGGAAGAAATGCTTGGCTGGGTGTCTCCATCCAGTTTCTGGGATTTGGGGATAAAGCTGGGAAGGGATGAGGATATGGGAAGAAATGCTTGGCTGGGTGTNATATGGGAAGAAATGCTTGGCTGGGTGTGTCCATCCAGTTTCTGGGATTTGGGGACAAAGCTGAGAAAGGCATGAGGAGGTGTGGGGGGATGCTTGTCTGCATCTCCCTCCATCCACTTTCTGGGATTTGGGGACAAAGCCAGGCTAGGGATGGGGCTGGTGTCCAGCTAATCCAACCCTGTCCATGCTCCTGGACAGGGAATGCACATCACTGGGGTGTAGGGCAGCTCAGCCTCATCCCAAACCCCATCCCCACATCCCAGCCCTCCAGTGGGGCACATAACCCCTCATCCTCTCCCTGCCCACCACCAGCAGGGCAAATTCCCCCAACTCCCAGCTCCCAGTGGGCACTGGGACACCCCCCCACCTTTGGGCACTGGAGCCGTGTCATCCATGGGAGTCATCTGTGTTCAGGCTGGGAAGAGCAGCCACGTGGAGAGCAGGATGTGCCCTGCCATTCCTTAGGGAACCATCCAGCTTTCCATCCTCGAGCATCCCTCAGGATGGTGGGTGCACCCAGTGTCCCAGCAGTGGGTGCTCAGCCCGTGGGGGCCAGGACAGGGGGTGCCACCTCCTCATTCCCAGAGGGATGAGCCTCCATGGGAATGTCCGTCTCTGTCACCGCGTAGCTCTGCCTGGTGCACCTGTGGAGGGAGGAGGAGCATCAGTGGCATCCCAAAGCTTTTCCTTAGCTTTTAGGAAAGCAGAGAGACGAAGGAAAACTCATTCCCAGGGTTTGGCAAACTTACTTCCTCCTCCAGCACCAGACGGCCATGATTCCGGCGGCCAGCAGCACCAGGAATCCTGTGGGATGGACACACGGAGTGAGGAGCATCTTCCAACCCATGGCTCCCACCAAAACAGCTCCACAAAGAGCCAAAACCACTCTGGGCACCATCACAAAGTGCCCTTCCCACCCCCAGAGAGACGGAATTGTGAATTCTTCTTTCTGGAAAGAAATTCGGGTGCTGAATCCTTCCCCCCCCTTGGTGGCATCGCCATTGACCATGGAATAAAACTCCCACAGCCCTAATGAGGGCTTTAAAGCTTTAAAAATAAGGAAAATAAGCTCCTGTTTGCCAAAATAAGCTTTTTTTTCCCCAGCTTACCGATGGAGTAAGCCACGGACTGGATGGAAACTGGAAAAGAAGAGAGAAAAGGAGAGTTTTACTGCAAAGGTAGGAAAGATGTGGATGCTGGGAGGACTGTCAGTAAAAAGGAGCTTGGAGAGAAGAAAAAAATCCATTGGAAAAGTAAAAGAGCCTTTGCTGGATGGAACAAGCCCTGGTGGAGGTTTGTGTTCCCTTGGGAAGTGTCCCAACCTGTGGCATAATTTGTGGGCAGGATGGGGGTTGTCCTCTCTCCCATTATGGAAGTGTCCAGTGTTGGAAGCATCTCCGGTGGCCTGGATCTTTCTGGTGACAACCCATCAGGTGTTGGTGGCACGAGTGACTGTCTGGAAGCTGGAGAGGGGCTGGAGGTCAGGCTGCCACTGGTGATTCCTGCTGGGAAAACAGTGGGAAAATCTTTAAATTCCCCAAATCAAAAGGCAGCGCCGTTAATTCCGCACCCCCATCCAACAGCTACAAAACGCTGGGATTTCACCTGACTGGATGAGTTTGATCCCTCCATGGGAATGTTTTGCTTTCTACCCTATGGGATTCAAGGCTTGGCCATGGCCACAGCAGCTCCAAACCCAATCCCAAGCCCCTTCCTCACCCCTCTGGGTCGTGCTCTCCGTGCGCGGTGCCGGCGGCAGCTCCGGGCTGGGGCTTTGCCGGGAAAGAGCCGGGTCTCCTTTGGGAAGACACAACAGGGAGACACCATGAGCTGGGAAATGAACTCTCTAGCTGGTTTAGTGGGTTAGAAAGTCAAAATTATTTTATCCAACATTGAGATCTGAGGGGGTCTCTCCACAAAACCTGGATTTCAGTTGTCAGATTTTAACTATTTATGCATTTAGCAAACCAAGGAATTGGTGTTCATTTGCTACAAGTTTGATTAGTATTCTGTTGTCTGTTGATTATTAATTTCTTGCTTCTTATCCTAATTAATCTGTATTTTCAGTCATTTAATTGTTTTCCCAGATTGGGCACATCTGTTTTGGTGGTTTATTAATTCTGCATCCCTGGCGTTCAGCCCGCAGCAATAAATTCCTCTCCCAGGCTTTTACTTCCTCCCCCAGGTCTGGGAGCACTGAAGGATGTCAAGCCCTCAACCTTCCATTTGTTTTTCTAACCCATGGACAACACCCAGAGCTGGCCCATGATCCATCATGAATTCCATGGATTCAATTCCATCATTTCCCCTTCCCTTTGGGGAAGGAATTTGGGCAATGCCAGAGGTGTCCCCGCTCCCAAATCCCCACTGAGGACTTACGGATGCACTGGAGCGTGGGCTCGGTCCAGCGGGGCTCGGAGCCATTCCAGAGGATGCACTGGATGAGGCTGGAGGTCCCAGCTTTCCGTTTGTACCCCGGGTCGCAGGAGTAGCGCAGGCGGGAATTCAGCTCCGTGCGCTTCCCCGCCTCGATGTGAGCATTGGCCACGGCCTTGGGGGGGCTGCATCGAGCTGGAATGGCAATGGGATGGGGGAAAAAAAAAAAGAAAAAAAAGGAGATGGAATCACACCAGGGAAATCAGGAAACCTCTAGGGGGTTCTCCACTTCCCATCCTTGGAATGTCCGAGGCCAGGTTGGAGCAACCTGGTCTAGTGGAAGGTGGCCCTGCCCATGGCAGAGGGTGGAATCCTTAAATTCCCTTCCAACCCAAAGCATTCCATGATCCTGTGAACTCCTGCCTAGGGCTGGATATAAGGATTCAGTGCTGCCCTGGAGCTGGGAAAGCCTCAGCCATCCTGTAAAAATCCTTTGGAGGTGGCTGTGCCTGACACAAGGGGTGGACAAAGGGAAAACTCTTCCCAGCATGTTTGTGGTCACGTGTAACAGCTCCTCCAGCAGATGGAGAAAGGGAAAACTCCCTTTCCAGCATGTTTGTGGTCACTTGTAGCAGCTCCTGCGGCCACCAAGGACTTTCTGTGGAATTCCATCCCCTTGCAGTGACCGTCCTGGGCCAGCAGCCCTGGCTGCCTCCCGCCTCCAGCTGCTGCATTCCAGCTGTGCTCACCACCCCTTTCCTTCTCCACTCCTTTTGCAGCTGGACATGAAAAATTCCAGGTGCTGTGTGAGCCCTCCAGCCACTTCCCGGGGTTTTTTCCCCCCTCTGGAAGGTGGCAGCTGAAATCCAAGTATCCCAGGTGGTGGGACAGCCATGGATTTTGAGTTATGGCTTTGCTTTTCTCCAGAGGGAACTCCCACTTCCCCTTCGGCCTCGGGCTGAGGTTGGTTCTGCAACAGGGTGGGGACATTTCCTGTCTTCTCTGGTGCAATAGGGAAAGTTTTCAGGTTGCTCCAAGTCTGTAACAGCACCAGCTCCCTGCTGTGGTGTGGGAATGGCTCATGCACAGTCCCAGCTGCTGGAAGCTCCCATATCCCAAGATGGAAAGCTGTACAATGGGAATAACACAAAACACAGCCAGGCTGGAGTGATCCACTGCTGGGATGCAGTAATGGAAAAATGGACATTTCCAGGATGGAAAAATGGACATCTGGGATGTGATGCACAGGCAAGATGGAGCAATGGATGTCTGGGATGGGATGGATCCATGCAGGGCTGGAGTGTGAGGCAGGGCTGGGATGGAGGGATCCACTGCTGGGATGGAGTAATGGATGAGCAGGATGGAAAAATGGACATCTGGGATGGGATGCACAGGATGGAGCAATGGATGTCTGGGATGGGATGGATCCATGCAGGGCTTGGCCAGGATGGAGGGATACGCATCTGGGATGGGAAGGATGGATGGATCAGTTGGTGCCTGGCATGGATGGAGTGACATTCAGCCAGAATGGAGCAGTGTCCAGCTAGGAGGAATGCACAGTTGAGCTGGAATCATCATGAGATGGAGGTGGAAGAACAGTGGGAATGGGAATGCCACAGCAGTAGGGACAGGAGCACAACAGGGTTGGGAATGTGCTGGTGACAGGGACAGCAGCACACCAGGGACAGGAGTGTGGTGGGAGCCTGATGGGGATGGAAACAGTGGGAATGGGAATACAATGGGAATGGGAACACAGTGGGAATGGGAACATGATGGGGTTGGAAACAATGGGGATGAGAGTATGATGGGAATGGGAGCCCAATGGGGATAGAAACAGTGGGAGTGGGAATGTGATGGACATGGAAGTACAGCGGGAATGGGAGCAGGATGGGGATGGGAGCCGGATGGGGATGGAAGCACAGTGGGGATGGGAGCAGGATGGGGATGGAAGCACAGTGAGGAATGGCAGCAGGACGGGGATGGAAGCACAGTGGGAATGGGAGCAGGAAGGGGATGGAAGCACAGTGGGAATGTGAGCACAGTGAGGAATGGCAGCAGGATGGGGATGGAAGCACAGTGGGAATGGGAGCACAACAGGAAGGGGACAGTGGCACAGCAGCAGTGGGGACAGGAACACAACGCGCTCCTGCCAGCACCAAAAACACCCAGAGATAAAAATCTCCATTTTGAAAATCTCCTGCCCCAATTTGTTGTGTATCCCCAGAACATCCCAGGGGGAATCTGCTCTGTTTCAATGCTCAGGTGGATCCAGGACACCGAAGGGTGACCCGAGGACACGAGTGATGCAGGGACCACACGTGTCAGCGCTTGTCCTCCTCTCAAGCCGTGGGAAAAATTCCTGGAAACAGCAACACTTGGAAACAGGATTTGAGGAAACGCCCAGGGCTGTTGCACAACAGCCTCACAGCTCACCAGGCCTGGAACTGTGCCCTTAGTGAATGAAAAACCCTCCCAGTGCCAGCTCCTGTGACAGGAGAGCAGTGGGAAATCCAGCCAGAAACACCAAAAATGTCCCTGAAGAACAAGTCCTGTTTATCCTTTCCAGCTTCCAACCTGCTCTCCTCATCACAATCCCTCCAAAGCATTTTTTTTCCCCCAGTTGATCTGAATCTCCTCTTCCAACAAATGCCCAGGTTGTTCAACAAGATGCCAGCGCTGCCACTCTCCAGGATCACAATCCAGCATCTCCATCACTCCATGGATTTCAGCTTGTTTGATGAGCCAAGGGGGAAAAGGGGAGGAAAGAGCTCTGGAGATGCATGGCCAGGATTTAGGCTTTTATCCCTCAGCAGTGAGTTGGAATTTCCCACTGATGCATCATCCCAGGTGCTCAAAGACTCATCCCATCCTTGGCCAACCTCCCAACCAAGCTGTGGCACCAGGAGCCAACCTTCCCAGGAAAACACATCCAGCTGCCTTATTTCCACCTGGATTTCCTGCATCCTGCTTGGATTAAACCTCCAGGCTGAAGCATGCCCAATACTCATGGGGTTTGGACTTCCATTAATTAAATTCATGTTTTACTTCACTTTTTTTTTTTTCATTCTTCACCAGCGACCTCCAGTGATGCTGGATTTGGAGGATGAGTTCATTCCAGCTGGATTTGGAGGATGAGTTCATTCCAGTTGGGAAGCAAAATGTGCCAACACTGGGAAAATGGCCAGGATAAGTCCCAGGCACAGAGATGCTGCCATGTGATGTCATCCCATGTCCATATCCAGCTTCCCAAGGATGCACAACCACAACTGGACACCAGAGAATCCACACCAGGAAAAACTGGATTGTTCTCCTCAAAAAATTATCAGGAAAAGGCCCAGAGAGCTGCTTTTATTTTTTTTTTCCTGCTCAAAGTTAAAAAGCCATGGGACCAAAAAAAAGGGTGGAGAAAAGAGGAATTTCACAAGTGCAGACCCGAGAGCAGACAATCCATGAGAAATGCCAAAATCACAGAAATAAATACAACTTTTCCATGTTTTAACATGAAAAACATTTCCAGTTGACCAGCTGTGCTAAGAATGGAAAGCAGGAGAGGAGAGGATATGTGGCAGGAACACTGTGGGATGCAGCAGCACATCCCAAATTATCCTTCAGCTGAACGAAAAGAAAGAAACAGAATTCATTTGCTCAAACAACTTCTGAAACCACATTTGCTGCCCAAAAAAAAAAAAAAAAACCAGTCCTGATGGCAACACTGCTGCCTGGAACGTTGCCTGAAGGTCTGGGATTGGTGGTCAGGGGGGATTGACTTCAGGGAGGGCTATTTTTAGCCTGTTCCTGAGGTTCAGGACTCGTGTGAGGTTCAGGTTCCCAGCACACATGGCTCTTCTGGCTTATTTTGGACTCCCAATACATTTTATAGCCTTCACTCCTCCTGTCATCCTTTTATAGACAGAGAGAAATTAATTTTCCAGGGCTTCAGGAGCACACAGGAGCTTGGAAAAGAGAGAGCACTGACACTGCACTCCCATCCAGCCTTATTTCCTGCTCCCCCCCCACAGAATCCTTCCCAGTTCCCCCATTTTCAGTCAGTTAAATATTTCATAATGGCCTTGTTGCTGCCAGTGGCTCTCGGGGTATGAACCAAGGGATGGCTCCTCCAACCTCTGAGCTGGGATGTGATTTTTCCCAAAGCTGTTGTGTCCAAGAGCAACAGAGCTGGGAAGGGTTTGGAGCCCCAGGAGGGGCTGAGGGAGCTGGGAAAGGGGCTCAGCCTGGAGCAAAGGAGGCTCAGGGGTCCCTGCTGGCTCTGCACAGCTCCTGCCAGGAGGGGCAGCCAGGGGGGATTTGGGATTTTCTCCAAGGGAACAGGGACAGGGGGAGAGGGAACGGCCTCAGGCTGGGCCAGGGGAGGCTCAGGTTGGATTTTGGGGGAATTCCTTCCTGGAAAGGGCTCTCCAGCCGTGGCAGAGGCATCCCCATCTCTGGTGGGATTTAAAAGCTGTGGGGATGTGGCACTTGGGGACATGGGGCAGTGGTGGCCTCGGCAGTGCTGGGTTAATCATTGGACTCAATGACCTTAAAAGTGTTTTTCAGCTTTCATGGTCCAGTGATCCCAGGATCCTGGGCTTTGGAGAGGCAAGGAGCGATGTGAGAATCCTGATTCAGCAGCCATGGACAGCTCACAGTGCCATGGAAAACCTAAAGACTCCACTCAGGGTGAAATCCCACAGCAATACAGCTCCATCCATCACATCACATGGATCCTAAAAATCACCCCCAGCTTCCCTGGACACCAATGGAGAGGTGGTGTGGGAATTCCAGGAGAGAGGTGAGCACCCAGGGAGCTCCAAGGGGAACACAGGGCTGCAGCCTGGGCATCCTGGGGGCACTCAGGGAGAGGTTTGGGAATGCAGGGAGCAGCACAAGCACCCCAGGGAGCGACAAGGACACCCTGAGTGGGAGCTTGAGTACCCCAGGGAGTAGCTTGGGAACCCAAGGAGGCAGAGTGGACACCCAGAGATGGCTTGGACAACCCAGAAATGGCATGGACAACCCAGGGATGGCATGGACACCCTGGGGAGTAGCCTGGGCACCCCGAGGGGCAGCTCAGGTACCCCAGGAAGCAGAGCAAACATCCCAGGGAGCAGAGCAGGCATCCTAAAAAACAGAGCAAGCAACTCAGGGAGCAGAGCAAACACCTTAGGGATGGCATGGGCAACCTGAGGAGAGTGTGGGCACCTCAGTGGGAGCTTGGATAACCCAAGGAGTAGAGTGAGTGCCCCAGGGAGCAGAGCAGCCTCCCCAGGGAGCAGAGCAGGCATCCCGAGGATTGGTGCAGGAATTCCAGGAAGATGAGTGAGCATGTTCAGGACAGTGTGGGCACTGCAGGGACAGTGTGGGCACCCCCATGAACAGCAGGGGCACCTCGAGTACCCCAGGGAGCAGCGTGGGCACCCCAGGAAGCAGAGCAGCCTCCCCAGGGAGCAGTGTGGGCATCCTGAGGATTCGTGCAGGCATCCCGGGAAGCGGAGTGAGCACCTTTGGGGCAGAGTGGGCACCCCAGGGATGGTGTGGGTACCCGGAGTGGGGGCTTGGGTACCGCAGGGAGCGGCGTGGGTAACCCGGGAAGCAGAGCAGGTAGCTCAGGAGGCGGAGCAGGTATCTCAGGAAGCAGAGCAGACTCCCCAGGGAGCAGAGCAGGTATCTCAGGAAGCAGAGCAGGCTCCCCAGGCAGCAGAGCCGACATCCCGGGGAGCAGCGCAGGCATCCCGGGAAGCGGAGCGAGCACCTTGGGGACGGCGAGGTCACCCCGGGGGAGCTGTGGAGACCCCGGGGAGGGTGCGGGCACCCCGGGGCGGGGAGGGCTCGGACGAGCCGGGGAGCCCGGGGCAGCCCCGCTTACCGGTGTCGGCGGCGGCGCGGAGCAGCAGGACAGCGACGGTAGTAGCGCAGAGCAGCGGCAGCGGCCGGGCCATGGGAGCGGCCCGGGGGCAGCTCGGGGCTCCAGCGCCGGCTCCGTGGCGCTTCCCCGCCGCCGCTTTGCCGGTGTAGCCCGGGTGGTTTCACTTTCGCTTTCGAGACGGGGAGATCGGGAGGGACGCGCCGCCCTGCCGGGATGGGGAGCCGCGGGAGGGAGGGAGTGATGCGGTGCCCGGGAGGGGGAGAGAGGGGATGCGGTACCCGGAAAGGGATGGAATAACGGGGGATGAGGGGGATTCCTGGCCCGAGGGGGGGATTCCTTGCCCGGGGGGATGCGGTACCCGGAAAGGGATGGAATAACGGGGGGTGAGGGGGATTCCTGGCCCCCGGGGAGGATGAGATGCCCG
>VZRZ01007619.1:213-38532 GCA_013398175.1 Climacteris rufus
GCAGGCCAAGGCATCACATGAGTTTTTCCATCAAAATGCACATTCCTGCAGAAGCAGTTTCAGCTGATGCCAACTGAGGCCCGTGATATTGTCGAGTCGTGCGATGATTGTCACGCAGTTGCCGAGCCTCTGCCAGAGGGGGGTAAACCCCAGAGGCCTTAAGGCCTTGGAGATTTGGCAGACTGACATCACCCAAGTTGCTGCATTTGGCCAGCTCAAGTATGTGCATGTCACAGTGGACACCTGCTCTTCTGCCATGTGGGCTTCTGCTCACACTGGAGAAAAGAGCCGCGATGTCATTGCCCACTGGAGGCAGGCCTTTGCTGTTCTAGGCATACTTTCTGCTGTGAAGACCGACAATGGTCTTGCTTACACTTCTAACGAGGTGAGGCAGTTCCTGCAGTTGTGGGGTGTATCACACAAGTTTGGTATCCCTCATTCTCTGTCTGGTCAAGCTATTGTAGAACGTGCTCATGGTACTCTAAAGAGGGTTCTTCAAAAGCAAAAACGGGGAATGCAGGGTGAAACCCTGCACAGTCGGTTGGCTAAAGCTTTGTATACCATCAATCACCTTACGGTACCACAGAATTCTAATAATCCTGTTATTTTGAACCATCACCTCTCGTTACAGGCTTTGGATGACGCACAGCACCCTCAAGCGAAGGTTCGGGTGAGGAATTTAGTCACCAAACAGTGGGAAGGCCCCTAAGACCTTATCACTTCGGGGCGCAGGTATGCTTGTGTATCCACAGATGCTGGGGTGCGCTGGGTACCTACAAATTTTGTTCATTCTGACCTGCGACCGCAGAGGCAAGATCCGGCCGACAGACAAGGTGGAGACCGTGACCAAAGTGAAAGTCATCAAGCGGATGGAACATTGAACGATAACTCAGATGCAGATGATGTGGGTGATCGCTCCCATGGTCCTTCCACAAGCAGAGATTGAACATTGTTCATTTTCTTTTTCTTTTTTCTTTTTTAATGGAAAAAGGGTGAGATGTTGCCCTGAGTTTTGCAGTTCTTCGATGTTTTCATTTTTCTGTAACAGTTTCTCACACATTCTCTGTAAACATAGCCATGTTTTTCTAACTGTGTTCTATTGTTTGCATTCCTTTCTCCTGGGCGGAGATGTTTGATGGATATTTCCTTTGACCAGTGTGATTGAGGGGCAGCAAGTTCTCCCTCCAATCCACTGTGGTTTTTAAGAGGATATATAAAATAAAGTCTGGGGAGTGCCCGAGTGCTCCCCATAGTTTTGGCTCTATCTCTCCAACGTGTGTCTGCGTCTTTCTTCCATATCAAAGTGTGACAGCCCCACAAAAACAAAAACAAAAAATTGAAACAAAGGAAAAAAACCAAAACCAAACCCACCAAAAACCCCACAAACAAACAAGCAAGCAAGCAAAAAACAAAAATCCAAACCAACCAAACAAAAGAAAAAACAAAATATCCCCCCAAAAGACAAAGAAGGATAATGCAGGTTATGTTATCTCGTATTCATATAGGAAATAGAGTTGACTTTTCTGACCTCCATGAATAGGAAGATTTGCAAATATTCAATTTCCTTATGCTAATTCACAGTAAAACCAGCTGTTTGTGTCACTGTTTACACATACAATATGCAATGATGGGTTCCTCCAAAAAAAAATCAATAGCCATTATCATTTTTATTTACTATCATCATAATCCATCATCTGCTGTTGTTTCACACCACATTTTCCATGCCAAGTGTGGGTGTACACTACCATGTTGATGAATAGCTGAAAATTGCCATGACAATTTGCTGAGTTTCTGCTGGCTGGCACGGTAAAAACTGAATAATTCTTTACAACAAGATGCATTAATATGTGCTATAAAGTTCATCTCAGTTGAGAGTTTCCCAATTTTTTTGTGTTCTTGTTGTAGACTACCAGTGTAGTTAGCCTCTAGATATAGTAAAAGAAAAGTTTATCTTACAAATAACATTTTGGAATGGGATACTAGTATCTTTCTGTGAGAAGCATGAACATATCTTCACATTTTGATTTGTTTATTATGATAACAGACAGTAAAACAGAAAGATTAATGTACAAGAAACAACTATTTGTTAAGGAAGAAAAATAGAAATTCAGGGTAATCTTTAGCCTTATCTTAACTCTTCTTTTGCATGGTTGCTGTGACCACTACGAAATCACCTTATGAGCACTTGTCTGTAACCAGTGTATTGCTCTACTTCTCTTAAACCTCAAAGTATCTGCAGAGGCTGCAGATACTTTGTTATCTCTGCAGCTAAATAGGCTAGATGTATGTGTGAAGGAACTTCTAAAAAATGAATAGTGATGTAATACTTTTGCTCCTATCTTATATTTCTAAAATATTGAAGCCTTGTTTAAGCATGTGTGCTCAAAGTCACTATGGAAAAACTCTTCATGGAAACCTGCATCCCTGGAGTTGCTCAGACTATCCTGAAAACGCTTTCTCATTGAAAAGTAAAGATCTTTATGCATTTATAGTTTCACCTCTTGACATCTGATTTTTTCCCTGGTCTCAAGAATTAAACACCTAGTCTTGCTCAAGCCCAATAGAAGGTTAGGTACTCAAATTCATTTGATTTATCTAGTGTACAGATGTGAATGAGTGCAAAAATGATAAACCTAGAGGTCAGTCTAATTTGAACACATTGCTCTTGAGAGAAGAATATTGATTTTTAAAGAAATACATCTTGGCATGGGAGGGCTGTGTGTTCGAGGAATGTTGTAGCTGAGTGTAGGAGAGTTTATCTTAAAAAGCAGAGAGATTGTTACATCTTCTTCTCATCCGAAAAAAAGGTTCAGACTCAGCATCCCACAGTAGCCAGAACGTTGAAACCTGACTTCTGTCCTGAACCTGGCCTTGTGTAGGGGTAGTCAAAGTCCTTGTCCGCTAGGTAAAGGAACAAAAACATATAGCAGGCCATATTCTGGAGTTGAGAACTGCTTTCTGAGAAACACTTTTCCCCAAAAACATTGTGTCTGTGACTGTATGTGCACTGAAAGCCTTGAGTCTATAACATGTATTTTAACAAAGAATTTTGGAAATTTGGAGTTGGTCATCATTTTTGCCCCGTTGTAAATGGAATGAGATGACTAACAGAGTCACTGTAAATACAAATATTTTACAGTTTCAATATCCATGATAATTTAATCTATGCCACTCAGTTGTTCAGAGCAGAGCAGATACAGTGCAGCTCAAATAAGTATTTTTAATCTATTTTCAATTAAGTTGGAAAATTTTCTTGCTAATTGACATATGATGTTTACATGAATTGTACTAACATGGTATACTAACACTAAGAAAATAATTTGTTGTCTATATCATTTTTAGGAACTGGATTGATTTGTGCTGAAAAATAAGACCATAACACATGACCTTATTGGCCTTATGCATCCCTGGGTTTCATTTTCTTCATCAAGATTTCCAAATATGAAATTACAATGAAGTTTCAGTTAGTGTGCATATAAATTGGGAATAATGCTTAGGATAAATAATTGCACCATAGCCATGAATATAAAATCAACATATTTAGACCAGATCTGAACTTCAGCATGTGTTATAGTCTGACATCCATTTCCACAAAGTTTCTAAGCCTCCAAGCTCTTGTGCCTCCTCTTCCTCAGAGCTGGGTGACTTCATGCACTCCCCACCTGCCCAAATTTCTTTGAAAATAATCCAACCAACCAATTAAAAAAACCCCAACCACACAACCAATTAAAAAAACAAAAAAACAAAACTGATATGTAAAATGGATAATGGGTTTCAGAGACTCTCTAGTGTGTAACTGAGAAGTGATAGAGCCTGTACCAACCAGGGCACTTTGTAGCTGCTCTGCTGTGCAGATATTTTCCTTTGAGACCAGGACAGCTAAGCAGACTGACTCTACAGGCAGCTCATGGGAGGTGATGCTTACTGTCCTTGCTTCATCTCTGTCTCAGCTATGTGTCTCAGTTTTCAATTAGGAAAATCTGACCTGTTCCTGAAACCTGTGTGACTTTGAACAGGACCACAGAAGACGGTGAGCAGAACCGCTATCACTGCTCTGGGAGGGAAGAGATTGGGTAACTGCAGTCGATTTCTATCTTCAATCTGGTTCCTCTGCTGGTTTCATTTGACTTTCGTGACTTTTCATTGATAAGGAAGGAAATGGATCTTTAGTGTGAATACCCCACTTCACACTGCACTGCACCATTGCAGTCCTATCTCAAGTGCTTTGTGCAGCTTTGGGTGCCACAATATATAAGGACATCAAACTATTATAGTGTTTCCAGAGAAAGGCAACACACATGGTGGAAGGTGTCAAAGGCAAGAATTACAATGAGTAGTTGGGGTCATTTGGCATGTTCAATGGAGAGAACAGAGGGTTGAGAGACCTCATCATGCTTTGCAGCTTCCTCAAGCAGGGCAGCAGAGAAGATGTCAATGTCAGTCTGGTGACCAGCGACAAAACTTGAGGAAATGGCATGAAGCCATCAAGGGTAGCTCAGACTAGACATTTGGAAAATGTTCTTCATCCAGACAGTGGCCAGTTACTGGAACAGGCTCCCCTGGGAAGTGGTCAAAGCACCAACCTTGCCACATTTCAAGGAGTATCTCGTCAAATGTCTTAGTCATGTGGTTTATTTTACATAGTCCTATGAGGAGTAGGATTTGCTGATCCTATAGATTCCTTTCAGCTTAGGGTTTTCTATGATCTTATGATTCTACTTAAACAAGTCTTGTTTGAAGAACCATCTACTAGTTGAAATGCTCATGGCCTCTGTTGCAGTCTGAAGCACGCATGTATTACAAACATGAACTGGCTTCAGATGAAGGTATCTAACAAGCAAAAAGACTTCAATTTAAAGTATTTTGGAAGAACAAAGAGGAATCCCCACCAATTTTGGTGACAGTGTTGATCTGCTTGAGGGCAGGAAGGCTCTGAAGAGGGATCTGGGCAGGCTGGATTGATGGGCTGAGGCCAATGGCCTGAGGTTCAACAGGGCCAAGTGCTGAGTCCTGCCCTTGGATCACATGAGTCCCAGGCAGTGCTACAGGGTAAGGGAAGGGTGTTTGGAAAGCTGCCTGGTGGCAAATACCTGGGGGTGTTCGTTGATAGGCAGCTGAACATGAGCCAGCGTGTGCCCAGGTGACCAAAAAAGGTGATGGCATCCTGGCCTGTATCACAAACAGTGTGGTAAATGTGACAAGGGTAGTGACTGTATCACATTCTGCAACTACCTGAAAGAAGGTTGTAGCGAAGTGGAGATCAGTTTCTTCTCCCAGGTAACATGTGACAGGATGAGAAGACATAGCTTCAAGTTGTGCCAGGGGAGTTTAGATTAGATATTAGAAAAAAATTCTTTACCAGATGGGTGGTCAGGCATTGAAACAGGATGTCCAGGAAAGTGGTGGAGTCACCATCCCTGGGAGAGTTCAAAAACCATGAGGATATGGTACTTAAGGACATGTTTAATGGTGCATATTGTGATAGTGCCAGGTTGACAGTTCGACTCGATCTTTGAGGCCTTTTCCAGCCTTAATGATTCTGAGTCTAACAATATGTCCTGGTTCCAGCCAGGACAGAATTAATTTTTGCAGTACTCAGGAGAGGGCATGGTCGACACCTGGAGGTTGTTGTATACCACCTCAGGTCTTTGCTGGGAGTGTGGGAAAGAGACTCTCTTCTGGCAAGAAAGGATTCCTTCCAGTTGGGAAAACGTGGCAGAAGGAGCCATCCAGTATTGTCTGTTATCAGTGAGGGTGTATGGGGTGTGCCCAATTGCTGTTACTGTTCAATTTCTTATGTCATTACTGTTTCCAGTAAATTTTTCTTAGCTTATTTTTTCCTTTTGTGCATCCAGTTCTCCACTCTATCCCATGACAACAGAGGAGGAAAGGGCAAAATGGGAGTAGTGAGAGAGATCAGCAGCCTGGTTTTGGAGTCTTGGTGGGTCACTGAATTGGTGAGTACCATTTCCCAAACATGACACAACAGAAAAAGAAATGCCTGGTGATGTCCTACAAAGCTCTGATAAAGTAAATTCTTAAGACAGCAATAAGTTCTGATTATGCACTAAATGGCATTCTCTATCTTAATTGCTCTCCAATTTGGTTTATAAGCCATCACTGTTCATACTTGGCCACATAACTCTTTGGACAAGGGAAAACAGAGAAGGGTATGCTATGTCTCAGACTGAAATTAGTTGGAAGGTTATATGTGAAAAGGTGAAATTATTTTTCTTGTCAAAAGTGGCTGTTAGCTTAATATAATGATCTCCTTAATGGTTGTAAATCCAACAACCTCACTAGGGCTACCATATTATTTTATCTGGCAGACTGATTCTAATGGAGTCATAGAAGAAGAAGGTTTGATGTCTACTAATATATTTACCACTTTTGTTCAGATCAGGAAATCAGATTCAGATCGTATGTTCTACAACATGCCTAATTGCAGCTTTTCAAGTTACACTGGACATTCAGTTTACTTATCTACATTGTCAAACAAAGCTTTTAAAGTGAATAGAAAAGCCAACATAGGACCATTCCAAGAGGAAAACTGCACTGGTTAGGCATTCATACATGCATGTTTGAATGCACAAGGAAAGGAAATTAGAAAAGTCTGGCAACTTGAGAGATGAAGGTAAAGATCATTTCACTTGGAAAAGGCACCATGGAAACTTTGCGACTATCAACAATTGAAAGAGTTTTACTTCCTCAGAATGTTTTCCTTCATTCCTTCTGCTGAACTCATTTGAAAGAAACATTATTTCCCTCCTACATATTTTGAAATTATTTAGCTCTCATACCATTCTGTTATGTTTTCTGAAGGCTTCTGTACATTTTTCTCCTAACTTGCATGTCAAAATTACTGATTAAGACATGTCATCTTCATTATTTTCTGCTCTGTTTACAAAAATCAGGGGTTTTTACTGCTGTATTTCTCATTAAAGTAAAGATAAGCTTAGTGTTCTGGGTGCTGATGAACAAGCTGTCTGTTACAGAGAAAATGCAGGTTGCAAAAAGTACTGTATCTGCAAAATAAAAAAAAACCCAAAAAAAAACTACAACAAAAAAACCAAACACCACCACCAACAAAACCCAAAAGCAGAAAATAAATGACAGTACAGGGAGAGGTACAATCATATGGAATGTAGTAAATATAGCTGCAAGTGTGTAATAGTGCTGTCCTGTTAGAGGAAAAGTACATTAATTGTGTCCTCCACTAAAGCATTTCTCTCTGTGCTAAACCTGAAGAGCATTGTTTGTTGATTTTTACATAGAACTACACCATCTAAGAAGACTGGGCTGACAGTGATTGTCTCCTACGACATTTAGCCTCTTACTGTATGTGAGGATGCAACAAGCTTCGGAATAAAGTAACAGGAGTAAGAAACAAAGTAATAAATTAAACCCTCATATTAACACATAGTTACAACTTTTTACCGGAAATATATTAATATTGAGGGAGAAATCACAGACTGAACCTTTTCTTCACAAATGTCTGTATTTACCTTTAACAACAACATAAAAATCCAGTTATGTTATGAAACATTGTTCCCATATAGCTTGAATTAAAATATACTATGTTGTGGGGTTTTTTTAATGAAAAAGATTAATGCAATGAATTTATATTCTATGTGTGTTTCTAGAGAAACAGTATTTGTACAGTATATGTACAGAAATAGCCTATTCAAATTTTTTGATTTATACTGGGAAGAATGAAAGATTTTTCTGGGATTTGTTGAGAATCAGAATTTACTTAAAAAATCAATATGGCTATCAATTCAGAAATTTTGTCCTGTTTAGCTAACACACAGTGCAATGCTTGTACTGTTAGAAAAGAGATTAAGAGTGAGTGAGAACCAATGGAACACAGCTGCCAGTCTTGGTAACAATGTTATCTGAATTTTATTGATCTTGTGAAAAGAGAGATGAACACCAACTCTTAGAATTAAACACCAACCTCCTTTCTCCTTCTTTATTTTTTTTTTTTTGGTAATAAATGAAATGAGAGCAAGAACCCTTGTATCATATGAGAATAACATGCACCATTTGACTACAGGATAGTTCTACAGTTAAAACTTCTTGATCACATTAAACTATCCAAATACTTTAAGGGCAATACATTGTATCTTTTGTCTATGTATATGTGTAAATTGTAAACCTTGCAACTTTTTTATCTATTCGGTTTTGATGTATCACTGGTCTCATCAGGTTATTGCAATTGCATGCATAGTTTTCCTTATTGTTGGGTTTTGGACACCTCTGATTCTAATGTCTTTCAATTTCTACAAACTTCCAGTAGCAAAAAAGCTCCAGAAAAGCAGAAGGAAAGACTACATAAAGAGACATAAAGTAGCTTTGAGAGACACAGTAAAACACATTCTTATTCTGAAACACAAAGATTAAAGTAAGAGGGCTAGCTGGGATCTCATATCACCAAAGTGGAAAGCACTACAAATATGCTATGTATGAAAACAGAGAGGGATTGGGATCGTCTCAGTTTGAGAAAGTACTATGTTATTAGAAACAATAAAGCACTTCACTCAATTGAATCAATTTTAAATCATCTCATGATCACTGGAGATAAAATACTGAATTTGAAACTACTCATTTTTCATTTCACTGATCTCTATCAGCCATAGCTGTATGCCATTATATGTTGAAGTATGTAGCCTAAGAGATAAGATTAAAAAGGAAAGAAATAAAACATATCCATTTCCTGTTCAAATTACTAATAAAGATAAAATTAGCACTTTTTATTGAGATAGAAGCTAAATCAACACTGTTGAACTAAATTTGGTTTTATTCTTTTATTCTTATTTTATTCTAAAATAATTAGCTACCGTTGGTCTTAGCTCAGAATAAAATACTAAGAACAAGAAAATAACATAAATTATGACAATGAGGTGAATGCTATATAATGACTATTGATTTACTGCACTTTTTTATCATAAGCATCAGGAATAGAACCATGACTTTTTTTCCCTTCAGTTCAGCATTACCACTCCTGGGCTGTTACTGGTGTTTAGTATCCCTGTAATCTTTCACTGTAGAAAGCAGCCTGACACCACAAATGCAGTCAAGCAGACTATGGAGAAAGAAAGCCAACTGAGATTTGGATTTTTGCCGAGGTAAGACTACGCATACTGTTGAAGTGTAGATTTTACAGAAAGGTAAGAGCTCATTTTTATATTTGTCAGAATGAAACTTTCCTGTCCTTCTACAACTTTTGACTCCAAATAAATGAAAATCCATCAGTTCTTCTGTACCAAGAAGATTAGAAAATAGGCTTGAAAGTTTGGTGAAATTTGATTTTGAAGTGCTAACTTTGTTTGCATCGTTTCCATGAACAAAAAATTAGTTTGTAAAGGGATGTAACTTCATTTAATAGTGAATTGTAGCAAGGGATTTCTGTCCTAGATTCTCAGGTGCTTCTTTTGAACAAACAGTAGGCACTTAGTACTCTCCTTTAGAGACAAAGGAACATTGCATGAATACAGTCTTTCAAAATGCAAGCTCAACAAGTTGCTTTAATGTACAAGAAAAAAGTAATATTAAAATATTGAAAATATAATCCAATGGAAACATCAAAAAGAGTTTTTCCCCAATGTTCTCCTTAGAAATCAAGCCTCAAATCTTGCTACTAATTTCATTTTACAAGATGGAAGTGATACACAATCCTGTCTCTCAGAAAGAATTTCTTTCTAAGTTTGAAGATTAACTCCACCATAGAGAATTACGTACCTCTCAAAGCAGCTCAGCAGATAAGGAGTCAGGGTCCTAATGGTCAACAAGCTGAGACAGCAATGCTCCCTCACAATAAAGAAAGTTAATAGCCTCCTGGGCTGCATTGGGCAGGGCATTGACAGCAAGTCCAGGGAGATTGTTAACCTCTTCTACACTAGTTTTTGAAGTGCTGACCACAGTTCTGATCTTCCCAGTACAAGGCAGACATGAACTTATTGAAGCAAGTCCCATACAGCCACTAAGATGATTAAGGAACTGGAGTATCTTTCTCAAGAGGAGAGGCAAAGAGATCTGGGCCTTCTTATCCTGGAGAAGAGAAGGCTAAGGAGATCTTATCCAAGTGAATAAATACCTGATGGGTGGGAATGGAGAAGAGGGAACTAGACTTTTCTCAACAGTGACCACTGACAGGGCACAACTGAAATATGAAAATCCATCTGAACACAAGGAAAGTTTTAAAATTTATTTCCTGCTGGCTGGTCAACCACGCGCAAAGGTTTCCTAGAGAGGTTACGAAATGCCGATTCTTGGAGATACTCAAAACCCAGCTGGTAATGGTTCTACTCTACATGCCATAGCTGACTGTGCTAGAGCAAGGAACAGCTGGACTAGAAAATGTCAAGAGATCTCTTCCAGCACCAGTGGTTCAGTGGTTCTGAGCAAGTTATACTTAAGGAGTTCAAAGTAATGTGAGATCTCCAAGAAGCCTTTAAGTGGGAATTACTTAAGAGTCTTTGGTGATCATTATATATTTCAACAGCATTTTCTTTACCAATATCTGCCTTTTGATCCTAATTTTGATCTCCCTATTTTTCTTTAAAGATTAGCCTTTTTTTTCCCCACAAAAAGAATTGTAAGAAAGGTATAGCAATATATTTTAAGACCCAAGATGGAAAGAGTTATCTACTCTATATGTCTTTCTTTGTTGATTCATTTTCTTAGTTTATACTCTCATGATGACTAAAGTAATTTCAAGAGAAAATGTCAGATAATTGTAAAAGCTTAATCTTATTTACCTGGTTATGAAACAAAATGTTCTTCTCCTTACACTGTCTTTTCCTCTTTTCCATCTGAATTGAAAGTGCAATCAAGTTAAACAGCTGTTGTTTCTTTCCTTTTGCTAGCAGTGTCCTCTACCATTGTCTCGCAAAACTTTGAAGCTGTCCCATAAATTTGTATTTGAATAAATTTAGCCAAAGCAAAATTTTCTCTCTTTGTCCTCCTCTATACCTTCAGGAACAAATAGAGGGAGAAATGTGACACCACTAGTTCAAAATTGTGTAACTTTCATTTATTTCAGCTTTGTGAAGGTTATGTATACAACTGACTGTCCTAGATGCTGTCATGTATGGTTTTACCTTACACAAATGAAGTTGACACAACAAAAACTAAATTATACAATACAATAGCCTTAACCTACTAAGTTAATTTACCTTTAATTTCGTCCCTTATAGTTGATGTTGCTGAAAAGAAGTTAGAACTTCCTCTATATACAAGACGTCCATTTAAGACCATCCAAATAAATTAGACTTATCAAAAAATAAACTTTTGATTTCATGCATGTTAGCTTCTGGCACTTCTGTGTGATTTTGTCATGGCTAAGCATCTCTAGATCTCGCTTTATGGTGCTTTTGCCTGTTTGCTTTTGAGTAAAAACAATTATGCTGAGACATTCCTTTTGTTCTTCTTTTTCCCTGATAATGAGATGCTTTTGAAAATAATATCTGCCAGCATGATCCTGACCTTCAGTTTTGGCCTTTCTATCCTTCCTGCCCACTCACCCTAAACAGAAATCCCTTCCCCTCACATAACTTTCTCTTCCAGGAAGGCCAATTGAAGGAGTAAGACTATGTACCTGCTGCCTCATACACACTGGAGCAAAGCACAAGATCAAGCTAATCATAAAGCCAGCTACTGCCTAAAGGAACAAATCTGAGTAGCATGGCTTCAGATTTTGCTAACATTCTGAAGGGAACAGAAAGAGAAGCAAAATTAAAAAACAAACCACTTTGTCCTATCTTCCACAGTTTCTTACAACTGACCATTTCAGAGCAAAGCACTGTTATCAAAGCTTTATTTGTCTTAACAGAAATTCAGCTATTAGAGACCCTCACTAGGATTCATTTTAAATTTGAGAGAAGATGCTAAAAATTCTTTTCGTATGTTGTTCAGTTTTTGCCATTATATGTTCTTTCCCATTGCTTCAGTGTGGCTGCAATCTTGATATCTGCAATGTATTTGGCTTTGTCCCACACCTTAAAAAAATTATACTTCATATTCTAGTAAATTATGCAGAACTTAGCAATATAAAACAATGCCACATCTGCTTTGATTCCAATAAATTCCAACTTAAGGTGTTAAATCCATAATGTCCTGCCTGAGCTGTCCATGACATGTCTGAAAACACTTTTTTCATTCTCCATCTTTCTCTTTCTTGTTTCTAACTGATTACCAATCATATCCTGGGCTGCATCCCAAGCAGCATGCCCAGCAGGGTGAGGGAGGGGATTCTGCCCCTCTACTCAGCTCTGGTGAGACCCCGCCTGCAGGGCTGCATCCAGCTCTGGAGTCCCAGTACAGGAAAGACATCAGCCTGTTGCAGTGAGTCCGGAGGAGGGAAACCAAGATGATTGGAGGGATAGAGCACCTCTTGTATGAGGAAAGGTTGAGACAACGGGGTTTGTTCGCCTGGAGAAGAGAAGGCTTTTGGGTGATCTAATTTTGAACTTCCAGTACCTGAGGAGAGCCTACAAGAAAGAGAGAGAGGGATGATTAACAAGGACTTTTAGTGACAGGGCAGCGGGGGAATGGATTCAAACTAAAAGAGAGTAGGTTTAGATTAGGTATTAGGAGGAAATTCTCTACTGTGAGGGTGGTGAGGCACTGGTATTGCCTAAAACAGATGAGATATAACTTTGCAACAGTATTAGAATAGTAAGATAAAAAAGCAGAACCTTTATTGGAAGCTTCCAAAGTGCATAATGTTGCCACATGCATGTTTCTATGGTTTTCAGATTTCTGTGGTTTTTGTAAGTTTAACAAATTAGCATGTCTAACAAATATTGTCCAATTAAAAGATCATTCAATTAGGTCATCTAGCCCGTGGGTTGTGCCACGTTGGTGTCAGTCCAGGGGGCTTCTTTGCCTCATTTCTTGTTATGTCTTCTCAGATTCTTGTTACAAAAACAAAATGTTTTCTCCTTGACTGTAGGACCAGACAGTTTTTCAGGAATGTGTTAGAAGGTTAGCTTATTGTTCTGAAATCTAACAGAAAAGCTATATAAATAGGAGCTATATAACTATGCAATAGTAGTCTACAGAGCTATGAATATAAGAAAAATGTATAAAAAGCAAAAATCTTAAGGCATCACTGGAACAAGTTGCCCAGAGAAGCTGTGTATGCCTCATCCCTGGAGGTGTTCAAGGCCAGGCTGGGTGGGCTCTGAGCAACCTCATCTGCTGGGAGATGTCGCTGTCTATGATGTGGGATTTGGAACTAGATGATCATTAATGTCCCTTTAAATCCACATATTTCCATGATTCTATTATTCCGTTATTTCAGTTTTAAATGCTTACACATGGGTAATCAAAGAGAACACATGGGTCCTCAAAGAGAAAATAACTTTCCATCTCTCCTATTTCTTCTTTTACTAAAAAGAGAATTCCAGAAAAAGTAAGATATCACTTTGCTTGCCTTAGCTCATACTTTTAATACTCCACCAAGGCATAGAATCTTTCTCCTTGAACATTTTCCTTTCCATTATCCATTCAAATGATAGTATAAAATGTAAAGTGAACATTAGTTAATGCTGGCTCTGGGGGCCGGCTCAAGGCCACTCAGTGTTATTCTGGGAGTGACCCTGGTTTCCTGAGGGCTGCCGCTTGCAGTGTCCCCAAACACAGGGTGTCCTCCGGCAGCTCTTTTAGTGTTGCCTCCTCTGTGCGAGAAAGTCCCGGGCTGATGGTGCGGGCACAGGCAAGGACAAAGACCCGAGAGAAGGGCCCTGGTGTGATTTCCAGCTCTTTTATTTCCCGGGGAGAGGCAGCAGGGAAGGCACGAGAGGGTCCGGGGTCCAGGAGAGGCGGCACAGGGATCTTGGAGAGCTGAAGGCTTCAGTAACCAGGAGCAGGGACACAGGGAAAGCAAGGGATTTATAGAGATACAAGCAGGGGAAAGTAAACAATTGGGGTACAAGGATTTGAATGTAACCAATAGAGAGCCGAACTGCAATGAAGTTTCTAGAACATAACCTTATACAGAACATGAGGTAACGTAGCAACTAACCAATGAACTGAAACATGTAAACAAAGGTGCAAGGGACGCTGGGGGTGAACCAAAAAGCTCACCCTGAGCAGGGAGTATGCCTCAGACGGTGGCAACCTCAGTCTGTGCCCACCAGTCTTGAGCCCGTGGGGCTGTGGCTTTTGCAACATACGCCACCACAATTAGTTATTTTCTGGCAGCAAATCTAAATGCTATATCTTTCCATCATTGAAATTACGCAGAAAAAATTTCCTCTACACCAGGAACTGAGATTCACTGCCTTTTATTTTGGTGCATGAAAACCTCATCTATGCTTTCACCTTTTGTTTTAGATGTAAAAAAATGTAGACATGCAGATGAGTTTTTATTAATTAGTTGCAAATTTCTAACGTTTGTCCCCCAAAAGGATAACAACCCCTTCACCTAATAATATTCTTCTTACTCTTTCTTAGGATATTCACCAAGGAGAGACAGAAGGAAAACCACTCTGTGAGTATTAGCTGAACACTTTCATACTAAAAATGGTTGCCAGATTTATCAAAGAATTCCCATTTTCTGAAAACATAAAACAGTCTTCTAAAGAAACTTTTAGATGGTCTTGGAAGATTTTTTTTATTATTATTATTAAAAGGAAATTAAAAATATCTTGCAGTCAAACTCTTGTTTTTGAAACAGCCTTCACAGACATTCTACGTTTTCTTATCCTACTGAATCTAGCTCTACCTTATAAAAAACATTAAAAATGCTGTAAATGTGTTAGCACACCTACATGTACTAGCATTTCTTCATTAATTTTTCTGCTCCTTCAATGAAGTTGACTATGGAAATAAACAGGAGACTGTCTTTGGGTTAAGAAGGACCAGCGGAAATGTCCTTCTTTTCCTATGAAATAACCTAATACTCATGAAAAACAGGCGGCTGGTAGGAGACACACATTTAAGAAGGCAGTTGATATATCACTGGGAATTAGAAGAATCTTGCTCTTCTGTCAGTTCCTTCCACAACATAAAATTCTAGCCCTGTGCATTTAGAAAAATGAAATCCTTTCCATTTTTTTACTCATCTTTGCTCATTGCCTGTTTTCCCCCCAAAGTATTCCAGTTGTTTTAGTTTTGTTGTTAATTTTGCCACCTGGCTCAGTCTGGTAAATGTAATTATTAAATGAAGCAGATAGTGAGGTTAGGAATGGTGGAAATAGACTTCAAAAAATTCTTTCAGTATAAGTAGTTAGTTATCAGCTTTTCTTTCTTCATGGTCACTATGGCCAAGACAGACACCAATCACCACTTCACTAAGAAGCCTCTGTTAAACAAATAACAGATCAGGGAGGACATCTTTCCTAGTTGACTTCCCTAGTACCTGTAAGTGAAGTTATCATTCAGGTGTTTTAAGAATCCTCTGGATCGGAAGAATCCTCTCTGCCAGCTGTGTGATTGTAGCAGCGTACTTGGCAGAAGCTCCTGCTGTGGAAATTCAGGATTGGTGGGAAGAGACTCAGGGCAATGCCCTCTGAACCTTCTCCCTCCAATATCTGAACTCTCTGCCTGAGCTATGGTGAAATCCCATGTCTCCCTTGTATCACCTGTATCCATACCTTAGGTCCCATATATGGTTATGCCCTGGGAAGCTCTCACCTCCACTGGTCACTTTGAACTATTCAGTTTTCCGTTGGGTGTCTCCTGGTCTCACCTCCCTTTGAAAGACCCCTGCAGAGATTCCTCGCTCTCTTTCTCCTGGGGTAATCCAGCCAGCTGGGTGTCTCCTGACTCCCTCCCTGGACTCTCGCAACACTGGATTTACAATAAAAAAGGCAATTATCCCAGAGAAGAGCCCTCTGTAGCCTTTTATTCTCGCCGACGCAAGAACATCATGCCTGGGGTAATTCTCAGTTCCAGAGGAGCCAGCAGAGACAGGTCATCTGCAGTAGCAAGAACTCTGTGATTTGGGAGAGTAGCAAAACCATTGCAACTCGTCCCAGCAGGGATTTTGCTCACTTATTGGACACTGTAACAGCCTCGAGAGCTCCAGGAAAAGCGTTGTATGTGATGTTCCCAATTAACATCTGGCACATTGAAAACCATGATAAGAACAAGGGCAGTTGATTTAGAGGTGTTCCTTAGTAATGAATAATGATTAATATACCTTGATGAATAATTCATAGGTGTCATCATCTTCTGTTCACATTATTTGTTTTTCCATTTATCCTTACCCAGACACTCTCTACCTTGCCATTGCCAGCTGTGGGCTCCATACATTCCAGACCCTCCCTTACATGCAGTGCCACCCTGCTGCCTTCCCTGCCCTGCCTGTCCCATCCATCATCCTGTAACCATCCATCATCCACACCAGTCACAGGACTCATCCCACCAGGTTTTACTTATGCCAATGATGGCATTTCTCTGGGCCAAATATTTTAGCTCATATTGCTGGTTTCTCATGCTGTACGTGCTGGTTTCTCATGCTGCACGTGTGGTTTGTTGTTGCCAATACCTCACAGAGTAGATTGAGGGCTCTCACTATCACTCAGTTCCTCAAGGTTTGGTGTGCCATCCCACAGCTTATCTCTGTCAATACTGTTTTTGTCCCTTTCTCCCTTCCAGTCTAGTTTCAAGATCTATCAATGAGGCCTGCTAGCTCCTGTGCAAAATCCCTTTTCTCCTCTCTGAGAAAGGTATAGGCCATCAAGCTTTAGTAGTTCAGGTGGTATATAGACTACCTCTTGGTCAAAACCCCAAAAATTCTACTGATGGCACCAGCCTGGAAATCATGTGTTGATTTGGTGGGTCTGAGTTTTTCTTTCAATATTCTTCAAATAGATAACAGTCCTCCTTATATTTGATGACAATTCAGTCTAACACTCAAGAATTTGTATTTTCAGGTGTATTTCACTTGTATTTTCAGGTGATGTATCCATACAAGCTGTGTTCACGAGCCTTCAGGTTTGATAAGACAGAAAGTGTAGGCAGTTTGCATATTATCAGGGAACCTTAACAGTATTTCAGTTGAAAAACTCAGGCTTTTAGGTTTGTAAAAATGCTGAAATGCTCCAGAAAATATTTTTACAAACTCCATTTACATCTCTGTCCGCGTTGTAACATTAAGTTTATAAGATCATAACATACCACCTGAATGACAGTAAAGTGAAAAAAATTATGTATTTGTTTTGCCAGTTCTAGAAGACTTTTCCTCCTTTGTGATTAGGTGTCTGATGATGGCAACATATTGATTAGTTTCAAGCTCATACACACTTTAAAAATCAAATTCCAACTTAGTCTGCAATTTAAGTTTAGAATCCTGTAAGTCAGAAATATGTAATTTTGTCTCCAACTGCAGAGTAGTGCTTTTTCCTTAAATCACCATCATTAAGAGCAGCTACAGGTCTGCTGAAAGCCAGGTAATGCTTGGTGCCACTCTGATTTTCTACCATGACTGGGCTCTCAACTGGTCCTGAATATGTTAATACAATGTGATGTACAGAACAGAACATTTCAGTTTAATTTTACATTCTAGTTTGAACAAAGCACCCTTTTAAGTCCGCTTACTGGAAGGAGGCTACTTAATGTTTCTCCTCATTATTTTGCAGAATCTGTGATACTTTTGGGCCTCTGAAGTGCTTGGTTTGGTCACATATTTAAGGCAATAGCACACAAAACTAGGTGATGTTGTGGTCCTCCCATGAGGGCTGACTTACCCTGCCATTACAGTGATTTACCATTGATTCGAAAACATTTTCATAGAGGGCCATGAAGTTGTAATTTCTGTTAGCACTGAGAAATCTAATCTGGGAATAAAAAGGAAAAAAAAATTCATACTTGTCCTTCCCTGTTCTAAAATGTACCTGGCTGTACTGAAAGTGCGTGGAAATGGCACATGTACTGTCACAGTGATGAAAGTGTTAGTAAACTAATAATATGGGGAGTTAGTGCAGATATTAAAATATTTGTGAACGCTAAAATAATTCTGCCTATTCTATCTTCAGTATTATGTTTGAGGAATTAAGAAATTGTATATAAACACACTCCCGTTGGATAAAGTTGTTTACACATGCCTTCTATTTTTCCAGCGCCAACATGTCTATTGCTGTTTTTACATTAATTTGCACAGTTATGTATTTCCCAGAAACCTATTTCAAATGACCTGCAAATCAAGTTTCCTTTATGATTCAGACACTAATTATATAAAGGCTTAATATCCTGTAGAGGATAAAAGCAAGCCAATACTTTCTTACTGATATTCTGACTAAGGTTTTCTTATATTGAAGGGAAAAAAAAGAGTTAAGAGAATTCTTTCCTTGCTATGATATAAAATCTTTCAGAACATTCAGAAACTAATTAATATCAAACTTTTCAGTAAAGATAATCAGAGAAGTAGCTTTCACTAAACTACAAGAAAGACTTTCTCAGCCCAGTGTGATCAAACATTTGAAAAAGCCCAATTTAATTTGATCTGTTCAGTTTAAATTATTATTTTCACTAGTCATCAAACTTGCTGATACCATAACAGGAGACTACTTCACTCTTTATTGAATCAGTCATGGTAAAATTTTGTTTATAAGGCTTAAGATATTAAGAGACACATTTATTCAGTGTTCTGTGGATTTAAAAGGTAAACCAGCAAAATAAAATAGTTTGAATGGAGAAAAACAGTAAAAAATACTTTTCTGCCAAGCACTATTTCCTCTGCATTAAGGTCTTCTGGGAGGATCTTGTCAGAATAAATATTTTCCCCACATGAGGAATAGATTGAGTAACTGAAGCTGCTGAATCAGAGTTACTGGGCTCAATGCTCCAAAATAAAAATCCTCCCCCTCTCCCTTGAGGTTTTGTGTTTATCACAGACTCTGAATTTTATTGAATTCATGCCCTCCATGTTCAGACCCCCAGTTCATACTTTTCATTGAATGAAACTGCTGTCAATTCCACTTACCCTTGAAGATGTTCAATGTTTCAGGTGTTTGAAAAGCCTTTTTGTGATGTGTTGCATAGGCTGTTGCAAGCATTTCTTTTAGCAGTTCAAAGTCTAATCAAGGAAAAAACCCCTTGTGGTATTTGTCCTTCCTGCTTTTGAATATGCTGGCTATAAAGCATAATAGTGCTCACAGTATGCCAAAAGATATGAATTAGGTCTTTATTCATTCAAATATGGTCTCCCCAATTTGTGCTTATTTTTCAAAATGAATGTAGGCTGTGATCATTGAAGCCAAGCTCCAGCATTCTATTGCTTCCAGTTTTGAAAGCCCAGCAGACTCTGAATAAATACCCACAGAAAAAGTCAAAACTGTCTTAAGAATATAGAGCCATAATGATAGTTTTGCAGTTTTTATGAAGCTGATAATCAGTTTAGCATGCAATTGCTAAATTGAACTCCCTCTTTGAATAGTACTGCTTCTGTGCATTTAAACCTTGCAAATTATTTTCTGTTGCTATTGGAGGGACTGAAGGTGTTAGAATTGCCCATAATATTCTCTCTTCTTTCTCCCTGAAACCTATGGATTTAGTGGCTTATATTGGGTAGTTTGTTTTTTTCTTTTTTTTGTGAAAAGATTTGTAGTGGTTTTATAGTACTGAAAAGGGTTTTGTGGGCTTGTGGTCTTTAAAGAAGAAACATTATTTTCATGGAAATTTATATATGGATGCTTCAAAGTGTATTTTAACTCTGTTATCAGAGGATATTGACATATTTATTGATCAGATTAAATTACTAATAACTGTATCAGGTAAAGTTATAAGCAAGAAGCTTGGAAATTTCCCATCATGTCAACTAACTTTTTCATACACAAGCCAAAGGTGGTTTACTTTTTTAATTTAAAGCAACATGGAAAACTTGGTAACTGGAGAAGCAAGGGATTACTGTTTTGTGAAATATTCTGAAGCAGACTAGTAAGGGTTATTGTCATCTTCCTGGTTGCATAATCACTTAGGGGATCGCATCAGGCTCTCTTTAACAAATGTAACTCACTAGGTTACCAATTTTTTCAGAAGCCATGATGAGAAGCTCTTAGAAGCTAAATCTAATGAAGACTTATATTGTGACTTGGCATATACCTGAGATCTTTGTTCTTACTGACTAGTTTTCATGTGAAGGTCGCATGGAAGGAAATGTGGGTTTTGCTCCATTTTCTTCCAGGGAACTTGTAGTCCAAGGAGACAGAGAGGCAGAACAGAGAGGCAGATCAGAGCAGGGGGTAACTCCATGCCCTGGACCATAACATGCAGGATGGCCTGGAGAAGGAAAGGCAGTGGTTTACTGTTAAGACAGGAGACCAGTAAATTACAAACTTCCATGGGCAAGGAGTGAGGACTGTAATACAAGGCTGGTGTCTGACACACTCTGCCTCCAGGTCTAATCTGAAGCGCAGAGTAAGCATCACTTCTGCTCAGCACTGCTCCAAAAATTGACAGACTCTCCCAAATGTTTAATTAAAACTAATAAAGTATAGTGTTCTTAATTTATTCTTATGTTTTCCTTATTTTTTTTTAATGTCCAGCATTACTGATAAACTGCAAGGACTTCTGCTCATTTCATTAAAGGAAATACATTAAACTTTTCCAACAAGTTTTTGTCTGGTTTCAGATTTCATACACAAACTGTTTGAATCTGTCCATGGCATCTCAGCTATGGAATGATTTGAAATAACATGTCAGTAGAACAGTCGCAACCCATTTTAAACATTTCAGCTGTTCATAGATTTCTATGTTTCTTGAGTGATGCACAAAACAATTTATACTAGTACTTAAAGCTAAGATGTTGGACCTGCAATTCTGTTTCAGTGTAGATTTTAGTACCTCTGACTATTGGTCAAGTACATTATATAGTGTGCTAATATTTCTATTGTTATCACATTACACCTTGAGAGAATCTTTATGTATATACACGCATATGCACTTGTAACTTCTGTTTAAATCACTAACAAATTGCCAATAAATCTCTCTTTGTACCTACTACAGAACTCTGTGTATTAATACTTTATTTAGGGATATTTCTAAATTACTTTTTCTATTTAGAAAAACATAGCTGCACACAAAAAAAATGTGGGATATACTATTGGTGTAAAATAGTGGAAAAGCTCATGCAAAAGAAAAGAGAACCATGCATATTAAGAATTGTATAATTTTTTGGCTTTAACATCTATGTATAAAACATTTGTAACAGCTGTGCTTCGGAACAGATATTCAGTATATTTATATGAATGACAAAACTACAAGCTCAGTAGTTACAGCATGATTTTCATTTTCCACCTTCTATCAGTCTTTACCAAGGTGGAATGTTTATTACAAACTTGTATTTCACAAGGAGTTCTTGGCTGTGTAAAACTCAGTTGAAATTCTCTCCTTCTCTCTGATTCTTACATGGTGTTAAGCCACATTTCAACAACAGTACTCTCTTTAACAAGCTTCCTCTGCAGCTCTTGTTCTCCTGAGCAATGATTACTCGCCTTTGGTAGGGAAGACCTGGGAAATATCCTGTTAACGTCTGTACTGAGACAAAACTTCAGTGTGCATAAATCAGACTAATTCCATCAAGGCAGTGAAGGAAGATACATGGGTTTACACACATACCAAATCCTGCCCTGTAAATCTGTAGAGCCTGGCATTTCAAGGGCCTTTGTACTCAATCTCTAGGACTCATTAGTGCTAAAAGTTGAGAGCTTTGCTGGAGAAGAGCCAGGCTGCTTCTGAGAAAGAACCCACATATAGTTCGCATTAATCCATAACTTCTGTCTATTCAGGATGTTAATGTAAAATAAATAGTGCAGTAAAATATATGTAACTTTTTGTAATCTATGTAGTTGTTTAAGGAATAATTTAGTACTGAACTTGTTCTGTCATAGCACCAGTAGTACATTTTATATTATATATTTTCAATGCTTTATTTAAACAATGTTTTTGTTGTAGTACAATTTGTAGAAGGAAAGGACAGAACTAAAAGCAATAAGAAACACTGTTGCAAAATACTAATACTTTTTTTACAGACACCTCCTGTCAAGTGTTCATGGATGTTCCCCTCCACTTAATGCATCTTGGACAAGCAATTTATTCTCATCTACTCGCTCTCTGATGCTAAGAATGGCTTTTGAAAAAACAGCTAGTACCTGTAGAGGAACTGAATAGATACTTTTTGCTGAATTATTTTTCCCTCAATTCTGAAACTACTTTTTCATTGTATAGCCTATTAGTACCCAAAGTATTTTCTTTAACTCAGCTATACCTAGTAAAGTTTAAGGTGTTGTTTTCAGGGTTTTTTGGTTCACATTGGCATTTCTGGAAAGGAAATAACACGTTATTTTCTTTTGACTCAGTTACAGCAATATATGGTTGTAGTCTCAGCCAGTAAATTACAAAACAGTGTTCTTATGAAGGTCACTGGCTTAACATCACTCAAGAGCTTTTACTCATAACTATTTGGCTGATGTTCACGAGTGGCATTTTTGTGTACACATTTGCATACCTGCACACACTTTATTAACAGAACAGGCATTGGACTATGCCAATTAATGCTTCACACTGCATATAAAAACTAGAAGTAGGATCTAGCACTCAAGTTTTCAAGACTTTCCAGTTCACTCCCCTTACTTACAGTATTTGAAGAGTGCACTTGAGAGAAGGGCTATGTTATCACCTCTTCTGAACTGCCAGACTAGGGGGGTTGCTCTTTCAGCTAGAAAAAAAAGGGAGCAGCAAAAGTACATACTTTAATCAGTATATTATTTGGGACCTCTTGTATCACTCAAAGGCCTGCATGGTATTTTACAACGAAGAAACCATTTTATAGGCTAAATCCTGTATCTAATGTAAAATATCCATGAAAAGTAACATTTAATAACAGAAAACAATAGAGTGAAAAAAAGTGATAAAAAATCTGAATTTATAACCAGACCAAATGAAACCTCCAGTGAAAATATCCCGCAAACTTATGTTTCATGCATCTCTGCAACTGCTTTCTCACAGACAGTAGTATTTTTCATTGGTTGCTACTCTGAAGACTTTTAAAAATTTTTAATCTACCAATCATATGAACTGTGAAGCAGCAAGAGGGTGGAGCATTACTAAAAACGCAGCCAATAAATGTCTTCAAACCTCATCTAAGACCACTAAGATAAAGCAAAATGCCAAAATGATGCCTAAGGATGAATGAAAAATTACTGCATATAACACAGATATTCCACAAGAATTACTGCGCAAAGGGTTCCAAAACTATATGGCTTTAAAATAAAAAGTAAATTAATAAAAACAAACAAAAAAAACCCCTTCATGTTCTATAAAAAATGTCATTATAAGGTAACTTGCCCTGCAGAAATTAGGTTTTTTTTCAAAAAGGGCTAGACTTAAAAGCCTGATTTGAATTACTTTTAGTATTTTTCTTTTTTCTTTCTTTTTTTTTTTTTTTGTTATTTTAAATTTCTAGAGCTACAATTTCCTATTGAGAGTTTTCTGTGAATGTTTTCCCAAATTTTCCATAAAATCTGCCATCTTGCTCATATGTAAGTCATCTGGCACCTAGGTCAGTCCTCTGGAGTCGAACTACCACTACAAAGTATCTGATATAAAGTTCTAACATGTTGTGCAAAAACCTGATATGCACAAAAGCCATTTACACACAGGAGTCTTCAGCTTTATCAAGAACAGAGGAAGAAAAATTAGATTGTTTTGATTTTAAACAAAGCAGAACTAATTTTTACTGTCAATGCCCTGGGATGCAAGTCAACTAAGTCTATATTTTTGGTCAGTAGCCAGAGCAGGGACCCCCACTAGTTCTGGGGTGGGAAAGTACAGGAAATAATCTAACCATTCATATGGAAAGAGAACAAGGCTTTGGAGAACTCATTAACAATTTGAACTTGAACAGGACAGGAGTAACAAGTAGTGATCAATGAACAAAAACAAAACATGTTTTTTTGTTTTAGTCCAACTTTTAGCAGATGTCTACTTCATGAAAAGCATCTGCATACCTGGCATTGATGGAGATCCCTGGTGTCACTTCCAACACAGAAGACAATGATTTCCGTGGGTCTAAAGGACTGAATATGCCTAATCATGACAGTTAATCTATCTCATGATAAAAAATTAATATATATAACAATACATGTGTGCAGTCCTGCACCCAACACAATACAAATGCTTTTCAGTTCCATGAAGTCAATGTTGCTCCACAAGATAGAGTGCAGCACTCACGTAAGAGCAGAACAGTGCCATCAGTCATTCTAATAAACAGAGGGATTGTGTCCTGCAGAAATGAGTAATAAGATTTTGCATTGAAGACTGGATATGATAATATAAGGTAGATGGGCTTGGGCTTTTACACCAGTGAGTTTGGAAGACAGGGTATTGTTGATACTACTGCACCTCACTTTCTCATCTTCTGTGGCAGTAAAACAATTGTGGTATTTAATGATTGAATTCTGAATTTTCTATTTTATATAATGAGCATAGAGCTAATAAAATAAAATTAAGACAGAAGACTGAAGGGAAAGAACACAATATACCATCTTAAAAGTTCTTTTGTTATTCTAAAACTTGGACTTTACTGGTAAATATTTCATTTGCTCATATTCTTTCAACAGTTATGTTATTGTGTATGTGCTAATGTATACCCAGTCTTCATCACTTGAGTCCTACTTTTCTAAGTAAGTATTTTTTCTTCTGATTTACTTGATAGTACAATTTTAAGCCCTATGAGTTTTTTAAGTTGAAGCAAACACTGCTGTATTATTTTATTCATGGAGATTTTATTTCATTCTTCATCATTTTTTCTTTCAAGTAACCTTCAAGTCTAGCAAAGTTATTTAACAGAACTTCATGTCTTAGATAGTGTAATGACAGAACCATCACTTGAACATGCAGCAATGGTTGGCACATGAGTCTGAAGAACTTGTCAGAATTCATTAATAAAAAGCACTAGATCATTTATAATATATCAGTTAGAGACCTTCAAAAATGGAATGGGGTGGAGAGGGTTTTTGATGAAATGAGACAGTGAAAGCAAAGTGGTTTTTTTCTTAAACAGGATTTCATTTTGGTCAGTCCTTATTTGCAGTCTAAAGTCTATGCTACATGGATTGCTAATGACATTGTGAGTAAATCCTACATTATGTGCATCTGTAAATTATAGTCTTGAACAGAATGAATAACAAATACTGTAGAATAGTTTTACGTTGCTGGGAAGAGTGTTTCAGTGTGAATTACATATTGGAATGCACCAAAAACAACCAGAAATCACAGAGTTTGTTTTTTAATCCTCAGATCACAAACATCAGCTTGTATTCAGTTGCACAAAGGATTAATTTAACCTGAACACTGAGTCCACATTAGCTTGATGCTGTGCAAATGTAATAAGTTACTAGGCTGTAGGGAGTTATAGACTGGAATGGCTCTGTTTTGGTGCTGCTGTTCATTTGGTGTTAATAGCTTCAGATCTCACTAGGACATAAATAGGACTATTGCATCCTCATAAATAGGACTATTGCATCCTCATAAATAGGACTATTGCATCCTCATCCATCAGGTCAGAAAGGGAAGAATGTTAGAATATCATTATTGCCTCACCTCTGCATAAGAAATCACTATTGCAATTATAGCCCTGCACTCTGCCAAATAAACAGAAACTTAAAATCACTGAAGACATGATGAAAGCTACCTTTTCTGTACACAGTATGTCCATTTGAAATAATTTACTTCTTTTTGACTGCCACTGTGTGCATGCAGTACTATAACACCACCTTAATTAAGTAGTTCCTAATTTCCAGCTAGCATGGAACTGTAACAGTTAAAATCATGACCACTCCTATGCAGTGCTCTCCAGTGCAAATGTGGATAGTACTTAAAATAAAGCTCTTCCCAAACACTTTCTTACCAGTCTGAATATTAGAAAAGGTTGTACAGCTGCTGGTACTTGGCTAAACCAATGTTTCTAGTAATTCAAACTATAATTAGAATTCAAACATGAACTTCAAACCAATATTAAATATTAACCTATCCCTAAGGTACTTTTTATTCATGTATTATGTAGCATTATGTAGCTTCCTATTTTTAGCTCTTAAAAACCTAATACAACTATTCAAAACTGTAAAATAATAATTTCTGCTATCACATTATTCTGACAAAAATGATAATAAAGCCAAAAATAAATCTTGATGTGATTAATTTGAAAAGTTAATGGAACTGAGAGCTTATGGCATTTATAGTCAGTGAGAAAATCCTGGCATGCTGGCATCATGAGCATGGAAGTTTGTGATAGATAAAAAGTAAAATCCATTTCTTTCTCACCATTAAAACAAAACATATATGTTTCTGTTCCCATTATTGTGAGATACCAGTGTATATGTATTCAAACAATATATGTGTGTATAGCATAATGTAATGGGTTAACCTTGGCTAGTAGTCAAATGCCCACTCAGCTGCTCACTCACTGTCACTATTCAGCAGGACACAGGGAGAAAATAACATGAGAAAGCTTGTGGATTGAATTAAAAATGGGGAGATCACTTACTAATTGCTCTCTTGAGCAAACCCATCTGAACTTGGGGGAAATTCAATTACCTTTATTTCCAATTAAATTACATTCAGATAACAGAAAAATATTATAAATAATAATAAACTATTATTAATAATATTTTTATTTTTATGTTTTTAAAAAGATATTAAAAAATACATTGCCTCCTCTCCTTTCTCAGGTCCACCTTCTGTGTGCACCCCCAAATATCTATCCCCATCCACAGGCTCAGAGTGAAAGGTGAATCATGGTAAATACATGACTGTTTCTTAGTGTACCCTTCCCTCTTCACCCTTTTCCCTGCTCCAGCTTGGGCTCTTCACAGACTGCAGTTCCTTCAGAAAACATGCAATGGCTCCACAATGAGTGTCCCCACAGAATGCAGTGTGGGTATCTGCTTCACTATGGACCATCTCAATCTACTCGTCTGACCTTGGTGTTCTTCTACTTTTTCTCATTTTTCTTTCTGTCATCTTCTTTGTCCCTTTCCCTCCACTTGTCTGGTCTTTTCTGATCTTTCTTGAAAACGGTTTCAAAGAGGTAGGCTGAAGGGCTCAGCTATATCCTGTGACATATCTGTTTGAGACAGAATGTTAGTGTCTGGCACAGGGCAGACCCTGTCCTCTTATCATGTGTGCCACCTCTGCAGTCTACACATAGTACACAAACACACACGTGCTCCTGTGTAGCATTTCAGTGTGTTGCAGTTGCCTTTAAACCTGTTCCAAAATTTCTAAGTTCAAAAGCAGGAAAAGGCAGGGTTTCTGCCAAATATCTAGCCCTTTGCTCAAATCATACAGGTAAATTGAACTCACTAGCCTCTTAAGTTTGGTATGTCTCCACTTGCAGTTACTAAAGTTATCTCCAGGCTGTGCCCTGTTGCACCCAGCAGAAGAACGGATGCCTGAGTGAGGACTGCCACTGCTTCATTTCCCATAGGTTTTTCCTCTTTTTGCTCTGGGAGTCTTCCTTCACTGGTATGGTCCACAATGAGGGGTGTCACTACAGATTACTGTCAGGCTCTTTAGAGGAGTGGTAGCTGAAAAAAGAATACAACTCAGGAAAGAAATCTGGACTCTGAGCTGGTATGGGATGATTGCAAGATCAATGTGGTGCAGCAACATCTTAATCTTGCTGCTACCACTTCCAGTTGTGGCAAGGGAGTGAGCAGGTGGTAAAATAGCAGATAACTTTGAATAAGGGATACAGCCACAGCAGATAGAAGCCAAAACAGCATTGAAAAATGTAAGAAAAACAGTCTTTAACAATTAATCAAGATACTACACTTTCTCAGGTAGGTTTCAAATCTCTCTACTTCTGTTGTTGATGCCACTCTCATGTTTCTGTTACCCTTTCCTTTAAGAGATAACTACATGCTTTATAAACAGGCCAGTCAAGGAAACAACAATGAGTATTCTTTTCCAATTCACACAGAACGCCACATCTTTCTGTAAATGGATCAATTTGTAGGAGATACCTTTAGGTCATGTGCAATTTAACCCGTAATAATGGGGAATGCAACTTCATGCCCTTTTGCATCAGAATCACTGTGTTCCATCAGTATGCTTTTTGTTCCTGAAGCATCAGAGTAGGGAATTTATTTTGTAGCTGAAGTTCATTCTTTTTAATTCTGAAAGCATGATTTTACTATGAAAGGGGTTATATTTTCTAGGCTGCAACTTCTAAAGAAAATTACTGCAATACTGATGGACAAAGGGGAGCTATGACAGAGAGGCAGAGAGGGTGAATAATTGGAACGCATTCTTAAAAACATTTTTATAGAATATACCGAATATGTCAAAAACATGAAAGGGAAGGATCAAGTGATTTTCAGTACTCTTTGTCAGCATAGGACATTCCATATGTCCCAAACACACAGAAACAGAATTAGATTACTTATTAGAACACCATGGATTTTTTCCATATCCTTTCTGCCACTTTGAGCATATCCAACTATGGAGGAATTTTGCCTTTTCTTGTACTATATTTATATATATTTGTGTACTTCATTTCTATTCTTTAAGCTCAGACAGAAATCAAGAAACTTATGCTCAAGGTTCATCTCAACCTTAATCCATAACTGGAGATCAAAGGAGAATGGGAAATATTTGGTGTTTTTGTCAGACTATCCTATAATCTAATGAAAAAGAAAATTCATATCAAACTGTCAAGAGAAATTATTTCTTATATTTTTAAAGTTCATTTCATACTTTTCATGTTTAGATTTTAAATTATGCTTTTAATGAAGCTTTTAGACTCCTGATTGTTTTAGTTATCTGTCTGTATTTCATTGACATGTTTTATCTTTCTGCTGATATTCAGCTAGTGGCAAGAAGAGATTATTTTTGCTAGATTAAGACACAAAATCAAATGCTGAAAGCAAGCCTCTAAGCCCCTAGCATTACAGTTAGAATCACTAAATGCCTGTAAGTGGTTATTCTAACTCCTTCACAGATACTCGTATCCACATATGGCATTGGCTTTGCAATCCAAACCTAAATTCAAGATAATTATGTGCAGTATGATTAATCATTAATAAAACAACAAAGGTGAACATGTAGGGAAGAAGTACGGCATACAGCTTGGTCAAACATGAATTTTCTTCTTCTTTATAAGAAAGAATAATCCTGAAGTGTTTTGCAGTGCTAAAGAAGCACTTGTCATCACATTTATAGAACAACAGCTTTCATAGAAATTGTTTGTAAAAAAATGGCAAAAGAAATTCTCGATTTGGAGTATAGATACCAAGCTATGAAGGTAGTTCTTTTAACAGGTATTCCTAAAGCAAGCAGGTGCCACCTTCCTATTATATTTCTAAATGATCTTATCAATATTATGTCTCAGGGCTCGGTTTTGGTTGGCTGTTTTGGATTTTTATCTGTCCATGTAAAACTATAGTGGCAGCATAATCTGGGCTGATATGAGCATAAAAGACTTGTAGACAGAACTAAGCCTATCTGTAAGACAAACAGGGTAACTCTCTGATCACAGAGTCTTGCGTCTGAAATGACAGCAGGATATTTTACCCAGTTTCTGTTTCAGACCTGAAAAAGACCTTTTGCATCTCAAGACTTATTCTTGTTTTCTACCCATATTCTTTGGACTAAGAAAATTAAATCACCTTTCTCTTCAAACTGTTACTTGTGAAGAAGACTGTTTTTCTTTATCAGTTTGGATTTCATAATGTCTTTTTTACTTCTGCATAAATTAATGCAATAGATTCTCTCTGGATTCATATATGTACTACTCTGTTAGGTCTTGACCTCGTTCACTCCAATCTACATCCAAACAAAAATTTAGATGAGTTTTCAAGGAGCATTTTTTAATTAAGTATATAGAAATCTACATCAGAGAGGGAAAAACCATTCACTAAACACTACTTTCTCTGAAATGTCAACATACTTTTATTTTTCTTATTGTTTTGCTAAAATAGGCAAATATATGTGGTTTTTTTCTCAGATGGAATTTAAAATAGAAGAGATGGAAACAAAACAGAATGAATTATAGACTGATACTGTGTGTAGTAGCTGAGATGTTGCTGATACAATGACTGTTTAGTGAGCACTGGACCAGTGAAGATTAAACCCTTACTGTAAATCCAACTCCACACTTTTTGTGTGTGGAAAAAGCAACAGAGAATTAGAAGGCAGTCTTCATAATGTTACAATGAGTAGAAAAGGACAGTGGATCTTCAATTCACCAGCCAACCTGTTTGATGCTCCTCCAGTTTTGCTTCACCTTCCTTGGCAGGTCTTTGGGCTCTGAGATATTCATGTGAAATTGGAAGTGGGGAGCTGTGGCTGTGCTGGTGGGAGCAGCCCCCCTCACAAGTCTCCTTGTCCCATAGTCCCCTAAGGGTGCAGAAAATATTGATTTGATGGTGTCTCTCTTCTTATGATGCATAAGACAAATTAAAGAAAATATTGTGGAGAGGGCTGGATTTAGACAGTGTGAACATGAAAAGATGCAAGTGCCTCCTCCCAGTCAGACTCATGCTGTGCTTGTAGCATAGCATGGCTAGACTGCACTAATTCTCAGGACAGGGATCATTTAGGATATAAGTATCTCAGAAATGGTTCCGTTCTTTTTTATAGCATCCACTTGATACCTCATCAAAGCAATGCTTATAAAACTATGACTCTCTTGGATGTCTTTACAAGGTACTGCAGTGTGGACTGCTCATCCAGCTGTGGGTTTTAGCCTATATTGATTTAGGCTCTGTTACATGAGAGCAAGCCAGATTTCAGACTTCCTTTAACCAGGAATTACTGATCTGTTTAGTATATTATCCAGACAAATTTTGGAAAGCTTGATTAGTGTATAAGTGATCTGATCAGTCGGTTTTATTTGGATAATGGTGTTTCTTATGATGGTCCAGTATTGAGTATTGACTAGATTCTTTTTATGGCTGGTTTTTGTACATAAACCCTTACTCGTTATTTCTGGTTTTTTGTAGGTCTATACAGTTTTCTAGTGCTGAAACCTTTGTATCGTTTGCTTTTTTCTGATCTGATGAAAATCTCTACCCTTTCTTTCAATCAGTGCTTCTCATACAGTCATTGTATGTCTGCCTGTACAGGAAAGCAAGTTATTTATGATTATGCAGAAACATGGACTTAGCAGGCTAGAATATAAAGTACTACATAAATATAAAATCTGAAGAAAGCCCAGCTCTTACTGATATTATTTAGTCTCATTTCATTTTGCAAAAGAGACCACCATGGAATTAATCTGTACTTTTGTAAAGTTATGTTATGTAGGCAATAAATCTTTTTAGAAATTTTGCACTATTGGAGAGATCATGTCTTTTCTTTAGAACATAAATAAATACAAAATAAACAAAGATGAACATTAAATATTGAGCTGTTTTTACCTTTTTCCTCAGAAGATTTAGTGTGTATTTACACTTTCAGATATTTTCAGCTGAAAGTGACTGCAAGAAAGTTGCATATGAAAGGAATTCTTCATGGGTCCATTAAGCAAGCTAAAATGTGTTTTCCCATGTAATTTTCTGAAGTGGTTTGGGACTATTTGAGGATGATCAAGACACTCCTAAGTCCTTAGACATACATGTGAGCTTACATCCTCGTTTCAAGTGATCCCAACCCTCTTTTGTCCTAATTCTTGAGTGTGAACATGAGTGATCTTCAAATCAGAGAGGAAAGACACTTTCTGGAAACAGACCAGATGAACTAAATGGGACAGCTAGCATACTGAAGCAACCTAAAGAAAAATAAGTTAGGGTGTAACAGAAGTTTCTGTCATTTGATTATGAGAAGAGTAAATTCAGCTCATTTAGCTTGACTACATGTTCCTATGAGAGTCTTAATCTCTCTAATTCCTGCAATAAATCCGTTTTAGGACTATTATCCTGTAAGTATAGAATCAACCAAATTTTTTCACGGAAGCAAGGGTAGCATCCATCAACCTTTTTATTTTAAATATCACAGACTTTGTAACCTGTCTGTAACTTTACTCCTTACTTCCCAGAATAGAAAAGGATGGTGTGATTTCTGACACTGTGTGTGTAATAGAGAACGATGAGAATGCAGGACCCAGAACTGGCCAAGCTCTCTGTACCACCACTACAGTGATGGTGTAGAAGTGTGATTACATTCAACTATGCCTGTTCCTTAACTTGTAAGTACTGATCCGTTTATACAAAGCTTTACACCTGTACTATCAGTACCATTATCTGTACTATTTCAGCTGCCTATAAATAGAGACTCAGTAGAAAGAAACCAAGTTATGAATGAGAGACAAATAAAAATTGGCAGATAGACACTAGTCTTAAATCTTGCATATTGTTGATTAGCCTTAAAATCAGAAAGAAATATTCTATGAATATTTCAACATTTCATCTCTTTCAACATTTTCATCTCTTCAATTTTGAAAAAAAAGTTTACATTTCATACATATTAACAGATTGAAGTTTAAGAGTTTTAAATTCAATTAATTTTCTTTATTTGAATTTCTGTTTCATATTGACTGTTTATCTTCCAACTGTTTTTTGTACTCTGACAGTGACTTCTGGTGCCAAAGAAAATTCTGTTTTAGTGAGAGTCCTTTTGCTATAGAAAAAGTCAAAACAGGAAAGTTACATGAAATAAACGCAATTCATTTTCTATTTCAAAATACAGTACCAGAATTCTGCTGATGTAAACAAACAAAGTAAAAATTTCTTAAGAATCTAAATTTTGTTGTATTTTTTTTTTTTAATCTGACTAGTTCACATTAGCCTTGTGAAATTAAATTGACAATTAAGAGAATTACAGAATAGTATCTCCAGGATATCTGATAAAAAGCTGGATGCTTTATCTTGATATGCTATGTTGCCTAAATCTGTAAATAAACCTGATTTATATTATCAAAGTGAATTCATGTAACTAAAAGGAGTTCAGGATTGTAGACCTGCTTTACAGTGGAAGGGTTTCCAACGTGTGTGCAACCCGAATCTAGAAAATATCATAATTTTTAAGAGTTCTGGACTAATGAAAGCATTTTTTTTTTGCAGCGATGATAATTGGCATGGCTGAAAGCCAGAAAGGCCGTCCAACCTCCATCCTTGGAGCGTTGCACTGAGCAATGTGGTTTAAATTCAATATTAATATTGCTGTGGGCAGCAGGTTGGACAAGACACCCCCTTGAGATCCCATCTGAATTAATCAGCAATTTTAAGTTATAAGAGATATTAAAAATTGATTATGCCGGTATGACCTAGGTACAATTCCGTCTATAAAACTACCGCTTTATTCTGTCTTCCGTAAAACATGACAAATTTGGGACTGTGTACCTGTAAAATCAAATAGTTAAAACATGTTTTCTTTTCTAAACAGCCTCCAAGGAAACTTAATTTGAAAAATTTGGGAGAAGGTTAATTTTCTGTTGAAATTCGTATTTTGTCTGGGTCTATCCTTTGATCATTTTTTCTCTTAATCATTTTTATGACACAGAAAGTGTGCTTGCCTTCATATTTAATACTATAAGCAGATGATGCAGTAATCCTCTAGCCACCAAGAATAACTCTCTTCCAAAAATCATGACTGTTATTATGGAAAACGCTTAGTCATTAAAATAATTTAAAATAATTTGAAAAAGAGAGAGTGGGAGAGAGAGAGAGACTTTGCAAAAAAACATATATATTAAAACCTTGCCTCATAATATTTGTGGCTGTCCAGGCACCGTGACTGTAAAAGTGAACGTACAAACATTCTGATGGTATCAAACATTGAGAGACCTTAAGATAAAAAAGAAAATAAGGAAGATTTTTGTATTAAGGAGTAAAATAACTGTCTCAAGATTACTTATCAATAGAAACTAGTAATGGTGTGGCAAAAGTAAGATGGCAAGTAAGACAGCAGTAAGAAATGCAAGCTAAGAAACTCAGAACTGAGCAGCATTATATATGGAAACTGGAAATTACTGCTTAAAGATCATTCACAAAAGCTTTTCACAAAACAAGTTTTTTGTTTAAATACATGCCTTTTCAGCCAGAAAATAGCATAAGATCCTTCCTTTCTCCTATTGGTGGACTGGAAGATAAAATTATAAGAATTGATAAGCCACTCTACAACTTAATAAAGTTCTAGTAAAAATGAGTTTTACAAAAATAAGAAAGAAAAAGCGCAAATATTAAAAATAAATCATTTTAAAAACCAGTTGAAGATACTTTTTTCTCTCATTTGATATTCAGCTATGATTATTCCTTCAAAGATATTCAGACTGTGGTCTGGTTGTTTAGAAAAAAATCAGCAGCCAATTTTTTGTGGGAGAAAGATAGGTCTGCCAGGTTGTCTGGCCAAATTAAGGGGAAAAAAAAGAGGAGGTAAAGCCTAACTCCCCCCAGCAAATCCGAACCAGTCAACCAACCAAAAACCCAACCACAACCACACCAAAGAGTGTAAAAAGGGGAGGAAAACAGAAGTAATGGCTGTTTGTCAGTTTTATTTGTAATAGCGAAGAAAGCCTGGTTTATGTCTTCCATAGCTGCTTGTGCTTAGGTAACCAGACACCTTCAATGGGCTCTAGAAGTGCAGCAGCTGCCTCATGACAACACAGTCCTGGGACAGTGAACTTTTTGGTTTTTTGAAGAGACTGAAAACCACATTATTATTAGGTGCAAATGTTTTCTTGTTGGAGAGTAAGAGCATATTTTACCTGCATAATACAGCAGATTTACAACAGGAACATTAATTCACTCAAGAGGACAATCTGCCAAAGGCAGAAATAGAATGAAAAGTGAAAATATACCAACAAATTAAAGTGTCATAAACCCCCTAAACTCTTCTTTGCTTGCAAGCACTGGCTAGGGTAGACAAGAGTCCACTGATCTTATGAAATCCAGGAGCCATGGTAGACTCTGAATGCTCAGGCGTCCTGCTCTGTGGGGTGCAGGGTGCAGCTCCCTGGGCTCCATGCCAGGTACATGACTACAAGCACTGCCAGTACATGGGGGAAGTGAAAATCTAGTGTTGACCAACAACCTGTTATTTCCTTGCAGATGTGACCTGTTCCATTTTAGCTCGCTGCTGTGATAAACCCCAATTATCTTCCTTGGAACTGGTTGCATTTTGGTCTAACATACGTCAGGGAAGTCAGTCTGGACCTATTAAGTGAAAGAGAATCAGTTGCCTGAGGCATTTTCAGATACATTCTTAGTGCTTATTTCCTGTCTCAGAATTACCTCATCTCTTAGCTGATGAAGTAGATGCCATTCACTTGTGAAGTGAAATAAAATTAATTCCTTGAAAGTGTGCATTTTCACATCCATGGTAAATCACAATGTCATAAACCACTCTTTTTAGTTTATTAAGGTGTTTGAAGTCATCTGTATCCGGACTTGCAAAGAAGCACTGAGATTCCGGCTTCTAGATATGCTTAATTTGATATACTTCTGTGTGTATTCCTGTGTGTATACACATTAGATCAGCACCTACATAGCTGCTAGATATACCACACCCTCTATATGTACCAGAGTGATAGATACATTGTAACTAAATATGCAACCAAAGATTCAGCTCCATCTGAAACTACAATTATTGTGAAATATTAAGCATCTTAATACAATTAAGACACCTTGACATTCTCAAGCAACATCAGGCTAAAAACATAATAGCATTTATCTGAAAATATCTGAGTATGCTGTCATTGTAAGGATGTTCAGGATGTTTCCCTACACTGGAATACACAGTTGTGTATAGGTGCATATACCTAAATATCTTTATCGCTGTGCTGCCGCATTCACTAGGACTTAGACTGAATGGAGATAAACCCAACAGGTAGAGCAAACAGATTCATGCTGATCAAGCAAATAGGAGAAAGCAAACAGCTTAATGCTGATAGTGAACTTCCTTGACTTTTTAAACTAAAGAAGGTTTATTTAGATTAGATTTAAGGACGAAGTCTTCTGCAATTAGATTGGTGAAACACTGGAACAGGTTTTTCAAAGATGGTAGGTGCCTCATCCCTGGAAACACTCAAGGTCCTCTTGGATGAGGGTCTGAGCAACCAGATCTACTTGAAGATGTCCCTGCTCATTGCAGGGAGGTTGCACTAAATGACCTTGAAAGGTCCCTTTCAACACCAAATATTCTATGATTCTGTGAATCCGCATTCTAAGATGACATATTAATGGATATCTACTATAGGCTACCTGACCAGGAAGAACAAGTGACTCAGACCCTCTACAGACAGACAGGAGTAGCCTCAAGTTTGAAGAACTTGGTCTTCATGGGTGCCTTCAAACTTGTCTGTTGAAGCAGGACAAAGGGGGCCCAAGCAACTTGGTTAGTATTCAAGGATCACCTTCCCCAAGTTCAAGTACAGTCAAAAGCAGGAATCCAGGTAAAAACAATAGGAGGCTGCATGAGTGAACAAAGAGCTCCCACCCAAGCTCAATGTCCAAATATCCAGGGATGACATTAGGAAAGCTAAAACCCAAATGGAAATTAATATCTCTGTGAGTGTCAAAGACAACAAGAAGGCCTTCTATAAGTATATGGCTGACAAAAAGCAGATCAGGGAAGATGTAGGCCCAGCGCTTAATGAGATGGGGACCTGGTTGCACAAGACCTGAGGTACTGAATTCCTTCTTTGACTCATTTTTTTAACTAGCAAGTCTGGCCTTCTGGAATCCCAGCCCACAGATACCAGAGGGAAAGGCTGGAGCAAGGAAGATGTAACTTTGTTGGAACAGTATCAGGTCAATTACTGACTTGTATCCTGCTAAATATCTTCATTAATGATCTGGATGATGGGTCAGGATGCACGCTAAACAAGTTTACAGATGACACAACACTGTGAGGAATGGCTGTCATCCAAAAGGGTTCTGTGGCCATCCAGAGTGACCTGCAGAGGCTGATTACTGGCAGGAATCTCATGAAGTTCAAGGGGAAGTGCAAAGTCCTGAAGCTGGGGAGGATCACGCCCAGCCACCAGCATGCGCTGATGGATAGCAAGGTGGAAAGAGACTGCAGAAAAATGCCTGACAATCCAAGTGGATGGCAAGTTGAACATGAGCCAGCGCTATGCCCTTGAGACACAGACTGCTGTTATCCATGGATCTATTAGACAAAGCATTGACAACAGCTTGAGGGATGTGAGCCTTTCCTTATACTCAGTACTGGTCAGGCCATATTTGGAATACTGTATCCGCTTGTGGGCTCCTAAGTATAAGAAAGACATGGACATAATGGAGAAAGCTCAACCAAAGTCACAAAAATCAGTGAGGAACTGACTAGAGCACTTCTAATGCAAGGGACTAGAGCATCTCTAATAAAAAGAAAGACTGAGACATCTGGGACTGTTTTTTGTAGTGAAGAGAGCATTCAGAGAGGGTCTTATTAATATATACATATACCTGAAGGTAGGATGTAAAGAGGACAGAGTTAGGTTCCTTCCGGTGATGCTCAGTAACAGGACCAGAGGCAATGCACATGCAGTGAAATACAGGCGCTCCCTCTGAACATCAGGAAACACCTTTTCACTGTGAGGATAATCCAGCATTTGCACAGCTTTTTCAGAGAGTCTCCATTCTACAAGATATTCAGAAGTTGTCTGGACACCGTTCTGGGCGACTGAGTCTAGGTGACCTTGCTTGAATGGTGAGGTTGGATCAGATGACCCCTTGAAGTTCCTTCCAGTTTCATCCATTCCACAATTCCACGATTCTGCAGTGTTAAAGCTTAGCCAGATATCTGTAAAATTGCCGTGGGGAATCCAGAAGGATCTGTAAATCTTCCTTCATTCCCTTGTGGCATTTGACAAAATTAGTTATCAAGAATAGTGCAACAGATTTTAAGGCCAGACCATTATGATCATAAAGCAAAGTAATTTCTTCATTAAAACTGTGACTACAGGATACAGTTCTGAAAGAAATCCTGCCTTCACTAAGAGACTGTCTGTGATGAAAAGACCACCATGTCCCAAAATAGCCTCTTTCAATACTTAATTATTCAAGTTTTTAAAAATGTGTGACCTGGAGCTTAATATTGAATGGTTTGCTGACTGAAATAGGCCATTCTTCTCAACAGTTGTCTGACCCACACGCAGGAGATTGAATTTGGCATTGGCACCCGGGCTCAGCTGCCAGTGCAAATCTCACCTGCATGCAGCTTAGTGTTACTCACAGCCTGTCCAGGGCTTGCCAGTAGTTTCATGCAACTTCTCTTTCCCTGTATAGGCATGGTCTTCCGTACACAAGTATAGGAAAGCACCAGTTTTAAAAGAAAAGAAGAAATGCAAGGCATATTAACAGAAATCACAATTTTTTAAAAATTATAATATAATTATAATTATATTATCATATAATATATAATTATAAT
>VZRZ01007619.1:38557-88886 GCA_013398175.1 Climacteris rufus
TATTCTATTCTTTCTATTATATTTTATTATATTTTCTTTATTATATCATATTTATTGTATTATATGATACATTTAAATATTTTAAATTCGAAGGCACCCCAAGGATTATTGAGTCCAACTTTCAAGTGAATGCTCCATATGGGAATCAAACCCGTAACACTGGCATTATTAGCACCATGGTCTGATAAACTGAGCTAATCTCAGTGTCTGCATCTCTATCTTATGAGGCTTACTGCCCCAAATGACGACAAGAATGTATTAGGGAGTGAAGTATGAAGAAATCCATCACCTATTCATCACCTATCCATCAGCTGAATCTGGTTTTTCTTCCCCAAAAAGACCATGTAACTTCCATCATTATGGATGTCAGGTCACTTAATTTTGAAACTGGTGTCCAAATTTGGTACTAAATTCTTCAAGAAAAATCTACGTACTTGTACTGGCAATTGAAAATTCCATCATCAATACGTGGGTGCAGAAATTAGAAATAAAGGCTACTCTACAGAATCAGATTTTTGGCCCCAGTATAAGAACTGAGCTTTGCTGAAAAAATTAGAGACAGAAAAAGTCAAAAGTCAATTCTACAATATGTAGATGTCTATGAGGTGAGTCACCCTTTTCCATGGGAGAAAATTTCAGGTTGGAAATAGAAACAATTATTAAAACTGTCAAGACTTGTGCTTATATTGAGCCCATCTCCATGTGTAATTAACTACAAGAAATTGCCCAGGTGATTCACATGGAAAGAATCCTAGCAGAAGCATCTTCTGTGTATACTAATCCAAAGACCTACTGTCTTGTGCTTTAGAGTGGTGTTTTTTGGAAATCCAATATTTTTTTGAAACCAAATATAAAACTTCCCATTTGAAAATTAACTGTGTGTGTACTACTTCATCTCTGTTAAGTTGTCAGACCTCAGTAAGATGTCTCAAAAACACTCAGTACCTTTTTTTTCCTCTAGGAACATCTGCATATGAAATAGCATATACAGCAAGCACAGGTGTTTCTTTTTTTCCCCTACAGTTCCTTTGTAAATATTAAAATAACTGCAAATAGCCTAATACTGTTCAGTTATTAGAAGCTCCTGTAAGAGCATGTTCAGTGTTGGTTTTTTTAGCCTTTCTTGTATGTCAAAGCTGCACACGATATGTGCTAATTGGGAATACCAGGCATTACGCATTAGGCATACAGATTTTGAAAGTAACGAAAGTGGCATATGCTTACAATAAGCCTTTATGTTAACTTTCACTACTACCATATGTGATTTTTATGTATTTACACTGTTAAGACAGTTGGTGGGTAAGTTTCAGCTTCTTTCAATGGCAGATATATGCTGGACAGTCATTTAGTGAACATTCAGACATGAACAGAATAAAAGAGAGGGGTGACAGTATGGCCAGCTTGGCTGGATAAAAACAGCAGCTGTCTGTGGAGGGTCTCAGAGGGAGAGGAACATTCAGAGGAGGTATCAGGCTTTACAAACTATCAATATCCAGTTATTCTCTAACCTTTGGTCTCTGAAACATACAATCACTTACTAGTTTTATTGGGAATGTACTACTTGTGGTAACATGAAATTATGCAAGTACAGGCAGTCCATGCATTTTTCTGTGTAGCTTTAGGACATCCACAATATTTCAACCTAAACAAAACAAAACCATTTATTTTTCTCTGCCAGAATTCATTTTTCCCTCTTTTCAAATGTGAGGAATACCTGAATGTATCTACTGTTTTTACTAGAAAATAAATTGTGATTCCAGTGAAAAGCAAAGAAAAAATTTAAACCAGCATTTGTTCATTTGAGTGCTATCATTTCCTTTCTGTTTATTGTTCAAACCATATCTCCCCGCTGTTCAGACTGTCACACCTCTGGGTATCTGGTGACTGATGTAATCATTGTGCAATCAGTGGGATCTCCCTGGAAATGATCTAACCCTCTTGAGCACTTTCTAAGATCGTGTTCTGAAGTAGTTTAGCTGTTCCTCTTTATAAAATACATTTAAAATCCTTCATTGTATCTCTGAGAGCTGTCAACAGTTCCAGGCCCAGATCTTCCCAAACTCAGTGAAGGCTTATAGAGTAAAACAACATTTTAGTCTACTTTCATTGCCCTTCAGAAGTCCAAAACATTTAGGTTTTTTATGGGGTAAAATTTAAAGTATGTGTTCTGTCAGTTCTGTCACAGAGAAAGCCTATTTACATCATTCGATCCTTGCAACAAAAGAGCAGTAATGTGTGTGTGTGTGTGTGTGTATGTACGTATACATATGTATGTGTATATATATATAAAATATTTACATGTGTGTGTGTATATACACAAAAATGTATATATATATATATATATACACACAGGTATGTATGTATTCCCTGGTCAGGAAAAGAAATTGCTTCTGCTTCAAAATTCTGTCTCAGGTTTGACTGATGTAAAAATCTCCATTGTTTGGTACCTTTGTGGTAAACTGGCATTCTCATCACTGTGTTACATCAAAGTTCTTTTTGACCATTTCTGTACTGAAGTGCCATACTGGACTGCAATTTGAAATTTATATGTATTTTTATCAGGTAAGATGAACTGATTTGAAAAAAACCTGGTCTACTCCGAGAGACAAGACCAAATAGCACTTCTTTTTGGGTAGAAAAGATACATTTGAGCTACCTCACACTAGTAAGTAGATTTATCACATCAAGTTAATGGTGAAACAATGCAAGTAGAATGATACAAGTGAAATGATGCACTGAGTCTTTCCACAGTCCTTCACATAATGAAAAACCACACTGTTAGGAAAACTCAACCATCATCAAGTTCACTTAGTTATGTTTAATACCATGATAATGATGATGATTCTAATGTAAAAATGCATCTTGGCCACTATACATATTAATTTAACCTACCAAGGGTTTTGTAAGTGAGCTCTGTATAAAGATGACTTCTGAAAGATTTTGGTGGATTGAAGGATCCACAAGATAACAGTTCTGACCTCAATATACACACCATACAGAGAATTAAGGGAAGAACTTCTGCAACGGCATTGTCTAAATCAAAAACATTTTGCATTTTAGTACTTTCTATTGATTTGATCTCAGTATGAGAACTTATAAATTTCTTTTTCTGAGCTTACCACTTCACTTAAACTAGCCAGCAAAATTAACTTTTCTATATCTCTGTCCATTATCTTAAATTTATTAACTGCCATTCTATCATTCCCCCATCATCGGTTTCCTTGAAGGCTTTTAAATTGCTGCCTTCCTAGTCTGATATAAAATTTCAAGCAATGGGAAATTCATAAAGGTCAGACATGTTGTTTTCAATAGGAAAGATGACTGAAATTCCTGATTTGTGTTCTCAAGACACCTTACACTTTTCATTTTGGATACAAATAACGTATGGTTACTTTTGCTTTACAATAATTCTGAAATATTTCTTTTCTTTTTTTCTTTACGGCCTTATTGCTTCACCATAGTGTATGTCCACTAACCAAGTGATCTAAGCTTGGTGTGAGAATATTCCCTTGACAGAAGGCAGAAATTAAAATCAGATCACCCAGTGCCTCATTTAGTGTCATACCGGGTGAGCTATGGTGGTACCTGCCACTTGGAAGTCAAGAAGATGCACAAAAACCTAAGAAAGGAGTTGTTGCAAGTACTTATGGCTTTCTCTGTGGCAGGACCACCAAATTTTCTTCATGATGATGCTTCACACTTCAGTTGCTGAAATATTTCATGCCAGGTCTGAGAAATCTCCTGGTAAGATATTTTGAACTCCTGACTCTGAAGCTACACCTACGTGTACAATGCAAACAATATCTCCAGGAATAAAGGTTTCTAAACCAGTCAGCTAGTCCTCAGATTCCTTTCACATTTAGGTATATAGCAACTTTTTTTGCTGGGCCAGCTCCATAAAGGCCCATGAAAAACGTCCCAAAGCTTAAAAACCTTCACTTTTAACAGACCCTTATATGTAGTGTGAATCTGTGCAAGTCTGTCTTTCAACTGACTCACAAGTCAATACATGGAATACTATAGCAGAAGGTCCAATAATGAGAAACTTAGGGACAAGGTTCAATTTTTTTATGAGCACTTAACAACTTTGATTTGCACTTTTTTAAAGAAAAAAAAGAATTTAAAAATAATGTGCAGACAGTAAAATGTAGTAAGTGCACGAATTCTTTAGGTAGTTTACAGTATTCTCAGGAAGAGAGAAGTTTCTTTTTTCTTTTACTATGGACAGCTAATTAGCTCTAATTACCTCTGCTTTGAGCAGGAAATACATATTTTTGTTTTTCATAAACACTGACTGCAAATTACTTCAGTACGGAGTCAGGCAGTCCCTTCTGACTACTCTGTATTTCTGCTCCCAAAGGAACTGCCTTTGGGATTGTCACATCTGGAAGCAAGGTTTCTGAAGGAACAGCAAGCAGTACAAAGTTTTCACATGGACAGCCCAACTCCCCCTTTTTTTTTGTTTTTTTAAGCATAGCTTTTAATGTCCTGTGGGCACGTTCAACAATAGCCTGCCCAGTGGGAGAGTGGGGGATACCTGTATTGTGAGAGACACCCCACTGTTGTAAAAATTGATGAGTCCATTCAGAGGTGTAAGCAGGTCCATTATTGGTTTTAATGGTGTTGAGAAGTCTTAAAGTGGCAAAGCAGGTAAGTCAGTGCTGGGTGATATCATGAGCCTTCTCTCCAATGTGGACAGTTGACATCAAAAAATGAGAATAAGTGTTAACCATTACATGAATATATTTCAAACTACCAAATTCCAGAATATGAGGAACATCAATCTGCTACATAGAGTCAGTAGTTAAACCTTGAGGATTAATGCCTTCTGCCAAAGGAGTAGGAGTAATTCCATGACAGGAGGGACAAGACAACAAAATATTACGAGCCTGCAAAGAAGTTAACTGAAAGTGTCTGTGTCAAGAATGAGCATTTTGGTAGAAAAAAATGACGAGATAGTTTAGGCTGTGCAAAATTATTTGATACAATACTTGGCATAATGGTGATATCTGCACAGTTATTGCCTTCTGCGATAAGGCCAGGCAAACTTGCATGAGAATGAGCACGTAACACACAGAAATTATGCTGCCGACTGTTAATCAAAATCCATGGTAATTTTGTAAATAAAATAGGGTTATTAACATGTTGTAAATAGCAGGATTCTAAACCACAAGTAAGATTACCAGCATATGAAGTATCAGTTACAATGTTAAGTGGTTTCTGAGAAAACAATTGAAAAATCAAATAGCAGCTAACTCCAAAATCTGCACTGAGGTGTCTTTTAGTGTCAACACCTTTTTATGCCACTGGACAGAGTCACTATTGTACTATTGTAGCCTTGCTTGTTCTCTTGGATGCATCTGTAAAAACAGTTACCCCATCAATGGAGGTCATACTGCAGCAATGTATCGTACATAAGGGAAGGCTACTCATTTTTGTCCACAGATGATGTGGAGGGTAATGGATAGACAACTGACCAGGAAAGTCTGCAAGTGTAATTTGAAAGTTAGTATTTTCTGATAACAGCCATGACAAATTTTCCTTACTTGCAGGCACGTAGATTACATGTGGATCTTGGCTATTGAGCATCTGCAGCTGCTTTCTGCTTTTCATAATTATCTGTCAAACATGTCATTGACAGTCCACACAGTTTTTGTTGCTGTATGAGGTAAAAATAGCCACTTTAACACATGTAAATGGTCCTTATCAATTACAAACCATTGGAATAAAACTGCAAAAGGTTGAAAATTACTAGTAACTGTAGCAAGGCAAACAGGTTTATCAGGATCCCATTTCTAGCCCTGGCGGTTCTTCAGTGCCTGAGCACAATGTGCAAAGGCATTTTTGGCTTGCAGCGTTAAATGTTGGCATGAATTTAGATGGGGGTTTCCCTTAAGCAAGTCAAACAAGGGGTGTAGAAGTTCTGTGGATAAACCTAAAACAGGGTGTAACTAGTTTAAGGCACCTAGCAGTTTTTGCAACTCGTTTAAAGTCAGGGTATCCTTAACACAAAGCTTTAGAGGCTGAGGGCAAATGGTCTGCTGAGTGATTTTCCACCCCAAATAATGCCATGGGGACTTATGCTGCACCTTTTTAGGTGCAACGATTAGTCCTGCAGCTTGAACTGCCTGAATAACAGCTGCCTGAATGGAATACTAAGCAGACTGGTTGTGAGCTGCAAGCAAAATATCCGTACAGTGATATAAGGTTGCTGTAGGAAAACAGCAGCAGACAGGTTCCAAGGTAAGATTGACCACTCTTTGGCATATGGGTGGGCTGTTACACATGCCTTGTGGCAACACTGTCCAGTGAAATATTTTCATTGGTTCTGCATGATTTAAGGTGGGTACTGAAAAGGCAAAATGAGGTGCATCATTAGGGTGCCGCGATATGGTAAAGAAACGGTCCTTCAAATTTCTAATTACTAGAGGCCAATAGGGAGGAGTTATTGCAGGTGAGGTGATGGAAGTCCAGGCTGCAGAGCACCCATTGCTTTAATGACTGCATTTACTGCTCACAGGTCATGTAACAACTGCCACTTGCCATTCTTTCAGGGTATATAGAACACAAGTGTATTGCAAGGGCTAGAATATGGGTGAATACGGTGCAAGGACAATTGTTCTTCTACACATTGTTGTAGATTTTGCAGCTGTTCCTTTTGTAGGGGTCATTGGTTGACCCTATTGGTCCTCCATGTGAGCTTACATATATCTAGTATTGGATTTTGGAATGGTTGATCAATGGCCTCTATGAAAAAGGTCTTTCAGTGAAGCTGAATCTATTTGTATGGTGGTTCCAAATTGTCCTAAAACATCCCTTCCCCATAATGTACATGGTATAGCAGCAATAAATGGAGCAATCCTGGCAGTTTGCCCATCAGGGCCAAGAACAAGCCGAAGGTGAGTATTTTGTTTAGAGCACTGCATTCCTCCCACCCCAATTAGGGTCAAGGTGGGATTAATTGTGGGCCCACCACAAGGCCACTTACCACTTTTGATGATGGAAATATCACCTCTGGTATCAACAAGCCCTTTAAATTTTCTGCCATCTATTCTCCATACCAGGGTTGGCTGAGCTGTTGTGGTAGAACTTGTCCAAAAAATCTGTAGTTAGCCTGTGCTGCCAAAGCCACTTTTGCCATGTTTACTCTTACTGCCAAGGTTAGGGTTAGGGGTTTTTTAGAAAATTGAATGAATTATGCTATATGCTGACCTTTAGGTATAAAGCAAGGTGGCACAGGGGTCCATAGAATAATTTGTATTTCACCCTCATAATCTGAATCAATAACACCAGGTAACACAAAAAGCCCCAACTTAGTAGTAGAATAATTTAACAAGGCATGCATGTTATTTCCAAGTGGTCCCCACACTCCTGTAAGGACTAAATGTACCGAGGATGTCACGAGGGTTACTGATTGTCTGGTGGCCAAGTCCAGCCCTGCTCTGCCTGTGGTTGTGGGCACAAGCTCGCTTGCCAAGTGCTTTGCTTTGCATTTTTTTTTCTGTGGGGCACATGAGTCCACCCCCTGCCTGCATTTTCCTGACTGTATGGCTTTCCCTTTTGCTTTATACTGAGAACAGCAACCACTAGCCCAAAGTTTTCCTTTTCCACATCAAGGACAATTCCTAGCTAGTATTTTTGTCCTGTCCCCTTGTCGAGGACCGTCCTTCTTAAAGTGGTCAGACAAGCCACATTTGAAACAACCTCCTGCTCCTGCCTCCAAAAACCAAAGGTGTGCAGCTAAAGCCAGAGAATTAGTATGATGGGAGGTAGAACCCACATTTTGACATGCTCTGACCCTATCTGCGATATCATAAGCATGCGGGTTGCAGTGAGTAAATCTTTTCTACAATCCTCACTTGCATTAACAAAAGCAAAGCTGCGTCAATAAAATAGTTCTGGCATCGTCATTATCAGCTTGCTGAGAAAGTGCGGTTTGCAGTCTATCTAGAAACTGTACAAATGATTCAGCTGGTCCCTGTAAGATCTTAACAAAGGACATATTAACATTGGTTACTGGGGTAAGGCAGCATCATAGGAGGTGGGCTGACCTTGGGATAGCCTGATATGTTGGGAGTGGGTTCAGGTGGAGCTGAGGGCTCAGGGAAATTGGTCTCTGAAGTCTCGAAATGGTGGATGCCTGTGCGGCTCTCTTTAAAAGCCGCCATAATGGCTCCTCACATGGCAAGATGGCCACATGCCTCTACATCACCATTCCTGGCAATATCATCTCTGTCCTACTGCCTGCCAGGCTTCCAATTGAAGGGTGCCACTAAAGGGGAAAATCTCTCACATGATTAGATACCTAATCCAGCAGGGCTGTTAATTTATCATTGGCAATATCAATACATGGCCGATGTAGGAGCCCCTGTAATAAGTCCAGGCTCCGTCTTTGTTCCAGGGAAATTCCTCCTCCCATATTGCTCCCCCTGCTCACCTGTTGGGTGATGGGCACATGTTTGAGTTCCTTTACTGAACTTTTCCTGGCCAGCCAAGTCCTGGTTCAGTGGAGGATGTTACCAGCGTGGTCCACTTCTTTCACCGCCTTTGAAAGGTCCCTGTTCAGGCACCATTTGTAACATTGGGGAACAAAGACACATGGACCTCCTTCTACGTCCAAAGAAGATCGTTTATTGTGACACAGCAAGTCTTATTCATACCCTAACCGAACTCATTCAAACCCTAACGGGAACAGCACTCATTGGTTACATGCCAGTGCAGTGCTGCTGTTCTGCATCTCTCCATCCAATCATCTCTTTCCCCACATGGGGTCCACATATCTCTCCAGCAGCCAAGCTCTGCCTCAGTCTCGACTGAGCTCCAACCAACTCTCCAGCTGTCTGACCCGCAGCTGACCCCTTCTCAGAGTGCTCTTCGGTGAACAGATATTTAACAAATCTAACAAAGGTATTCTTATGCCGCAGGTAGAAAGCACGAGTAACTCGGAGTCTTTTGCATCGGTCCCATTTGCCTAAATAACGCGACTCCGGCGTTATCTAGTCTCCAATCAGAGGCGAGCCGACCATTAGAACTCCCGCAGAATCTTGGCTTAGCTCACGCACCATGGTTTAATTTATGCAGGGAAACAAAGAAAACGAGAAAGGGTTCTTTCTGCTTATCGCAGTAGGTTTTATTCCTGGAATATGCTGCGGAGAAGACAAGGCAAAATGGCGACCGGGGCATGTTATAAAACCAGGGCGAGGGGAAGGCAGTCGGGAGAGCCAATCACTGCAGAGGACCACAATGATTGGCAGGGGCGTTGGCCAGTGAGCCAGCCATCTGTAGCTGGCATGGGAACCAATGAGCTGTTCCCCTGGGCGGGGACAGCCCCTGCCAGCCGGGCTGTGACATCCTAGCTGCCGCGCGGGGGCGGGGAAAGGACCAACACCACGGTGGGGGGGAAGGAACCGGCACCCCCCGGCCCCGGCCCGGCGGGAACAGGCCGGTCGCAAGCCACGCGCAGAGGCACTACAACATTCTTATTTCCCACGCCCCACAATTTATGCATCTGGTAAGTAAAGTCAGGTAAAGCAAGTCTGGTTAATTGTAGATTTTTAATATTTGTGTGTCTTCCTGCAAACCATTAGTTTACAGACTGGAATAAGAAAGGCAAATATATGGGGGAGGGCAAGGGGGATGTTGTGCCTTTGTCCTACACACTGACCTGCCAGACCTGGGGAAATATTGGGGATTCAAATTTGTTGCCTCAAAAGGAAAATTTAAAGATATATAATTTAAATTTAATTACATTTTTATTTAAATTATTTAATTTAAATTATTCCCTTTTCTGCTCCCTTTAAACTGCAAAGCCAGCTGAGATGTTAAAAATTGTAACAAGTAAATTCCTTATGTAGATTTCTCCTCTACAATTATAGAATTGCTTTAGAATACCTAACAAACTTGGAAGTATATCTATGAAGAAATCAATTCTATGTCACCATAAAATGATTTACAGCAGCTCAAGGATAATTAAAGTTGAGGAGATGAATGGGTTGACTATATTTCTAAATGCACCATATATATGTTCCTCAGCATCTTGTCTGAACAGTTAGCTTTGAAAACTTTCAATTCTCATTTAGGCCTCAAAGAAAGTACTGTTGAGATATGCAGTCTTTTTGAGCTTCCTTCTATTTACTGAGCCAGAAAACCTTAGTTCACCTGTGCCCTAAGCATCACTGGTAAATTAGCTTCCCTGTTGGAATTAAAACAAAGCCAGTATTTAGGAGACATCTGTGGGAGTTTACCAAGGCCCTTTTTCTGCCACCAGATGAATACAGTGATTTTAACAAAAAACTTTGCAATTGGAAACCTTAGCAAGAGATGTTTTTTTCCTTCTGCACTCCCCCTAAACTTCTGCACTCCTACTGCTCACCTGTTTACTGTCTCTCATACAACTCTCTCATATATTCTTCTATTCAAGGGCTGGTGAAGGTTGTTAATTTGCTGGACTCGGGGATCCTAAGAGGCTCCTAACAGTTTTACAATGGCATATGTTTTAAAATAAACCATGAAGGATTGTGTGCAAGGCAGAGATCTTGGCAGGTTTTGCACATTTTTGTTTTTCATTACATCTATTTCAGCCTTTGCACCACTTACAATGACAAAAATTTATGGGGCCTGAGAATAAACACAATGGGAACTGCTCAACTTTCAGCCTCACATCACTACAAGCATTTGCACTAAATCATGGGGCTTTTAAAGCAATAGATAACAACAATTGTTTTGGCCCTTTTTGAATAACCATCACTTCGACACATTTCTGAATTTCTTGTTTCACTAAAATGGCCTTGTCTGTATTCTGCAGGGTTTACTGGATGATGACCATTTTCAAATTACATGGTTTGCAGTTCTTGGTACCACTGAATTTACAGCTGCTTTCAGACTCAGTGAACTGCATTTGATAAGGCTGTATTCAGTCCAGAACCTTTCTTTAGGTACATAATTGAAACTATTCTACTAAATCTGTTTCACTTAGACTACAATCATGTTCTGCCAGCCACTCAAAAATCCCCATTCTGCCATGAGCAGTTAGTTAGTGGTGGGTCCCTCTAAAGCTCTGGCACACAAGAACAATACTGTAATTACGATCAGGTGTGTGTCCAAGGAGTGTCCTGTTGCCCATTTTTCACTGTAAAATAGCTATTTTTCTCTGTTAGACAGTCTCAAGGACGATTTCTGTAAACATAGCTATGTTGTTGTAAAAATTATCTTTTTACATTCCTTTCCCATGGACACAGATCCTTTTGACGGACACTTCTTTTAACCAATATAGTTAGAGACGGAAGTGTTAATTTTCTCCAATGATCTGTGATTTCTAAAAGTGTATATAAGAATTAAACGAAAGGGGTTTCCCCCCCTTTTCCGCCCTTGCTCTGAACACAAGAACATTCGGACTCCAGCTCTCATTATTTCTGCGTCTTCGACTGATAAGCCGGGATAAGCGGCTAATAACAGGCATCCCGGTAATAGTGTCCCAGGGTTTTCCAGTGTGTGATCTTGTTGTGTGGCAGTTATAAATTCAGAAACACAGGTATCTCATTATGGGACAGTCCAGACTTCCTGCTGTCATTTAGAGACTGGCATATGGCTGGTGAAGGACTCAGTGGAGTTTTCCACCTGTTTGACCAGCCACAGACTGTGTAGTGAACACTCCTTCCCTTCTAGTTGTTGTATTACAAGTTGGGGTTTTTTTTTCAGTTTGTGTTGTAATAACGGGGCTCTGAGAACACATTTTTCTTACGAATTCTCAAAGTGTTTTGTTTATTAATTTTTTGCCTCTGTCATTCTGCTGAAAGTAATCTAGTTTTAGAAATTATTATATTGCTATGTCCAGACATTTCTATGCTAGATTTCCAGTTCCCTTTCAGCAATCAATGTGAACTGAGAGAGAAAAAGAAATTACAATGCTATTTGCTGTATTCCAGAAAACTTTAAAAGCAAAAGAAAAAAAGTAATTGGAGTTTCTTTTAGTGTGTTTGTTTGTGTCACCTGCTAATTGGGACACTTAAAGACATGGGATTATGAATTTCTAGAAAGGGGATTATGACTTTATAGGTAAAGAGGGAAATGAATGAAGAATGTATAAAGCACTTTCTTTAGATGAGGATTTTCAGAGTATTTAGGCAAAAAAGGAAAAACCTTCTGAGTTGTAAATGGGAATCCTAAAAGTCCAATTCTTCTTTCTAGTTTAAGAACATTGATACCACTTTAATTCAATTTTTAAAATATTTTTATTAATATGTGTGTTAAAGCAGCTCAGCTTATGTTTTATTTGAAAGACAAGTATGAGATATTCTTACACCACCACCAATTTTATATTTTTCCATGTTGTCATAATCATACATTTATTATTGAATCTGAAGTCTGTTCCGTTTATTGCTTTGTGTGAAGCAGAGGGATTTGTAAGAATTTATAACTCACTTTAAACCCAGCTGTTAAGTGACAGAGAGAACTGTTACCAGCAGCAGTCATGCTGCTGGTGGCTTTTTTGGGGGAAAGATTGGGCAGTGCCAGCCTTCCCCGAGGAATGGTTTGCTCCTTTCTTCAAGAAAGTACAAGGGATCAGGTTTGGGGCAGATGAAGGTGTTCTGCTTCCAAAGAAGGCATTGCACTTTTGCTGGGAAACAAAGTAAGACAAGGAGTCATCATTTACGTGGTGGATCTCTTACAGAAAGTCTGGGCACTTCACCTCAGACAACCATGCCACTTCAGGAAATCAGGCACTTAAAAGTTGGACTTTAAGGAACAAGTATCCTTTTCTGGAGCTATCACTTTCATTAGCGAATTTCTTCAATAAAATTGGCAGGGCCATATATTCCATGGGCACTTCATATGTGTATTCCTTATTTGGAACTCTTTCTTCTCCTTGGCTGCAGTAAGTAACTGGAGTAAGTAGAACAGCAAATGATGCAACCAAAAGGATAGCTTTCATTTTGCTTTCAGGAAATATTGAAATATTGTATCTTAAAAAAGGCTTTGGAGTTATAATTAAATAACATTAAATTGTTGTATTATTTACATCAGAAAACATCTGAAGATTAATTAAAATGGAAACAAAAATACACGTATATATTTATAGACGAGATGTCCGATAACAGCCCTATTAGTGGTTCTCAGTTTATGGCCAACAAACCGCCAACCGTCTGCAAAACTTTTCATTCTCTTCTCATTTTGAGACACCCAAAATGGAAAGTTGGAAAATGAAGGGATCTTTTATCAAATCCCCTGTAGCAGCCCGGAGCTTGCTGCCTAGGGCTGCTTGTGGGAAAAATCCTTCTTTCCCATGGAAGGTAGGAGAAACAATAAGATAAAGCACCTGTTGTTGTGAAAGAGGGCATAGTATGTTTGGATTAGGGTGGTGTAGAACCTAGCCAACCATATTGGGGGGATGGTTGGACCCTAGCGAATCATGTACCTTGGTTCCTACTATATAAAGGAGAATACAATAAATGGGGCTCGCTCACTGGCTCTCTGCTCTCTGCGAACCAAGCTGTGTGCCGTGCCTTTATTGCTGCCCGCTTCCACAATCCCCCACAAAATTAAAAGGTAGAAATGCCCCTTAAATGCTGTCTGCTCCATTTACTGAGATGTGTAGTATATTGGTTTTCTTGGAGCTGTACATAGTGCATAAAACTCCCCATCAAACCCCTTATCAAGTCTGTGGATGCCATTTCAAACATAGTCATGGCTCAACATAATTCCTGTTCTAAAGACTATGTGGTTTAGTATACATGAGAGTCAGGCCATTAAAAGGCATAAATAAGGTGCACCAAACAAAACGTTTCTGCACCGCAGGTGCACTGTAGAAGAGGAAAGACAGGTCAGAAACATCAGTATTTTCTGTGGCTATTTGAGCCTGACTCATCTCTGTGACCTCCACTTTATGGATTAGAGAGAAAAAGCAGATACAGATGGAAAGACATCTGCGTATTTGATAATATATGTGCAATACTAAGGTCTGTTTTGTCAAACTTTTTAAACAGTCTTTTATGCTGAAAGTAGACAAAACAGGTTTGTCAGGTTTCTCCTCTTGTCAGAGATTAGTATCTTACAGTTCATGGCTTAAACATTGTTGTGAACCTTTTGTCTGTTATGGCAAAACTGTCCAAAGAAGCTATGACCACCTCTCCTCCCTGAAGATGCCTCCTAAGGGGAACTTTGGACTGTGAGTTAAGCCACCTAAGGGAATTTCAGATAAGACACTATTGTTCTATCATCTCAGGTCTAGGAAAAAACAAACAAGTCTGAGGGAGAAGAATGCATCCACGAGAAAGCCAAACCCAGCAGCTGTCCCGAAAACCATCCCTGGCTGGGTTCAGGGTGGGGGAGATCATAGCCCAGAGAGGGCAGGTTTGCACAGACTCCCCCATCAAGTGAGGGGGAAGGAGGAGAGTTTTGGCATGGCTCAACCTCTGGTCAGAGCCGTGAACACCCATCCTCCCTTACACAAACTGGCTTAGTTGTAAAATCCCCCACCCTGGGAAGGCCACATCCATGGGACATTCACAGGAGAGGCAGCTCCCAAAATGCTCCCCCAGAGGCCTTGCACCAAAGGACTGCATGGGATGCAAAGTGATGAAACAGACCCTGAGTCTGTTGCAAGAGACAGTGTCAAACTTGCCTCCCACTCCTGGTGAAGGTACCTGGGCTTTCCCACCTGGCCCAAATGTATATTAATCCATTGGATTCTATGTTTTTCAGGGGACCCTTACCACCAAGACGACCAGATGGAAAGAATCATCAGGATACCTGTGGGATCCACAGAGTGGTGATATTTTCTTTAACCTGTCTCTAACACTATCTTTCTATCTTCCCCACCTCTTTCTATCTCTTTGCCTTCCTTTTGCTCTCTCTTTCATATTTACTGTTAAATAAAACCCATACTATTAACTTTGACATATGGTCTCACTTGCACTTTAATTCGAGCAGAGACATTTCTAATAATTTTAATAACCGGACTGTAACACCTCTACTGCAGGCAGAAAATCAGCCCTTAGTTAGTACCTTTTATAAAAATTTCAGAAACATTCACGGGCATTCATTAGATATTTAAAAGAAAAGGCCTCTGCAGAACATGTGGCAAGGGTGAGGAGGATAGCAAAGGGCAAGAAAGACTGACTGAGTACTTGGAAAGTTGGAACTGGGATTTGATTATTTTATTAGAGAGAAGATTGGAGGTTATAAAACAAGGAGAAAATATAGTTCCTCTGATGGGAAATTTAGAGACCCACTGAGCCAATTAAGTGTGTGGAAGACTTTCCAGATGGGGGAAGGGCTGAGTGATGCAGGGGGCTGGCACTAGGAAAGGGGAATGGAGGAGGAAGGAAAGAATATTTGGTAAGCTTGGCAGCCAGAATAGGTAAGGGAAGTGCTGTAAATCGCATGAACTGCACCCCCACTTTGAAAGAGGAGGTCAGTTGTAGTACCTTGGGTTATCAAATGGATCTAGAAACAAAGTATCTGTTAGAAGGAGCAATTAGGGACAGAATTGTAAGGTCAACTTTTACCCTGATGTTTTCTGAGAGAAGGTTGAGGCTGAAAGGAAGGTAAGTCAAGCAAATATACCTGGAGGTGCTCTGAAAGTATATGTGCTTGTTCTTTTGGGTTCTTTCTAAGAAATCAGAAAATACGCAAAATCTCTTTACCACTCAGATTCTTTTCTACTCTAGTACATATATTGACTCACTGGCTTTGGGAGCTCCAACCTAAGCGTTTGTAGTCTTCCTCTTATCTTTCAAAAATGGATCTACAGGATACAGTGGGGAACTGAAATACTTCTAAATAACTAAATAAATGCAACTGTATAGTCATGATCATCCTTATGTGTTACTGCTCCAAAGGAAAAACATGTATTTCTGGCAGAGTGCCTTGTGTCTGACTGTTTCCCCTGTGGAGCAGTAATGTGTTCAGGTTGTCATGACTATATCTAACAAAGACTGCAAAATAACATTCCTGAAAAATTAATCCTGGATTGAAAACCACATCTGAAAAAACCTTCCCACACACACATACACAAAACCCCCTCCCACTAATAAGTGTCCATTGCATTCTACAGGAATATAAATTATTTTGGAAAAGAAATCAAAAGATCAGACATGCTTAGGACATTAGTATTATGTAGGAAAGGTCATAACCTATGAAAGACTGGAAACGCCATAGCCAGTCTTCATAAGCTGAAGGTGTTTAACTTCAAGCCTTTGAGATCCTGAGCTATGACAATAAGCTTCTCAACTTGAATAAACTAGCAATAAAGTCCCACCTTTAGGTAATGTGAATTAGAAAGATATAGGCAGACACTATATTAAAATCTTGATAAGAAAATATCTATAAATTAAAGAATGCATCATTTATTTAGGTTAACAAATGAAATTTTAGGCTAAAATTAGTGAATCACAGAATTATTTATAATGAAAGAGGCTTCTTGAATTCTTCTATTTAAATCTCTCTGCTCAAGCAGAATCAGACAGAGTAGGTGGTGCAGGACCATGTCCAGCTGGGTTTTGGATATTCTCAAGAAGGAACACTCCACAACTTCTCTAGAAATTCTGTTCCAGTGTTTGACCACCTGCACAGTAAAAAAAGTATTTTCTCATGTCCAAATACTGTTTCAAGCATTTTTACTGTCCTGTTAGGGGGTGCTGCTGGGAAGAGTCTAGTGACCTCTTCTCCTTTCCTTCCCATCAGGTATTTATACATGTGGATAAGATTCCTTTGAGCCTTCTCTTCTTCAGGGTAAAGAGTCACGGCTCTCATTGCTTATGGGAAAGACGCTCCAGTCTCTTAATCCTCTTTGTGGTCCAGAGCGTGGCTTATTCCAGTAAGTTCATGTCTTTCTGATATTGGGAGCCCAGAACTCTAGTCAGTATGTAAGGTGCTGGATAGGGTAAAGATAAATCTCCCTGGCCCAGGAGTCTGTTGGTTTTCTGTACAGAGAGGGAATATTGCTTTCCCATGCTTTCAGCATGTTGCCATTATGAACCAGGTCCTTCTCTACTGAGCTGTGTCCTTGACCATCATCTCCTTGCATTTACTGGTGCCCAGGTTGTTCTCCCCAAGATGTAGAATTTCTCATGTCTCCTTCTTGAATTTCATGAGGTTCCTGTCTTTTCAAATATCCTGCCTGTTCAGGGCTATCTGAATGGCAACAAACCCCTCTCATGTTTCTCACTGCATTCATTTTTTTGTCTCAAAATGCATTGAGGCTGAAGTTGGCTCCATTGTTCTGCAATGCAGATATTAAGATAAGAAGGTCATTTAGGAAGATGTTATGATTAGTCTAATATTAATTCAAACAGAAATTTAGCCACACATAAGGAGAATTGTTTGAGAATCATTGGTGTGAATCTGACAAGAATCAACCATACCTCAACAATATAATTGCTTGTGGGATAATGTGACAGGATTTGTGGATGAGGAGAGAGCTGTTGGTACCATTTTCCTCAGTTTTAACAAAACTTTTAACCACGTCTCACACAGTACTCTCAAATCCATGGAATTTTACTGTCTGCATGGATGCACTATCAGATGGAGGAAACATTGGACTCATTTTGGTTAATGCCACTGTCAAGGGGATTACTGGAGAGGTATCGAGATATGTCCTGATTGTGTCACCTAGAGGACCAGAGATACTGTACTCACGCCAAGCTTGAAGTTGATGCTGAATTGGTGGGACTCATGGGTGTGCTTGAGGTCAGGACTATGATCTGGAATGACCTAGCCAGGAAGGAACAAGATGATGGAAGTCCTCTGGAATTTAATGACAAAAAATGGAAGTCCTGCTTCTGAGAGGGATAACCCCTCCAACAGACTGCTTGGTTGGGAGAAGCTTTGGCAGAAGTACTTGGAGATCCAGGTGGACAGGGATCTGAACAGAAACCAGCAGTCAACTCTGAAGAGACACTATAGGCTACAGTCATACGTCATACAGAGCTATGGTCATATGAAGACCCACTGTACCCTGGGCTTTATGAAATAGGTAGTCAATTGAGGGACAGCATTATCTCCACTGCTTTGGCACTCATTAGTCTACACTGTGATACTGCACACGGTTTGTGACCCCCAATACAGAAAAGAGAACACTAAACTCAGCCACATCAGCAGAGGGACACTGAGCTTATTAGAACAAAACAGTTTTAGTAAACTCCTAGAAGAGACAATAATCTAGAGGAAAAAAACATACCTCTATGTTTTACAGAATGATCATGTACATTCTTGAAAGCAGTGACCTGGAAGGATTTAAAGGTCATAGGAGACAAATAACTTTCCGTGAATTTCTGTGACTGAAATTCTGAGAGGATATTTATATGCATAAGCAAAGAAATAGAGTCAGGAGAAAAACTGAAGGCACATAAACCTCTATGTGTGAAATATGATGTCTCTGTTTATTAATTTTATATAGAGGGGTTTTTTCCCCCATAGTTTTAAAAATAGGTCGAAAATCAGAGAAGGCAAATCATCACATTCTAGATCTAGAGAAGTTTTATTGGCAAGAAACATACAGAGCTTAATCAATTTACTTCATCATATCAGTGCAGAGACAGCATGATTATGGTGTGCAAGTGCTTTAGGGGGACAACATACCTCAAACTAAAGAGCTCTTTACACTACCTGTGAAGTGCATAACAAGAGGGAATCGCTGCAAGATAAAGCCAGTCACATTCAAACGACTAATATAGCACATTTTTAAATGACACTGATTATCCAGTACAATAATCTACCAATAAAAGTGAGGGATTCTCTACTTTTGAGTGAGGAGTTATTCCTTTCCGGAAAATGCATTTTTGGTCTTGTATATATGATTGCAGGTGTGAGACATAGGACATTTAGAGAAATTATGAGCTTTTGACTTCAAGGTGTAATGATGTAGAAACTAAACCTGATTTCAGACCAATTTGTTGCAAATGTGCTAGAAAGTGGTAAACTTAAGGTGTCGCAATGGACTAGAATAATAGGCATATTTTATACTGGGGGTATGATGGCTTTTTCAAATGAGCTAAATCAAATATTTGTAACCATGAGTGCATATTCTTAGTTATATAAAACTTTAATACCTTCAATTGAGTGGGAATCAAATGAAATGTAATGGAGAAGCAGAAAGATGGTATAATAATGGTATAATGATTTCGGGTCTTAAAATTTCTGAATTTGAAAAACCCCAAAAATTCTATTTTACCTGTGCTTTAGAGTACGCAGCTGTATGTTATGCCTAAGAACAGCAATAAGATTTATTTGATGTATGTTACGTCATCTCAGAACCTTAGAAAGAGTATGAGTTGTAATGGTCATATTTATTACAAATGATCAATCTGTGTCAAAAAAAATCTTGGATGGTAGCATGGAGTCACAGTAGGAGTTTGTTCCAGGAGTATCCTGAAAATCACCTTTGCTATGGTAGCATTTTCGAGGCAGGCTCACGTGAAATTTCAGGAAAGAGGAGACATAACAACCACACCGCCCAAGGAGTCTGTCTGCCTCCAGCCATCCTTGACATAATGTGTTGGTACTGCTGGCTTCTGGAGGGAGTGCTGTCACCCCCCTCTGGCCTGAGGGTCTGCAGTTGTGGCAGCTAAAACTTGCAGTCAGAAGGTCATGACAGAAAACTTGTCTGGAGAAAGAGTCTTCACAGATTATTCTTACTAATCTAAGAACTCTAGGTCAATTTGTCATTATTGAACATTATTTGCACTAGTTGAGCAATTTGGTGCCTTTATCAACTCACAGTATCTTTTCTTGCAATTTAAAAAAAAGAAAGGGCTGTGATAAAAGAGGTAAGGAGTGGAGAGAAAAAACAACAGACACAGGGATGCAAAGACATTTTCAGCACTCACTAAATCAGAACCTAACATGCAGGAGGAGTCCTCAGGTGCTCTCCCAGAAGCAGATATATTGATGGCTTTTCCTTCTCTTAAATATATTAATTTACTTTCTACAGTGTCTGTTTTGGACAGCAGTATTTTTTGTCTTGGGCATACAGGTACTTTCTTGTCCCACCCCCACACCCATGTTTCACACAGTTCAACACTATTTACTGCAAATAGCCCTCACACCAGGACTGAAAAGGCAGAAGGGTGTCTGGTGGTCTCACAACTTTGCAGTGACTTGGATAGTGTCACATTAAAAACCACTGCTTGATTTACACCTTGTGCACCAAACCAAAACTCATTCTGGTTGAGAGAGTCAGCCCCTTCGTGCAAATAGTGCCCAAGAGGCTTGAAACTAATGTCTGTTTCTAAACTCTGATTTTACACTTTATCCGCTTGGTAATGGATACTTTAATATTTCATGAGAATTGTTGTGTCTGTGCTATTTAATTTTTTTTTCATGTGCTGAAATATGCCCACAAAAATATCTTTAAAAAGAACACATGAACATGTACCTAAATCCTCATTATACATAGAGTTAGATATACATTCACTTACACCAGCAAAATTCAACTCACATTTTACATAAAAAGAAGACCTTAGTTAGACTTGTACCATAGTTACTTTTTCTACCCCTATGCTGAAAAGATATTGCAGAAACACTGGGAAGACAAGGTGATTTTAAAAAATAAATATAAACACTACATTTTAAACAGTGGGTACATTATTTTCCCCCTTGATTTCTGTTTTCCAGAGCATTACTTGTACGGGTTTACAAAAGTTAGAGTTCAATATTTTACTATCAGCACTGTGACATTATCACTTTGGATAAATAGAAAGAATCTGGGAGATAAGCCACCTTTGCAGTTTTAACAAATTTGGACTCACAATTTTAGCTTGTAGATACTGCTGCTTATTGTTTGATAGTGATTATTCTAAAGGTTATGCAGATAGCACTTTTCAAAGTAATCTAGTGTGCAATACCCAGAATATGCAACACTTTTATAAACTTCTGCTTGCCTAATGGAGGTGTAACTGTGTCTGACCCTTCAGATTTTTGAATTAGTAGGAGAAAGGGGTAAAAGTGCTAGAAGCATTCAGCTGTTAGCTTCCCTCTATTCTCTGCTAATGCACTTGAACCCTTGCCTACAGTAAATGCAGAAAGACTGCTGAGAAGGTAATGGAGTTTGTCTCTGCTTAAGGTCACTGTTCATCACTTTTGCTACCTGACATGACCCGTTCTCTCAGAGGTGCAGGCATGTGGCTGTAGAAGGCAAGATGAGGATGAGATGAATTTATTCATTAGAGGAATACTTACTGCTTAATAACTAAGTTGTTAATATAATATAATACATTTTAATTTAATCACAAAAAGATTTAAACACATTGAACTGCCTTGGTAATGGGGAGTATAAACCTTCTGATCCTTAGAGGCAGCTGAAGTGGTTTAGAAGAAGAGACTAGGTCAGATTCCTGCATCTGCAGAGAATGCGTTGTGTGCTTCATATGCATGTAACCATTTCCCTTGGCAGCTACTCAGAGATACAGCTTTCTGAACAGAATAACAACAGAAAGAAAAAAGAAACAATCAAACAAAAACCAAAAAACCCTAGACCAGCACAGTTCACTTCAAGAAAAAAACATATGATACAAGTGAAATACAACAACACTAAGGAAACAGATTATATTTATTTACAAACATGCAAAGGAAATGTTACATTTATCTTCCTTCTTCTTGCTTTATTTCTACACCATATCACAGCATGAAGAAGGTATACCTTGAAAATTGCACAAAGAGCCGTAGCAGTGGCATTTTTAACAAGCTTAAATGATTTAGAGTCTATACTGATCTTGTTATTTGGTTGGATGCAATTAGTATGAGAGATGCATGCCTGAATGCTCTGAGTTGTGCTCTCTAATGGTCTGACCCATTAACAGTCTTCACTATGAACTGTATCCTGTTATACTGCAGGCAAGGAGGGCAGTCAATTATTTCAGTTTTATCGCTGAAGAAAGCAAGAGGTGAGTGAGAGGTACTCAGGTCGTGCTAGTTTTCCCTTTCCCCACTGTGACTTGATCTTCTCTGAATGTTTATGTAAAATTTGTGAACAGGGAGCTGGCAAATAACATGGCTGCAGTCAGTGGGGAAAAAGATTAACAGTGTTCATAGAAAATCATAACATATTGCACCAGATGATAAGAATAGGAAGCCAGCTTGCTCCTAGTAGGAGGAATCTTAGCTCTAGACGTTGTCCTAGCCAGTTACTTTCAATGCTTCATTTTGCCTTTTTTTTTCATTTTGAAAGCATGAAACCGAAAATGTCAAAGCACATTAGGAGACCATAAGTCTTCTGTATTCCACTTCAAGTGCCAGAAAATCAGACCTAATGAACAAAATCAATCCTATAAAGTTCCCCAGCCCACTTTGCTGGGTTTCAAGTGCAAATAGGCAAAGAGTTTGCTTCAATTGATATGTGCTTTTTGAACTGATATAAAACATGACTGCTCACCAACAGCAGCGATTCTCATTGACTCTATCAAGTTATTGACTCTATCAAGTTATTGCCTCCCGTGACAATGAGAGTCATTTGAGTAACAGTATATTTTCATTATTTGCAGTATCTAGCCAAGACAGAATTTTTTGTCCCATGAATATAATTTCCATTCTCTGCCTCAAAACATTATATATACAATGAACAAACTTTAGGTCAGACAAATCAAGCCACTGAAATTATATTGATATTATTCCAAGATAAAAAGTAGTATTTGCTAGTATAGTTATTGATCTTCTGTGGTCTCAAAATAAAAACACACAAAAAGGATGGTTATCATTCTGCTTTTTTTAAGTAATCCACAAGTACAGTTACGGGTTTGTTGTAAAGATTCTTCTTCAGTTGGTACACCAGAGACTCTAGTGAACAACTGAAATTACATAAAGCTTATATTGTTTTGAGTATGAATAGAATTTGCTGTCTCAGTCATCCTTGAAGGTGGTATTTGTGCTCTTTGTGCGTTTATTAAGATATAGTTGTAGAGAGCATTGGCCATATCTTCCCCAAAATATTTAACCAAAAGAGTCAAAATGCCTCCACAGACATGGAGAAATATTCACCACCATGTATAATCACTGGTTGGAGTACAAAGCTCGAGGCTGATCCCTTTAAGAAAAGGAATCAGCAAGCTGGAATGTGCAGAGAGGGTGGGAAAAAGTAGAAGAGAAAAAAATTCTTGCACCTGAGCTGATTCCATGATAGTCTGAACAATGAAGTGACACAATTTCAAATATTTAGTTCTGCTGTTGCCTTAGGTTTTAACCCTTATATTTTCCAGATTCTGTGTTGCCTGATGTGTATGCCTTCTCTATAGACATAACATTGCCTCTCTGGACTCACCCTTCAAGGACAGGCCCGAGTTTCTAAAGGCGGGGGGGGGTGGTGTTAAATGGAAATTGCAAAGTTTTAATGGGTGAATTTATGCTGATATGCAAATGGACCAAAGCTATAAAGGTGTAGAGAACTCGTGACTCCTCATCCATTTTGGGTGTTGCCCCAAGGAGGGGGCATTGTCTGCCCTAAATGTACCTTTGAAGGCCTTTCAAATAAATACCCAACTTTCATTCCCTTACTCCTGACTGACCTCAGTTTTTGGGCTAGCCTTTTTAGGCAACACTGCAAGATTCAAAATTAAACCTCAACAAAGAAATTAATTTCCCAGTGAAAAGTCACTCAGCACAAACAGATGTTTCTGGATGAAGACACTGATGAAAATGACATACCAAAATGCTGCAAGAAGAAAACTGACTATAAAAAGTACACAGATTGAATATGAGGTTGAATTTTAGATAGGAAGAAACAATATCAAACAGGGCAATCTAAAATAACTTCCCTTGCTTTAGAAAAAAGAAGATATTCTAAGGGATTAGGGCAATTGACAAGCATTTGCTGAAGCTGACAGCACAAACAGGGAGCGCATGTGCAGCAGGAAGGTGAGATGAGTTCTCTGTGGACCATTGGACAAGATTACAAGCAAAGGCAGACAGACAGCCTGAAAAACAGTGGGGCATGTATTGATTTTAAGCTGGACAAAAATCATTGTATTTATTGTTGCTGACAGTTATTGGCACTAGTGTGAAAGACATTGTGAAAGAGAGCTGAATGTATTTTAGAAAGTATGTTAGACAACCAGAAAAATGGGTGGATGGGTGTAAAATGTTCATTTGGTGCTTAATAACTTTCTCTCCTGCCTTTTGTAAGATTGCCCTTAGAAAGAATAGGGAATGAAGACTACTTAGCAAGGACTGGGAGATACCCTCTGGCCATGTGTGGCAGGACCCTCACCCCATGCTGTCAAGAAGTTTATCTGCTGTTTTGTTAGCTGATGCATAAATCAGGGTATCTTCCCCACGATGGCTCAGTCAGTTGAGAGAACTTGCCTCATAGAGAGTTATGTTGGCACCAAGGAGCTAACACTCCCAGCTAACAATAAACACCTGGCCTTGAAAGCAAGATTCTAGAAGATTAACTGAAATTTGTGACAGACACTCCACTTTACAAACTATAAAAGCACACCATAACTGTCACAAATCAGAGACATCTCTTACATGCTCTCTGAGTGAGTGGGGAGCTCTCCTTAAAGCCGAGACATTGGCTCCAGATTCCTCTTCTAGAAGTTGAAAGGAAGCTTCTGTACACTGCTATCATTTGTTGGTAAGTTACATTGGCTCCTAATTCATACTATTTCTTAGCTAGCTGTAATATAGGTACCTTTATTGTGCACTGTAACCTACTAGGAGTTCCTTTTTGTTTATCCTGTATAGTAAGTCATCTGTTTAAAATCTTATGCCTGTTTTACTTGTGTCTATTCAATAAATAATTCATGTTGTAATAGAACTGATCAGCCATTATTAAAGAACTAGCACATGAGAGTGGGTTTGGGGTTCAGGCTGCCTCAATAGAGCTACTGCCAGAAAGGCAGAGCTTGTCTAATCTTTCACTTTCATTCGAGGACCATGGCATGGTCTTCAGGTGAGCGCTGGTTTATTGTGCTATCCTAGTAGTACAGAACTTGTGAGTGTGGGTTGCATTTATACTGTTCATTTACATTGTGTTAATAGATTTTGGCTGGGAAAGTATGACAACAGGGACTGTTACATTAATGACCTCTGGAGATGACAGATGGAGCAGCAGGAAAATATCCATTACAGACAAGTGAAATGAGCCAAAATGAAAAGTCTACGAACAAGAAAGAATAACAAAATAAATACTGAAAAGCTGGCAATTAAAAAAGGAAATCTGCAAAACTCAGTACACCATGGGAGATAAATAACATTGGGAAAGCATGCCAGAATATAAGGGAAATGTTTGACAAACAAGTGAGAAACTGATTTGACTGATTTCTGAACCCAATGAGCTTTAAAATATTAATACGTTTTCCTTTCATTTGTATGATTCTTCAATACTGATCAAATAATATCCATAGGGGATTGCCCAACAGACAGCAATATAATTTAGGAATTTGCTTTGGCAAGGCTGTAGTTATTGCTTGGAGAATTTCTGTTGGAGATTTGGAGAAGAATTAATTTTAGTAAGATATTCTAATTACCACAACCTTATTGTGAGAATCTGGGCTGAGGGATAAGCAGATCTGTACACCTTGCAGACCTTAATGTTTTCCTGTATTTGTGAGGAAAAAATTATTTTGGTTTGCTTTTGTTAAATTTTGTAATTACTTACATAGCTTTGCAATGGGCAACCTTTACGGTTGGTGATGTGTTTGGATCCTGCAAGTCTTCCTTGGACACTGTGAGTCTCCTAATGGAGAATCGGGATCTCATCAACTGTGTTATTAATATTTGATTTTTCTCTATAAAATTGGTAATGCTGCCTTGGGTGATTTATACAAATATGCAAGTCCTCAAAAGAGTATATATAAAGCGATAAACCTGTAAGTAGCTATATTTGAATTAGAAGATAATTTCTCATTTAAAACAAGGAGAATATCAAACAGTCTGCTGCAAAAACAATCTACTAGCCTGCCTGTAATTTTCTTGTTTCCACATCGCATCTAAAGAACCCTTTTTATAATCAATAATAAATATTAAAAAGTAAATGCATTTCAGTGCAGTTCCCATCAAAACCAAATGTAGTGGTTTGACTCTGGCTGCGTGCCAGGTGCCCACTAAGCTGCTCTATCACTCCCTTTCCCAGTGGGACAGGGGAGAGGACAAGATGGAAAGAAAAAGGTAGCCAGTGACTTGAGATAAGGCAGTTTTTATTGAAGTGATAGAAAAGAAAAGCAAAGGTCTGCGCATGCATAAGCAAAAAAGGGAAAAGTCAATCTTTACTTCCCATCAGGGAGTGATGTTTGGGCACATCCCGGGAAGCAGGGCCTCAGCACACGTAGTGGTTCCTCTGGAAGGCAGACATTAAAGAATGCCCTCCCTTCCTCCTCTCTCTCCTGGCTTTTATATCTGAGCTGACATCATATGGTATGGAATACCCCTTTGGTTCCTTTGGGTCAGCTGGCCTGCTTGTTTTCCCTCCCAAGATCTTGCCCACTCCCTGCCCCTTGATGGGGGAGAATGTTAGAGGGACAGTGCTTCTCAGCAGTAGCCAAAACACTGCTGTGTTATCAACTGCAGCACAGCACTGGCAGGGCTGCTGAACTCTACCTCAGTCAGAACCAATACACCAAAGAAATCACCTTATTTTTGACTCTAGTTCTTGGGATTTATTTCCAATTAAACATACACACACACACACACACACGCATGCACACGCACATATATATAAAGTCCTAGATGTGGAAATGGGTATCTTTTGAAATAGGTCTGTGATGAAAATTTGGTACATTTCCATTGATGTAGAAACCAGTTAGGTGTTACCTTTTTACATATTGCCTGTAAGTTCTTTTCAGTTAATTTTTCTCTGTCTTGTACTACTTATGTGTTATCAAAGAAAAATTATAGTTTACAATTTTATAGATTGGAAATGGAAAGGAGATCACCATGTCCTGTTTTTCTAAGCAGTTGACAAGATATGCGTAAAAAGTGAAAGTTCACCTCTGTTAATGTTCCTATGCAGCTCAAGCATACCTCTATAGAATATCTGTATTTGTGTTATGCCAGTGGATTTACCTTATTGGAAGAGAGATTTTCAACAAAATACTCATTCAGTGAAGTATTATTTTCCATAGCAGTTCTGAAAAGCCCTGGAGCAATTATAATGCTAGTTTGTGCTATCACCATAGTCTACGTAAAAACACTTTTAAACTTGATAAAGTATATTGTAAACATCCTTTCTAGGGCAAAACTATGTTGTTATGACAAAAAATTACATAAGAGATTACCTTCTAAACAGCCACTGTATTGACCTGTACATCTGCCCTTTGTAAAGGAAATAAAGTTTTACATAGTCACACCTAGGGTTGCCTTACTTAAGAAGTCAAAATCAAAGCCTCTTAAGTGGGCTAAGACTTGGTGAAGAGCATCAAGAGCCACGCCAGTTGAAGTAAAAAGTATTCAAATCACACAATATTAGAGATTATGGTTGCATTCTGCCATGGAGTCTATCTCATACATGCTTTGACTGTACAGTTTAATGCTAAGTAATTTGCTAATCATTTTCAGGTTGTGAATACATCCTGCTGTGTCCATCACAATTTTCTTCTGTTGGCACTACTTTGATAAACATAAGAGAGAAAGTAATAGCTATTAATTTTTTAGAGACGTCTTAAGATCCCTGTTTAGATAGGAAAATCACAATGATGCTAAACTGTCTCTAAAAAAAAGTCATGTGGAAGGAGTCTAGACTGTCTTTGCTAAAGTACCACTTGGTAGGTTGAAATATTGGGAAATCTGTTTCAAAACCACATTGCTACTTCAAACTGATATCAAAGGAGAATATAGTCCAGAAAGACTCATGACACTTACCCAAGTCCTAGTCCTGCCAAATGATGAAAAATGAAGACCTCGCTGGGGTTTTTTTTAGCTGCATCCCAGCTTTTACAGTCAGCACAGTAGCTTTGAAATGCTTCTTTTCACCCTTTCAGCCAAGCGAAAATTTTTGTTAACATGCAACGATAGACAAAGAGGAAACAGTAAGATGAGTGTTCATGAAGGACAGGCAGAAAAGAATTAAGACATGGTGTTGATGCCTTTTTCTCAGGCTGGCAGAAGACAAAAAACTGGAAACACGAAGTTATGGGGAAAAGGGGAAAAGCAATACCTTTATTCGAACGAACTCGTGGCAGAGGAGGGCGGAAGGGTGGCCCCTTTTTGATCCAAAGGCTATATCGGTGGCTCCCCAAAGAGCCACCATGAGCAAGAAGGGATGAGGTAAGGGAAAAAGGGTAAAAAGGGGCCAAACCCTGAGGATAACTCATATTTATAGTGAATATTACGAGTGCCCGATAGTTGACAGAAATCTCCCAATTAGAACTAAGTACTATTACATAGACACTGGGCATTGGACCTTGGGCTACTTTCGCGTTGCTCCTGTCAAAGGAGACACAATGCTCTCTTTGCTGTTTTCTTGGTGTTCTCTCTTTGGAGACAATGGTCATATCATATAGGAAAACATGCCCTTGTTATGGCTAGAGCCGCAGGGACAATTCTAGGGTATGGGTCTTTCATTGGGTAAACACTAGCTGTGGAAAGTTACAGGGAATTCTACATAGGCAATTAAAGCAGCAGAACGAAAAGCAAAAATCCGTTCAGGCATCAGTGTGAAAAATAACAGTTACTTCACAGTGAATGCTGCAGATGCATGGCAACATATGAATTAGCTCCCACCAGGGCAATTTCTGGCAGTCAGGAAAGAGGTCAGCAGTCTCTTCAGCAGTCTATCTGCAGTCTGCTTTGCAAATGGGCATCAAATGCAGAGGAAAACTGCTCCCTTACTTCATGTCAACCTAGACCTCCAAGCTGACTTATAAAAAACTTGAATCTAATCTATCATTTACATCACAGTACACAGGTCTCCTGCATGGTTGTGTTCTATCATCTGAAGTTATATGGAAATACCCTGCAGAAAGCGTGATTCAAAAACCCAGTAATCTGCTCATGGCTTTTCATGTTAATGAGAGAGCTATAGGAGCTCATTTACCTACTATGTCTCAGTGAAATACAATATAATGGTGTCTCTATCTGCTGAAAATAATATTTACTGAGTTTAAAGAACATCTCAGATGTTTTTTATCAACTTGTGATGTAGTTTTGCACACCCTCTGCAAAATTTACTGAAAGGTCATGTCTCAAACAATCTCATTCATCTTCCAGCATTTTTGAGTTTTGGCTGCAATATGCTGTGGAACAAAAATGGATGTTACAGTAACTGCTACCCCATTCCACTAAAATGTACCTTAATTTGCCAAGTTGTCTCTGCCTTGATATCCTTCTATTGAAAAAAAGATATCTTTCTGATTTTGATGCAAAAAATTTCAAGAAGTCATCCGCAGAACCCTGAAAGTCAGCATGAGTAATAATTGACTAAGAAAAAATACTCGTTCCTCTTTTAGGGTTAATCTGATATGAATTGTTTAGTGTTAACTGAAAAACTAGAGTAGGTGCATGGGCAATTTCTATGGATCAACCAAGATGCAATAGTTTCTCACTCTACAATAAGCAGTTTGTATGTATAAAACCACTATTGTCCGCTTTGCATGGCATCCAACCATTCAGCTTGTGTCGCAAGCTGACACAAAGAAGGACACAGACACCTGTTGAAAAGAGAGCAAAGAAGTGGGGCTGAACCAGCTCGACTTTATTTTATATGTCTCTTAGAAACCACAGTGGATTGGAGGGAGAACTTGCCGCCCCTCAATCACACTGGTCAAAGGAAATATCCATCAAACTTCTCCGCCCAGGAGAAAGGAATGTAAATAATAAGCTACCGTTACAAAAACATGGTTATGTTTACAGAGAATGTATGAGAAAGTCACAGAAGAATGAAAACATCAAAAACTGCAAAACTCAGGGCAACATGCTTGCCTTGCCTTTACTGTGGAATCCTGAAGAGCTGGTGTTCTATTACCTCTCTTGCTAGTTTCAAATAAACTTGTAGTGCTTATGAAATTTTTACTTGCTGGTAAATTTTCACTTCTTTCTTTCTGGAAACCTGAAGGGAAAATGATTTTCTGTTTCATGGAATCATGGAAACATAGAATGATTAAGGTTGGAAAAGATCTCTAAAATCATCAAGTCCAATCATTAAGATAACACCACTGTGTTATTCGTCACTGAACCATGTCCCCAGGTGCCACATTTACATATCTTTTGAACTCTTCCAGGGATGGTGATTCAACCACTTCTCCAGGCAGCATATTTCAGTGCTTGACAACCCTTTCAGTGAAGAAAATTTGTGTAATACCTTAAACCTTCCCTGGCACAACATGGGGCCATTTCCACTTCTTCTATAACTTTTTACTTGGGAGAAGGTGCTGACCCTCACCTGGCTACAACCTCCCTTCAGGCAGTTGTACAAAGTGATAAGCTCTCCCCTGAGCCTCCTTTTCTACAGGCCAAACACCCCCAGCTCCCTCAGCTGCTTCTCATTGGACTTGTACTTCAAATCCCTTGGTAACTCTGTTGCCCTTCTCTGATCATTCTCCATTCTCAATGCCTTGTAGAGAAGGCACCAGAACTGAACACAGGATTTGAGGTGTGGTCTCACAAGTGCCCAGTACAAGAGGACATTTACTGTCCTGGTCCTGCTGGCCACAATATTGCTGACACAAGCCAGGATGTCACAGGCCTTCCTGGCCACCTGGGCACTGACTGGCTGAAGTTCAGCTGATGTTGACCAGCACTCTCAAGCTCTTTTCCACCAGTATCTTTTCAGTCACTTTTTCCCAAGCCTTTAGCACTGTCTGGGGTTGTTGTGACCCAAACTTATTATCCAGCATTTCACCTTGTTAAATCTCATCCAACTGACCTTGACCTGTCAATCCAGCCTGTCAGGATCACTCTGTAGAGCCTTCCTGCTGTCCAGCAGACCAACACTCCTGCCCAATTCTGTGAATGAGAGGGCATTTGATCACCTTATCCAAATCATTGATAAAGATATTGAACAGGACTGGGCCCAACACCAAGCCCTGGGGAACACCAGTTGTGACTAGACACAAGTTGGATTTGACTCCATTTGTAACGCTCCTTGGGCCCAGCCATCCAGCAGGTCTTTAACTCAGTCAGCAACACACCCATCCAAGCCATGAGCAGCCAGTTTCTTCAGGAAAATTAGAGTGAGAGAGTGTCAAAGACTTTGATGTAGTCCAAGTAGACACATCCAGAGTCTTTCCCTCATCCAGAAAGGAGGTTACCTTGTCAGAGAATGAGAACAAGTTGTTCAAGCAAGACCTGCCTTTCACCAAATCATGTTGGCTGGGCCTGATCCGTGGTTGTGCTGTAGGTGCTGCATGATGACACTCAAGATGATCTGCTCCATTACTTTCTCTGGCACTGAGGTCAGACTCTAACACCTAGTAATTTGCTAGATCTTCCTCCCTGCCCTTCTTGTAGGTGGACATCACATTTGCCAACTTCCAGTCACTTGGGTCCTCCCTGGTTGACCAGCACTGCAAGTACATGATTGAAAATGGTTTGGCAAGTTTTTCTGCCAGTTTCCTCAGGACCCTCAGGAGGTATTTATAGCATTCATCATATTCCATTCCATTTTTAACCAGAACAATAAAGATATGAGTGCACATAGTAAAAATTAATCAAAGAAGGAGGATTTCTGAAGAGGCTTAACAGTTTTGTAATCACAGAGTATATTGAGAGAACAACTTTGCTTTAGCAACACATTTTTTATATTTTAATAGGCTGTGTCAATTTAAGTTAAAAATTTATCAGATTTTTCAGTAAATATACTGCACGGATAATTGTGATCACACCTAATTTTGTCTTAAGGTGGGGTTATGATGAACCCATGTAATTTGCAGTTAGACCCAAACTAAAATGTATATTTAGCCCTGGTACTTGACTCTGAAATTAATATATAATATAATATAATATAATACAATATAATATATATACTATATTAATATAATTGACATCTGATGTATCTTGGTTTTGATTTTTTAAAATACATACTTATGAATGCCTAGTTTGAAGTATTTAATAGGAATTCTATGTAGATAAAATATAAATTGAAACAATTACTTCTTCATAATTACTTTTTCTTTTCAATAAGATGGTTTAATTTATAAACTGATTTTTCATATCTACATTACCATGCATGAACATTATGCATTTCAAAAACATGATTTCACCAAGAAGTAAATTTAGGAGCAAAGCAAATATAATTTGTAAATCTTGACTGACTTGCTAACATTGAAAACCATTCTTTCTCTGCATGGGTCTCAAAGAGCTTTCAGCAAGTAGTAAAAAAGGTGCAAATCCTGCTTTATAGAGCTAAGTCTGTCATCATCATACGGACATTTCCATGAAAACCACACATGATCAGGATGTGAAGAAACAGATAAAAAGGACAAGAAATTCCTCAGTGCTCTGGTTACAGAGCTGCTATTGTCCTGCCATGCTTCTGAGAAGCATGTGAGTGCTCTGGACAGTAAGCAAACCTTCTAGCAGATCTACAAAGCTCTCTTTCAATATGGCTTTGCAGAGAATTGTACCACCCATCAAAATAAAGCAGGGAGAAGAAGAGAGAAAGTCACAGTAAGTGCTCCCCTTAATCTGTTTTCTATGGCTGCATCCGCAAAAAACCACAAAGGACTACTAAAATCTACTCACTTGATTAAATTCATCTTAATTCCATCACAGAAATACTCACAATCTGCTCAATTTCTTTATATGTAAAGTCTTAGCTAACCTAGTCGTCATCTGCACAATATACAAACATGACGAGAAATAATTTTTTCTTTGAAAACAAAACATTTGCACACCTGAAAAATTTCCAAGAAGCAAGAGAACCATATACGTGGATATTGTCAGACAAGAAAAGGTTCAGATGATTTATTTTTCATTGTTTTCTTGATAACAGGGTGTACCTGGCTTCCAGATTCCAATCACAGAATTCTGCCTTTTCAAAACCTCTTATTCATTTCCAATATTTTGAATAACTTCTGCCCTACAAAAAAAAAAAAAAACAAAAAAAAACCAAACAATAAATGAATCTGTGGAATCATATTATCCTCTCCTTCCTCAGGTACTAGCAGCCCATTATTTTCATGAATTTCAGTACATGTGCATTAATTTTACATGATCCAAACCAATTTCCAGTACTTGAGGAGACAGTCCTTTTTCCTCTCTTTCACTGCAAGTCACATTATTTGGCCATTCAATAATGGAAATAGAAGAGCTATCACCCAAAAAGCATAACCAGATATTTTATATGGATGATTATGCTAGGAAGTTCAAATTAGAAACACATTTTCTCTTCATATGTGTGCACAAAATCAGAACAATTTTCCTACATGAAAAGCTTTGAAGGTAACTCACTTTTTAGAATGTTTAATGCCTGAATGAACCAAACTTTAGGTTCTCTATTATTACTTATATTTTTATTTTATTAGCAATAAATAGGCATACAGCAAAAGAAGGATAATTTTATAGAGTTCTCTCTAATATGTATATCAACTCAAGCAGTTGGTTTGGATGAAATAAAACCATACCATTTTCTAGTGAAGAAATCTTACCGTTAAGGGAAAAGGAGACACTGACACTGTCTTATCAATCTTATTTGCCTGGGGATTATAATTTCAATTCCATTTGGGTTGAAAGACAGTTAGTCAGGGCTTGTAAGTCAGTTATAAATTGAGATTTGAAAATTTAAGGATAATAACTCGCAGTGGACTAGTGATAAAGACTCAAACTGACTTTGAGGAGCTTTTGTCTGAGTGATGCTGGTCCCAAGTCAATCAGCATCAGACATCAGATCCACTTTCACTGTGCTACAAGCCTTAATCTAGCAGAAGAAAGGCTACATCCTTCTGGGTACCCCTGAGGAGTACCTGCAAAGACTGCAAATCTCTGCGTGGCAGAAGACTTTACAGGAATCGTAATCACCGTAGGAGAGAGCAGCCAAGGGAAAGGGCCTCACATTGAGAGAGGAACAAAGACTCTGCTGGGGCTACATTGTATTGAGCTCAGTCATGGGGCAAATCACTTGGCAGACAAACACAATCATGTTGGCTGCCACTAGGCTGTTGAAACAAAAGAAATGTAAGGCAGAAAAGTAAGGGGGAGAAGAGTTGTGATAGCTTCCTTTAAACACTCTACATTCCTGAAATACATGCATATGTGTAGATGGATGTTCTTCATAAGTATGTTCTAAGTATATGGAGAAATTGAACAATAATTACTGACCTCACTGAGATGATATATACTTTGTGGCTTTTCTCAGTGTTAATTTCATAAAATATTTAATACCTTGGCTATACCTTGGCAATGCTAACATGCAGGAACCTGTTTACATTATGCTCCAGCATTATAATTACTTATAATCTGTATTTGAGGATACCATTGAGATGTACATTTATGTAACCAGTGGAGCTGGTATGGTCCTCTGGGCAAAACAGTGAGAGAAGTCCTCATCACTGATGAAGCAAAAGAAATGTGAACTTTGTTTTCACAGACAGATAAAAAATAGATTTTTTAAAACAGAGAATTTAATTCCTCTTTAATAGAGTCTCAAAAGAATAAGTATTCTTTTTCATATGAAAAAGTTCCAAGGAAAAAGATTTATATTTTGATGGATCAGATTGTATTTTCTGAGTTATTATACCAGTTTATCATAAGATATAAGGCCATTGTTCTGGGTAATATTTTCAAAATTATGAGGATAGTGGATTTTATTCCAAATTATTCCAAATTATTCTCCTAACTTTGACATGACTAAATATCCTGAATTATGCTAGCAGTTTGACACAACCTAATCATTTATGAGAGTGTATTTGGTGTGGGGGTCTTTTTGACTGAAATGCTTTCTGATGAAATATCTGTAGGTTAGAAACTTAACAAATCAGATTTTGAGAGGCTTGTTTTAGGATCAGTTTTATTTTGTTTTGTCTCTCCTTTTTAAAGAAAGGAAGTATATTGTTTAGCTGTCACCACTGTGGACTTCAGAGATCTTGGGTATAATACCACTGCTCTGTTGTGATGTAACATTATGGTAGATACAGCTGTTTCTTGAAAAATTTAGCTTTATGTTTAGATAGAAAAGTATGGAAGTTCCTTTCAAGGAAATTAAATCAAATTGTGATAACACCACATGTTTTCTACCATGAGCTTTAACTCTTTGATGATGCTGGAGAGAGGTCAAGTGTGATAACAGGGTCAGCAGAAACAGTAAATTTTTTCACTATATGTTAGGAAAATAAACATAATATGTCCAGCCAGGGCACAGTTAATTTTTTGCCGTAGCCAGTAGGGCACATGGCCAGGACCCGGGGAGAAGGGTAGGACTCTCTTCCAGGTTGGCATAGCACAGTGCAGAGAGCAGTTGGGTATTTTCAGAGGCTTTCTAAGTGAATTGTTTGCCTCTTTCTTGTACACTCTGTCATTATTATTGTTGCTGCTACTTTTTGTTTTGTTATCTCATGGCTCTTTCCAGTAAATTGTTCTTATTTCAACCTGTGATTTTTACATTTTGTGCCTCTAATTCTCCTCCCCAGCCACTCCCAGGGGGAAGTCAGAGGGAGAGGTGAATTAGTGAGCAGCACATGGTTTGGAGTAGTTTCAGTGGGAACACTAAATTGGAGAATAAACTACAACAGTCTTCGTGTTTATCAATGGTTAAAAGCAAATTAGTACCCACTTTCAAATACTGAATGTGATCAAAAGCAAGGACTTGAAACTGGTAGCAAACAGTTAGTTCAAGATGTGAAACATTTTAGGCTCTCAATTTGTTCTATTGAGAGTTATATGGGAGAAGCTACTAATGATCATGGTCCAGACAAAGGAACACTGTCTAGTTCAACTGTATATACATTTTACATACATATACATTTTCTAAGTATCTGTTAATTCTATTTGTTCAGTTAAAAAAAAGAAAAAAAAACAAGAAAAAAAGCAGACTTACTCATGGAAATATAAAACAATTTACAAAACACTTTATTATAATATTTATATCTGCCTGAAGCTCAGTTTGAGATTCCAAAAACTCTGACATTTTTTTGAACTTTATTTAAGAGAGTACCTTGTTTATGTTAATAAGTCATGTTTCTATCAATTTTCAAAGACTAAAGACCCAGCTGGAGGTTTATCCATATATTAAAGAAGCCCCTGAAAGACTATACCACCAAAAAGTTTTACTTAATAGCATTTTATCATTTTAGACATCACACTGTTTTTAAAATGTAATTTTCCAGCTATTGGAAAATCCGGGAAGATATTGCATTAATTAGCTTATTTTAAAATAAAATGTAGCCTTTATTATGACCTAGCTTTCTCTTGAGACCTTCAAGTGCAGTTCAAGTAAATGAAAAAATATCTTAGTTATAAAGAGACTAGTCAATTGTAATGAACTCATATTGTTATACTGTTTCTCCTTCAGGAACTATTCCCATCTGTCTGAAACACTATTCTCATTCTCTTGTACAACAATGTGTAAAACCTGAACAGATCTTCTCACTAGACAAAAGGAAGAGTCAGCTGTGGCTCAGCCTGTGGTATCTGGAGTTCAAAACACATGTGGTTGTGTTAACTGCTGCTTCTGTATAAGCCTGTGTAATTAGGCATGGACAAGTTTCACGGTATTATGAGACTTGCTTCACTGTCAAATGGAGGAGAAATTAATACCTCCCCAAGAATAATCCAAGTTAAAAAAATTATGAAGTAGAAACTTACATTATTACTGGACTAACAAAGTAAGGAACTGATGATACTGAAGGGTTTTTTCACATCTATTCCTTTGAACGTACACAGAATTATGCAAATAGAACAAGGGCTGTCAGTGAAGAAGCTTGTTTTCCCCGCACAGATGGAAAATTATACTGGAAGATGCACTCATCCTTGTCTATAGCTATATTCACTAAACTTTGACATTATGGATGCTCATTTTTTTTACCTTTTGGATGACAGACATGAGTATGTCCATTTTCTTGTCTTTTTAATATTGTGTCTATAAAGATATGCACCTGCCAGTTGCATTCTGCGGTGTTGATAGAGCTCCCCTAGTCACTGAAGGGTACAGTCTCTCAACTTTGAAGAAAATTTCATCGGCAGAAATCCCAAATTAGGGGAGAAAGGCAAATGCAAGAGAAAGATTTTGGAAACCACAGGCCAGGAAGCCTTAGTTTAACCTCTGTCCTCAGGAAAATCAAGACATAAATCCTCATAGAAGTCATCTCCAAACACAAAAGGACAAGAAGACAATTAGGAACAGCTGGACTGGATTTTCCAAGGATTTATAGCACTTGATCTACCTGGTTTAAAGACTAATTGGCTACCGTTTAATGAAAAAATATGGAAAACAAAGAATGTTGCTTACATTGCTGTAACCAAGGGTTTCAATACAGTATTGTTAGTTATTTCAAAGAGCTACACTGTTTAAAGTGAGAAAATAAGTGAATTTTTGAGCCTAGAGAGTAGCATAGCTGGCAGTTCTTTGTGAGGGATATTTCTCAAGGTTTCAAAAAGTGAACATCTTCTTCAATGACTTTTGTAGGAATGTTATCTCATCGAGCTGATGTCAGATTTTGGGGAAGCACTGATAAAACAGAATATAAAAGCAACTTACCTGTAATAAGTTGAAGGAATGGGCTAACAGGAACTATGTAAAATTTGTGATCATGGTGAAATTACAGACCTAGGATGGAGGAAGCCCATGCGCTGGTACAGGTTCATTACTTCCCTTTCTTTGACATTAATGAGGTTATGTCTGAAATATTTGTGTTCAATTTTAGACTTCCCAGAGCAGACAAATTGGGGTGAGAACTGTAAAGGTCCAGAGGATTGATTAGGATTATGGGACAGATGACATTTGAGGAGAGGATAATGGAACAGGGTTTGTTTTGCAATTAGAAGCAAGATAATTGCAGCCTTCTCTACATAAAGCTGGGTCAAGATGAAGCCAGATACTTCTCAGAGCAACCAAGCTAAAGGACCACATGCAACACACATGATTTATCACAGGGGATATTCTGGCTGGTTTTAAGGAAATCTGTGGACAATGAAAGTAGTTAAGCACAGGTTGTCCAGAGAGGCTAAAGCATCTCAATCCATGGAGATCTCTAAAGCTTGATATGACAAATCCCTGAGCAGCTTGATGTAACTGTCATATTAGACTTGCTTTTGTAACTGATTAGTTGAATTCCAGAGGCCTCTTTCAACATAAGTTTTACTGTGGTCTTATGGAATCAATAATGGTAAAACCAGTACTCTAGCTATGAAGTGTGAGCAATGATTTGCTCCTGATGATCAGTATCAAAGGCAGCTGATCAGTGTAGGTAGGATGAACACCACAGATGGACCAAGGACACATCAAGAAATGTAATGTACATGTAACGCTGGCTCCGGGGGCTTGTTCGAGGCCACTCAGCATTATCCTGGGAGTGACCCTGGTTTCCTGGGGGCTGCAGCTTGCAGTATCCCCAAACACGGGGCGTCCTCCAGCAGCTCTTTTAGTGCTGGCTCCTCTGGGTGAGAGAGAGCCCCGGGCTGATGGTGCAGGCGCAGGCAAGGACAAAGAACCGAGAGAAGGGCCTTGGTGTGATTTCCAGCTCTTTTATCTCCTGGGAGAGGCAGCAGGGAAGGCAGGAGAGGGTCCGGGGTCCAGGAGAGGCGGCACAGAGATCCAGGAAAGCTGAAGGTTTCCAAAGGCTAGGTCTGAGGGACGGCAGGGGATTTATAGAGATACAAGCAGGGAAAAGTAACCAATTGGGGTACAGGGATTAGCATGTAACCAATAGAGAACCGAACTGCAATGAATTTTCCAGAACATGACCTTTTACAGAACATGAGTTAATGTAGCAACCAACCAATAAACTGAAACATGTAAACGAAGGTGCAAGGGACGCTGGGGGTGAACTGAAAAGCTCACCCTGAGCAGGGAGAATGCCTCAGACTGTGGCAACCTCAGGCTGTGCCCACCAGTCTTGCGGCTGTGGGGCTGTGGCTTTTGCCTTGTGCTGCCACAGACATGTAAATCTGGGTAATCAAAAGAACAGATTTGAACTTACTTGCTCTCACTGCCTTTGAGGCTAAGGTGGAGTCTCTGTGAGTCATGGGATAATGCCAGCTACAGTTCTCTCCAAAAAGAATCAGGCAAACTACCTTTGCCTTGTTATTACTGTAACCAATTCTGAACACCTATCTTTTGTTGATGTGCACTTTACTAATAATTACCTAAGACAGAGGGAATTATATAATATATTTGCACTAATTTCTGACAAAAGGTTACCTTTCAATAGACTAAGAAGTTTCCAGATGGACTTTTTGTTTAAGTACTTTAAAAAACTGACACTTTTTTTACAGTTTCCTCTTTTCTAATGCAGATACCTGATCTTAGATTATATAATACCTTGATGCACTCTTCCAACAGAAAGACTGTGAGCAAAGTGAGTACATTTTTTATTGTATTTCTAAACTGTAAACTGGATCCTGCAGTAAAACATGCGTTTGATACTGTGAACTTCAACAAAGTACTTAAATAGCTTATGTCTTCATTTCATAATTATTAATAAAAAATGCTGTGTTTATAAGGTTGAAAGCAAGAAAGAGAATATTTTAAGTTTCAGTGTTCAGGGAATAAGCAAGTAGTACAGTTCCGGTCATAATTGAAGCAGGTCACCAAATCAAGACACTGTACATGACAAAGAAGTCATGACCTCTAAACTCATTAAATCTTATTTCTTGCTGTTTAAGATTGAGATGCGAAACCCAAACTGAAATAAACTAAAGAGCTTTGAAAGTTTCTCTGGAGACTTAATGGACTCAAGGAGAGGAAAGGACATTTAAAAATTGCTAAAGTACAATATTAAAGTTTATATTTCACACAATTACTCTTTTAACCAGAAAGCCCAGTAAAGATTCCCAATGCACAGTAGAACTGTAAATCTATTATACAGATAACCTCATACAATACATCATTTCAATGATAAATGGGCACTTCGTGAGACTAGCCATTTTAAAGGACACCTTCATGAAGAAAAGAGATGCTACAAAATAGTTATCTGCGTTGCGACTTATTGGGTTGTGACCACATCCCAAACCCTTGACTGAATAATCCTCACTGTCAAAGGACTCATTCAGCCTGTACTTGCCCCTCTTCTAGGTGGAGCTCAGACTGTTGCCCATGTCTAGGGTTAGGGCACAGGATGTTAAAAAAAAAAGTTGTTAACAACTGCTTTTTCATTCCTTGCAACTTTGACCTAATGTCTTCCAAGCTTAAATAAACGTGATCAATACTAATCATCAGAATAGACATCTTTTCCTCATCCTACATCTGCCTTCATCTTGCAGGGTACCACATAAGCATCAGACCTTGTAAAACAGCCTAAGATATATACAGTAGAGATTGAAAATTATTTTTCTTCCCCCTGAACATCTCCAGTTTTGGAGTTTTCCAAAAATCTCTGAATTTAAGACTGAGGGATGTCTAACCCAACGGTAAAATAAGGAAGGCTTACTGCAGCACTGAACTTGAAGGATTTTGTTATGGTTGGATCCTTTGTTCTTCAAAATCTATTTAATCAATATGCAAAATTAATTCTGTTTGCTTTCAGAGGATTTTGGGCAACACTCAAAAAGATGGCTTATTGCAATCACTGTAGCTGGTTTCTCATGATGGCACACTTTCTTGTAGGTAGCACTCAGATGATACACTTCATCTGAGTTGTTTGGTTCTCTCAGTAGTACAAGGACTTACAGATACAAGAGAAAAGATCTTGTTTGCTGATATTTTTAGCACAACTGATTCTTTCCCCCTGCTTCTTTTGTTGCTTTTACCCTTATCATGATGGCCATGACTGTTCTTGCTTTTATTTATTACAACAGCAGTATCTACAACAAGTTTTTCTTTCCTGATAACATTTGCTCTTGCCCCTGTCATGGTAATAGTGTGATAGCTTTATTATTCTGTTAAAGCATTTAATCTGACCTCTTTTGTTCTTTTATCACATTGGATGGTAATGGTCCTGTGTTTACCTTCAGCTGTTACCTTTTTGTATGTCTTCATCTGACCTCATCTTTTTTCTCAAACAAAACATATTTGCAGAAAATTAAGAAAGTGAAAAGAGTTAGGAGATTTTTCCATTCTTCACCTTGCTTCCTTATTTGAGTGTCCTGTGTCTAAAGCAAGAATGATACTGCTATTTTAAGTGGAAAATAAAAGAAACAGTAGAAATTAACCCAGTCCCCTTTGCTTTTGTTTAGACTTCTAATTTCAGCTTTTACTTCAGATTATCAAAAAGTAGTGTTAATATTTTGACAAAAATTAAGGGCTTTAAGCTTTTGCAAGAAGTTATTGCTTACAGTCCATCCAAAATTTTGCAGAAAAAAATTTAATAGATTTTTCTTTTAGTTATATATTTTTATTTACTACTAGTATAATACCTTCTTATTTTTAGTTGCATGACATAACAGAATTATGGAACTGAGTAGCCATATATGGCAACAAAACTGACCCATAATCAATTGGGATAAAGCAAGTTAAAATTCACCTATTTAAGTTATTTGGGTTTTTTTTTAATTTATGTCCAGAAAAACTCTACAGGACTAATTCATTTGAACAGATACAAGGTATAATAAAAAGATTTGGTCAACTACATTTAATTTTATTTTGCCACCTTTTCTTAAACATCCATCATTATACTGGGAAATATTAATTAGCTGAGAAGAACAATCTGTAGGGTTACTGTCTGTTACAGATTTATTTAGCCTTTACAGTCATTTCACATCGCAAGGAAAAATAAAATAACATGCTAGAAATAATATGCTAGAAGACCATTCCTTATAAAATAAAGATCTGTGTCATAAATTTGTGTCAGAGTGTTCTATATTTGATGAAACAGTTGTTTAAAAATGTGGCTTATATAAAATAGGTTTATGAGGGAAAATTTTCCTTATAATGTGATTTCCCCAGAACTGCAGTAAATTGAATCTCAGAAGTGACAAAACCACTAAATATGGGCAAGAAAAAAACATTGAGGACTTCTCAGCCTAAAGACTGGCCTGAAGTTTCAGTGAATACAATTTAACTTGCAATATTAAAAAAGGGGAAACAAAAAAAAGGGAAAAAATGCTTTGATCAGCAGCTTGCCTTAAGATTTTAAAGGCACTAGTTGCATTAAGCTTCAAATTCTGAAAAAGTTTCTGTCTGTTGCTGAGCAAATCCTAGGAGAAAGCACTGCATAACATAAAAATTAAAAAACTAATGCTAAAACAAAGCTCAATCTTATTAAACCCTGCAGAATTCTTTGAACCTTGACGTTTTATAAAGTAATAAATATGGTTAGATGTGAGACAAGAGGTATCTAAGCCAAAAAGAGATAACATCATTTTTACATTATTTAAGCTTGTATGGCTGAATTCTGCATAGTTTTGATTCCCTATTATCAAAATACAGATTTTACAGAAGGGAATATTCACCATATACAGCATTTTAGTGATTTAAAAAATACATAGTTTTACACAAGGAAAGTTACCAGTAAAGAGTACAATTGCATTTGCATAGTTTATATTCCTCCTAGAATCATATTTTGCAGTAGAATCATATTACCCTAAGTTAAAAACTTAAACATCAGCTATCTTCCTAGTAACTGAATCTTAGAAGGCATTTTTAAAAAACTACCAAGTCACTCCCTGTGAATTATTTTCACCACCATAGCTGGAATGGATCAAAATCTTTGTGACGCAAAAAAGCCTCTGGCTTATCTAAAAAATGTCAAGTGTATGTTTCTCACCAGTTTCTGAGAGAAAAATATTAATGTAAGGTGAGAAGTACTGTAAGCCCCTAAAGATAGATCAAAGTGATTGAACAACACTTGAAAGTGTTTTTCTAACTTTCAGTTCAGGTAAGTCTAATTACTATTTTGCCTTTTTTTAAAATTTTCAGAATTGATGTAATTTTAGCAAAACCTGACTCATTTTGCAAGGAGCAGTATAGCAGTGCTACCTCCCACCTCACAGAAAGAAATTGCTCTTATTCCTGAATATACAGGCTGTGAAAGTAACCATTATTATTTTCATTAAGCAATTCTATGAAAACCATTGTAAAAAGATACCTAACGACAGGAAATAACATTTTCTTTTAGGTAAATCGGATACATATCTATATAAAGCCAAGAGCAAAAGACTGTCTTGCTGTGGAAAGACCGGATCAAAATGGCTAAATTAACTGCTTAAACAAATATTTCACACAATTTTAATATATATTAGCAATATGGCAATAGTAGTCTAGTGATGAAGGAGAGAAATGTGAGAGCAACTAACCTTGGCTTTCATCATTTGTGACCTAATCAGATGCGTTCCTGCCCTTGCTTGTATCCTTGACTCCCAGCTGAACGGTTCAGCTAGTTCTGTGCTTACACAGCTATTTCCAGATGGTTACTCAATGATATATGAGCCTATAGGAGGCACAGGAGAAAGAGTGCCTATACATTTGGAATCTGACTTTGTATATTATAAAGTCTCTTCCAGGTGGAAGAAAAATCATTTGAGTGTATCTACTTAGTACAAGAATCTCAGCTTAAATATAGGAACTGTGATGGTCTGCACACATACATGTATATATCAAGCATTTGGTCAAGAACCTCTTCTCAGAGCTGACTGTGACACAAAGGGACTTCCAAAAAAGTGTGAATGCTTAGCAACTTTTGAGCTGAGTCAGACTATACCTTTTGTATTTATAATTACTGCAAAACTCTACCAAGTCTTTCTAGAAAATAAGGACACCTGGATGCATCTTTGACCTAAACAGAAGGGCTTTAATCCAGTAATATCATGAGACCTAATCCTGTTAATACTGCTGTTTAAATCCTGTGAAAGATGACAACCACACAAACACATACAAAATGATCCTCTGTTGCTAAAGGATGAGGATGATTTTGAATCTCAACCTTTTTTGTTTGTTTGCTTGTTTGTATTTTTTTTTGGTTTGGGTTTTTTTTTGCGTAAAAAGACAGAGAAGATAAGATGCCTTGTTAAATCATCTTCTCTCTAATGGACAAGCAGTACAGGTTCTTAAGAAGGGAATACTCTGCAACAAAACTGTCTCATCAGTGAATTATAAACATCAAGGGTCTACTCTATGTGTAAAGCTCAATATGTTTTGCAGAAATATCTTCTCCACTCACAATTTAAGTATTAGATTTTGGAGTCTGCCCTGGTATGGATTACCAACAGCTGGTAATAATTGCAAATTATCTTCAGTATATAACTTAGAGTTTACTATTCAAAAAACCAATGTAGTCAAGACAGTGAAACAAATAAGGACAGCACAAGTGACTTTAACCATCTGGCCACATCCTGCATTACTTTGCAAAATTCCTTTGCGGAGTACTCTTAGAAGTGTTTATGGAGGTGCATGGCTTGAGCATTACTGGCTTCTGCTCTAACACCTGAAAAAACTTTATTTTGTGCATATAATTAGCCTTGTTACTGTTGCATGGCAGTAGTTTGAAACGGACTGCCTGTTCCAACATCTGGAAATTGTGAACATATAGCTGATAGTTCATAAATTATGAATAACAGGATGGAATGGAACACCCAGGGCTTTTCAAGCAACCACACAGATCAAGACAAAGATTAATTGTCTCAGCCAGTTTTGCATGACCTCTGACACGCCTCATTAGAATTAGCAAGGATGCATATGAGCTGAAATATACTAAAAAAATAGTCAAGAACAACTGTACTAAAGGAACCTCTAGCTCATTAAGAACGACAGTCATTTGAGTATTCTGTTTGAAAGTAAAAAAAGCTGATTCCTTCTTGGGGAGACATATGCAAGGATTGCTTATTTTCTGACCATTTGTTGATGAAAACAATTTTGGAATTTTAATATTTCTTTTAAAAAGTCAAAACATTACGTTCAAACCCTTAACAAGTTCATGAACAAGCAGGCTCCAAATTTTAGCAGTTTTTCAGACTACAGCTAATTTACAGGACAGTGAAAATACTCAGTTTGCTGCTGAGAAGCAAGCCAGTACCCAGTTCTCAATGCTTCTTCCTTTCCAAATCTGATTTCCTAAATCTCACTACCACTGACCCTGTTATTCTCCCCTAAATAACTGAAGTTAATGTGTTGCTACTTTTGCTGAAAACTAAGATGATTTTATGAATTCATTAAGAAGTTGAAAAGAGCAGCTCTGTGAAATTGCTTTTAACCAAGATAATCTACTTTTATCCTAGATGACTATGATGTCCCTTTAAGCACAAAGATGTTTCTAAATGTGAAGGTTATGCATTCATTTGCTGTCCCTTTGAGAAAATGTCCTGGTTTTGATTCATAGGTGCACAGCATGGAGAACGCTGAGTGCCATTTGCTAGCTCTACATCACACAGACTGCCCATCAAGTGAGAGACAGAAGTAAAGGATACCAAAGAGGGCAAATTCAACACACACAGTTTTGTATCACTATAATCAAGCTCCTTTCCAGCACCTTAATAAGAGGCGAGGTGAATGCCATGGACAGATCCTCCTCCACTGTCTCCTCTGACCATGAAGCCCAGTATCACTTTTACATCCAGACTTGCATCCTGGATCACAGGAAGGAGTTTGACAGCTGATGTGACCATAGAACAAGGTCAAATCAGGCTACTTCCTGAAAGCCTTCTCTAAAACTTTCTAGATGATCGATAGAAGAATAAGGTTAGAACAAGTGTTCAATGTATCTTCTTTAATTTTTGTGTGATCTGAATCCCCTAAAGTAGTCAGATGTGTGAGCAGACTACTGAGTCCTAAACATTTAGTTAAATGGAGGTCACCTCTTTAAATCTCTGTGTACAAAATATGCTTTGTCAGACATGCCAATAATCCAAATCCCTTAACTGCAGCAAGCTTAGGTTTATTTCAAATACAAGAATGAAAAAACAAAAATTGATTTTTCTAGACATTAGCATTAAAAGGTAGCCAAAGAATGAAATTCATTTGAAGTTTGTTTGAATAACAATTACAGCATTGGCATCAAGTTTAATCTTTTTTTTTAAAGCCCATTTACAAGGAAAATGAATTTATAACAAGCTGTTGAGTCCCATAGGATATAATAAATTATTGCTTTCCCTACCATTTTTGATGTTTTTTCACCCTTCATTGCCTTCCATATATAACACTCATAGCACAAAGCCTGTAATAAGTTACAGAAAAAGTAAGTCTAGGAAAGGATACATTAAGTGGTGTGCCTTGCAAGGATATCAAAGGAAAACATTGTTGTTTAAAAATTGCCTTCCTGTTTTAGAAAAAAACAAAGAATAGTACTAGTAATTACTGGAAATGTTCCCTGAAAGCACAAACTCCCTTTAGCCATCCAAGTGGATGCTGAGATCAAAAGGTGAGTTGCATGCATTGCAGGCAGATGTTGAGTTAGCAGCTCTTGTTTAGTTTAACAAAGATGTATTCATGAGTGTGAGATGAAAAGACCATTTTGCACATGATTACAATCAGTGGTGAAGAGTTCTCATCATAAAGAAGGACTCCCAATCAGGCCTCATGGCAAACAGCTGGACTTGTACAAAAACAATTATTAAAATCTTTCCAAGATGCTGGAACACTACCCAGAATAAAATTTTCTGCAGATACTGCCTTTCACCTCTTGTTTTCTGTTTAATTAGCCTTACCAAGATGTAGAGATCGTTAACACAGTCAGAGAACAATGTTAGTATGTTGGTTTGTAATATGGCATATCAGTAAGTAAATAAAAAGTTTCCCTTTTCTCTCTAAAATTGAATTTAGTGAGTTATTCTTGTTACGCCATGAATTATAACTAGGAAGAAGAAAGTTATGTACTCAGAGAAAGAGTTAATCCTTTTGGCAGAAGCAGTGACAGAAGCATTGCCTTTTTCCCTAAATCCAAAAGGAGGTTTGAAGAGGAAAAAGGATGAATAGTTACCTTCATTGAAAGACCATATAGATGGGATTTATTTTTACCTCTATTTGTGCTTGAAAATGCTGATTTACAGACATTTATTAAACCAGGAGATGTTTATTTATCTATATATGGCAGCTGTAAGGAGCAGAGGAGGTGAAAGCCCCATTCTGCTAAGCACTATTTGAACTGATAGCAAATGACATTCCCCTCCCTGAAGTCATTAGAGTCTAAAATAAATGTTCATAGAATAACCTTCTAAATACAATTTATGTGCAGCATAAAGCATTCTATTTTAAGAGAGACATATGGGAAGGAGAAGATTGCCAATAAGGTTACACCTATATACAAGGTTACAAGAAGAGATGTATTTTCTTTTCTCATGCTCTCAGATGAAGGTTAGCCAGCTCTGGCCTGAAGTGACCAGGCCCTGTCAGCACAATACTGTTGTGGTGGTAAAATACTCAGCTTAGCAGGGCTTGTTGACCCAGAGGCTACTGGTTTTGTATTATGCAAGGAGTGGAGCAAGGCCATGTAGTGCATCAAAGAGAACTGAAACAGGAGCAATTCATGTAAAGGCAGATGATAGTAAAAGGATTACCTCAGCACTGCATTAATAGAAGCCTTGAACTTGTTGCTAACTTTGCAACTACATGCCCCAGAGATGTATAACCTTGTCTTCTTGGTTCTCTTTAGCAGAAAGGCAATATTGCTCTGTAAACAAGTGTTCAGAAAAGGATGTCAAAATAAGTCTTCCCTCTTTTGGCTTAATTGAGTAATACTTTTAGACTAGGACCTCTTTCCACCTTTACTATCTTTTATTAAGTGTAGATGCACACAAAAGGTTGTAAGTTTGATAAATGTCAGATAACCAAGCCTCGGAATGTGCAGCAATATTTGCTTTTTCAGAAGGAGATGTGAGAATGGATCTGTTGGTCGTTAAGGACAAGTTGTAGTGTCTTAGCTCTCCACTACTGTTCACCCCCCATCAATTTTGATTACAGATGAAAGGAAAAAAAAAACAAAACACAAAAGCATAGGAAATGTTCAGCATGAAACTGGACTCACACCAGGTGAAAGTAGCCTGTGGAGATCAATTACTCAAGACAGTACATGGGGTCAGTAGTGCAGTATTATCAAATAATTATTATTGAGATATAGAGTGAACTGAAATCTAAGCTACACTGAGCTACCTTTGCTTGGTTAAAAACCTGTTTGCACAGTCTAAGATGAAAACTAATTCCAGCCTTGAAGTTTGCTGAATCTGCATCCTTCTTATATTAGGGGGGAAAAAAAATTAAAAAAGAAGGGAAGGACAGTGGGAAAACAGAAAGGAATCATTCTAATGGAAAACACCAGTATATACAGATCAGACTTTTTCTCTTGGAAAGAAGTCTAGAGCATAACGGAATGGAACAGCACACTACCGACTCTTAGTCCTCTAATGTAGCATTAAACTCCTGCATGGATCAAAATATTAACCAGCCCTGGAGTGAGGATGGAGCCCTGAGGAAAACGTCTGGTTGCCCACCAGGCACTTGCAGCCCATTCGCTAAATCCCTCAGCCCTGCCACGCTGTGACTCTTCACTCAGGATTCCATGGACCTGCGTGGTCACAGCTGGGCAGCTGCTACAGAAGGGTGCTGTGAGGCACAGTAACAAAACCAATAACAAATGCCAAAAAACTACATCCTCTGCATTCCCTTAGTTCATTGGGCGGGTGACCTTATCCTGGAGGAGACTGGATTTGTTAAACAGGACTTTCCCTTTGTGAACACGATGACTGTGCCTGATGGTTGTGTCACCCTTTAAATGGCTTTTGATGGCACCGAATCTCCACCCTTCTCCTCCAGAATTTTTCCAGGTGTTGAGGTTAGACTCACAGGTATTTTTCTGGGTCTTCCCTCATACCCTTCTTGTAAACTGGAATAACATGAGCCAACTTCCAGTCAGCAGGGAATCCTCCAGACTCCTCAACCTTTGGTAGCTGCTGGAGACAATTCCTTAACATCTTCTAGCTCATTCAGTTCTATAGGATGCATCCCATCAGGCTCCATGGACTCATGAATATTCCCCTGATACAGCTGGTCTCTGACAAGCTCTGTGTCCAAACAAATGGGAAGTCACTGTCCCCACACTCATGGTCCTTTGGCTCAGAGGACTGGGAAGTCCATGGTTTATCAGAATTGAGAGAAAAAAAGCACTGTTTCTGTCTAGACTTATGTAGATGTGGGGCAGCCTTGACTGAAAAGAATAGAGGAAGCAGGAAAAGAAAGCACAAACAGATGGACTGACCATTTCTTTTCCAGGTTCTTCCTCTACTGAATCCATAATTGTGTCTGAAATTCTTCCTTTGGAAAATGGTAAACCTCATTATTTCTTTGGAGCATATCTCTCTTTTTCCTATCATTTATCCACTTTCTCTCTTCTTAAGCATACTCTTACTCTTGTGATATCTTTGAGGAGCCTTTAGAGCTGACTGTCAGCATAAACTTCAAGTCAAAGTTGCCTTAGATACATTTTACATCTGCCCAAGTGTGGGAGGTCCTCCCAGGGATGTTGCCGCCACCTCCTACTCTAGCTCCACCTCGGATGTGGGGGGCTCCTCCCTTGGGGAGGACTCTATAGGCAGCACTGCAGTTTGAGACCAGCCCCTTCTTCTAGAAGGGAGGCGTGCTCCGAGCCTTGGACCTACCCACACTTCCAGAAGTCTCGGTTATGTTTGATATTTTATTAGTTATTGTTCATTGTACCCTCCCCTGCGCTGTTTTAAGTGGACCCTGGACCCCTGTACCCTCCCCTCGCGTGGAACCCCATTGGTTATCCTCTCCAGCTCCTCCCGATTTCCCTCCCCTTTTAACCTGTTGCGCCCTGTCAGCCCCTCGGAGTCTCTCTCCGACCCTCTCCTTCCCAGATCCCTGCACCCAACCCCACAATAAAGGAGACCACGGGGGAGACCCCCTCTCGCCACCCTTTGCCTCCTTGCCTGATTACTTCTGTGCCCTGTCTGCTCGTCACCTCGGGCCGCCTCGCCTCTGTGTGACACACCCACGCTTAGCCCTGAAGCAGCCGCACCCAAAGCGAGCCCTTGGGGCTTTTGGAGGTCGGCTGAGAGCGACCAGGGAGCCAGGCGATATACTACACCCAAGAGTGACAGACTGTTCCTTGTGATCTGAGTGTCCCTGCCCTCTTGAGCTGCAAGTAAAGAGAAGTTTGGTAGGGATACTATGAGTTATCTATAAAAAACAAAACATTTAATCCTGAATGAGGACCAGACATGCAGATGGCTACATTTCCATGAGGTCAGCGGCACAAAGTTGAGCACTTAGGCATAAATAAAGGATCTAAATTGCCTCTCTTTGCCAGTGCTGACCAAATCTGGTGTCTTGGTTTTGAAAGACAGGTGTCTGCTAAGAGAGGTTGAACCCTCCCTTAGGACAGAGAATGTGATTTTCCCCTCCCTCCGAATTATTTAATTTTGAAATCAAGGG
>VZRZ01007619.1:95682-110003 GCA_013398175.1 Climacteris rufus
AAAAAAAAAAAAACGAAAAGCCACCACATATTTTCCCATTCCAAATGGATTTCCAAATTGACAAAAATGAGCATTTGTATACTGGAAAGCTATGTATCACCTGTAAGTAACGGACTAGTATTGAGTTTCACACTGTACTTGCAAGATTGTTTTTCCTAGCACCAATGAAAGAGGTTAGTGTTGGTTTAGGTCTGGAATGTCTTCTTGAGAATTATCCTAGACACCTTTGTCTGACTTTCCCCTTATTTGAAGAGTTATTCCTGAAGAATGTTTTATTGTGTTATTACATACTTTTCCTGCTTCTTGTTATGTAATTTCTTAAAACATTTTTCCTTTTGATATCTGCAACTCTTTTTTTTTTAAAGCTAGTACTGCTGGCAGTCTCAGAAAACTTTCTCTTTTGTTATTGGGCATGCTGTCACTGGGCTGGGCAGTTATCAGAAAGGAGGGTAACCAACAGGACAGTCAGACATTGGAAAAAAACAAGAAAAATTCATTCCGTTTAAGAGAAGGCTACCTGTACCTATGTGTACATTGACAGGCAGAGAAACCCATTTGAAAACTCTCAGAATGATATCTGCCATCTACACAAAAACAAAAGAAAACTGGTTTGATATTTTTCATTTTTCATCTCCTCCCACACAAAGCGAGGAGTCTGTGTCATCATTGCATCTTTAATTTCGCCTTCTGATGATGCAGTGGAGTGACAATCCAAGCAAATTTCCTGAGTTTTACAGAGTGATTGTCAGGGCACAACACCAGTTCTAATTAAAGTTCTCATAGCATTATAATAAGGAGAATTACCCTAACTCAGAATGTGACTGGGAAGTCCCTGCAGGTGACTTTTTTGTTCACGAGCAGAGGCAGCTTTTCTGATCTTTCAGTGCAAAACCTGATAAACACTGACCTATGAGTTGCTAATCGGTTTCATTGAATGCAATCATAAATCAGATCTGAAAACAGGCCCCAGTTCAGTGAGATTTGAATGAAATTCACGAAAGAGAATGATAATGATAAATAGATGGAAGAGAAAAATATTTTTTTTTCCCCAGCAATATTACAAAAGGCCTTGAAAACCATTACACTGATCCTTCCGGAAGTGGTTTGCAGAAAGCCCTCATCTGTGTTACATCTGCTCATTGCAACACAAATTGCTTATAAAGCTAATACTTTCCATTTTGATAACTTGTTAATTGAAGAATCCTTTCATCCTTTAAGAATAGAAATTACATCTTGATGTTATGTGCCTCATTAGATAATAGGTGTTTGGAAGACAGTTGCTTAACAGAAACTCTCACCGAACTGTTCCATAAGAAACCTTGTTATCTTAATGTACTCAAATGCTAATATTGTATAAAAGTCCTTCTTCTGCTAGTCTGATAAATTGTTCATCAGCACACAATAATGATTTTATCCAAGCATAAGCTGAGCCGGCTTGTTGACTGTTTTGACTCATATTATTTCTTAGGTTTCGGGTTTCATGATTTGGCACTAATTGTTCTGAAATTGCTTTATTGTAATTGCTGGTATTTCTGTTTTAGTATTAAATCAAACTGCATTTTCATTAGTAAAAATAGCAGCTGAGTGGAAGACAATGGGACATCTCACCTCAATTAGGTGAGACAAATTAAATCAGAGAAAATTATATCACTAAACAAATTTTATGAGGTACTTTAATTTCATATTTTATTACAGTATGCAAGCTGTGCCTGTGGGTTTTATTATCAATCTTAAATGGAATACATTAATGAAAAAAATAGGATAAGGTTCTACATGCACATCCTTTCTTACAAACCAACTCTTGCATGACAGGCTGAACAAAATATATTATGAAACCCCATCATTTTAATAACAAAAGAACACTTCATAGGTCCAAACTCTGTGTTGTAGCCCAACCAAATAAAGATTTCTCCCTTCAGGTATTGTGGAAGTGAAACCATATTTCCCATCTATCTTGTAATGCGGCATAACTTACATAACAGAGAAAAGGAGGTAAGATCCCAGACACAGACAAGTTTTGGTCTTGATCTCTGGATGAGAAATTTTAACTATCTTGCTCTGTCCAATATTTTACCTAGAATGAACCTCTGATAGGATTTCTATTTTATCTGTATTAGATTAGTTCAATATCACATCTTTTTATTACATATAATGTTTAATGTGTTTATATATATTTATAATATGTATTTCAGTTGGCTGTACATTTTAGGTATTTTCCCATCAGCTTGTACCATTCTATCAGAAGTAAAGTTTTTGACAGCCTGTTATTATTCAGATGAAGTACATTACAGAAGGAACAAAAAAAGGTACAATTCAGTGAAATAAACTTTTTTCAACCATAATGGAATGAAATGCTGTGGCTGTTTTTCCAATTTCTGCAATATCCTCAATATTTTTACATTACATTATTTCAAATAAGTCAGCACATTTGATTTATAACATCAAAATGAACTATTTGTAAAGTACGTTTAAATTAAAATTAGTAAAATTATTGGTGGTTCTCCTGTCATGCATGAAAGTCACTTTTTTGTTTTCAAATAATCTGAAATGAGAAATGAGACTTTCAATTAGTGTTTACAGAGTACAAAACACTAATCCAATTATAAGATCTTAGTATTGTAAAGATCATTGAAGTTAATTAAATTTCATGGGGCAAGAAATCAAAAGAAACATTCTAAAAGGAGTGGATATACAGGCTTTTCATACAGAAGGCAGAATGATATCCTTGTTACACACCCAGTTTCCATTTCCTTTTAAGAACAGCCTCCAGTTGTTCTGTTGTAATTAATGCCTATTTAGTTAGGACTGTTTTCCTTAGCATGCAAAAAGTGAGGTCTTATTTCCTTTCCAAGACAGACTTCCATATTCCAGTCACACTTCAGACACACACATCAGAGGCAGTGCAGAGAGGTCTCCTGGAAACAGCATGCAGAAAAACGTCTACATTTCCCTTTCCAGATGTTCAGAGCTTTTCTAGCAATTATGCTTGTGTTCATACCACATAGCAGAGGGATATGTGTGGGTGTTCAGTGTATTTTAATGCAGAATTCATTGTTGGTTTTTGGCTGTAGTCTGCTGTCTCTGTGACAAGAGGGAAAAAATCAGAGTCTGGCATATAAAAAAATTCAGTATTGTTCTACTGGTACAAATCAGTATACATTAACTGAAATGCCAGGGAAATATAAGAAAAGGGAAATTTCCCCACTTTAGAGCTAAGACAGAATGAATTGTAAATATTTGTCTTGTTTAACTTTTATCAATTCAAAATGGAATACATGTAAAACAGAAAGCAGAATAACACTGATTTATTTGTTCATTTTTTGTCTCTGAGAAGTTCAAAAACACCCTTACCATGGTTGATTCTCTGTTTCCTTCATTTAAAAATTAATGTTCTCTCACTTTGAGGGCCAAGGGGAAAAATCAAAGGTATTAATTCAACACTATGCATAAAGAGATTCCTAACCTCCACTTGGAAAATGGCTCCTTGTATAGAGGGAAACGAAGGAAATATCAAACTTTAATGTACACATTCTGGTGTCTTTCAGAAAAGGTGTAGGTGGATGCTGCCTTGCTAAAAATAATGGAAGGATGAGTATTCAGAAGTCGTATTTAATCAAAATTAATGTCAGCATTTGTTTTTAGCACACAGGACATCTGAAAGATGGAACTTCAGAGTTCAAGTGATTTCTGTTTCAGTTGGGGGATGAAAAAATAAAGCATAAGAAAAGTTTTACATATTTACATATTTACATATTTACAGTGTTATTCACTGAACACACACACTAACCGAAAACCGATTGAACTCATGCAACAATTTCCTAAAAGGGAGTCTATCAGAATACTACCGTAAAAAAAGCTGGAAGAGTGGCTGGAAATGCAAAATATATATGTCAATACTACAATGTTTAATGACATTATAGAGTTATCTTTCTTTAAATATTGATTTTAAAGTATGAACTCAGTAACAAAAAATATAGGAAAGAATTTTTAAAAATTATTTATTTCCTAATTATAGCAAAAGTCTTTGCAGAGCTGAGTGAAATGATTATGTATATTCTTAGGTTCCACTAAGGTAGAGTATTTTGATGCGAGTGTTTCGTCAATCCAAATTAAGGACTTGAACACTTTATAGTGTAAAAATAATAAAAAAATAAAATTTTCAAGTTGTTGCATTGTTATAATTGGAAAGAGTAACTTTAGTAACATGCTTTATTGCTCTTCACCTGCTTACATATAAAATAATGGAAAATGTTAAAGTCCAGTCACAATAATTTGCACACATCTTTGGTGTCACACACAAATTTTCCTAATATTGATGTTTGGCCTGTGGTCCTATGGAATTATTTGCTGTCCGATGTTAGATTTTGCTTTCCTGAATTAATGAAATAAAACCATGAAAGAGAGCCAAAAGTACTCAAGGAAGGCACTGAATTTTTCAAATTTAATTACAAATATCTTAAATAGTAGCACATGTTTTCAGTCATATGATGCAATTGTTATTTAACCTGTCATAATTTTAGCTGTAGTATTATGACACAACAGCTCTCCTATGTCAGACCAGAGCTGCATATTATTGTGTCCTGCCTCCAGCTGCATCTGGGAAAAAATGACTTAGAAAGAATGAGAAGGGGCAAACCATAGGGTTCATCTTTCTAACGCAGCTTGCTTCATACTTAACAGTATTTAGCACTGAGATAGTGCCTGAGTCATTACTACATGTATTTTGTAACTATAGGTTTTTCTCAAGTCTTTAAATAATTTTTTCTTCCAAGAACTTGTCCTGTCTGCCATTTCATTCCTTCACATGAACTTTACCATAAAACAAACTTGACAGAGAGCCCAGCTTGCTATCTGTTTCATTAGGAGACACCTTCAGTTGTCTAGAACTAGCCCTCTACTAGCACGTTCTGGAGGTGGTGAGAAAATCAATTTGCTTACTACATGCCATGATGATTTGCAGACCTGCTGTCTGAAATTCTGCTAATCCCAGCTGGAGAGTACTAGTTTGCTCAGCCAGACCCCGTACAGAAGTTGTTTGGTACCTTCAGTCATCCTTACTGTCCCTTTCTGAAGTTTCTCCACTTCTGCTAGATTTTCTGTTGTTTGTTTTTAAGATGAGGAGAGCAGAACTAGGCAGAACACTGAAGAGAGAGCCAGCAAAATCAAGTTCTCTTGTTCCACTCTAATTATTTTCTAACAATTTACAACCTTATACTTGTTTTTGATCTGAAAATTGTTATGATGGTGTATCTGTCTTTTCATGGAACTATATGGAAAATACACATTTTGAAATTCATCCTTATACTGCAGTAAAATCTAAGACTTGTTTGGAGCATTCCAGTATTCTATATTAAACAGTGTGTTGCAAGACAGTCACAACATTTGTGCACCTCTATATCAGCATATCCATCCTTATTAATCCCTCTCAGAGGGAGTGCAAAAATCTATAGACAGTGAGTCACACACAATGCTTGCAATGATGTATATGATAAACACTGGATCCCTATTCTGCTGTTAATTAACTGGGACTAGGCATCGTCTTTCTTAGCCCATCTAGAACCTCAACAGGCTTAACAAGGCTTAGCAGTGAAATAGCTATACTATTTCTGAGTTTTAATAAAATACCAAGTTGGAAGGGGACCTCAAGGACATCTGGTCCAGCCTTTCTTGTCAAAAGCACAATTTAGACAGGATGATCCAACACCTTGTTCATTCAAATCTTAAAAGTGTCCAACATTAGGAAATCCACCACTTCCTTGTGATTATTCTAATGGATGATTGCTTTCATTGTGACAATTTTTCCTCTTGTGTCCAACTGGAATCTCCCCAAGAGTAACTTGTATCCATTACCCCTCATCTTTTCCATGTGACTCCTTGTGAAAAGGGAGTCTCCATAGTCTTAGTAGCCAACCTTTTAAATACTGGAACAGGGTGATTAGTTCTCCCCTAAGACTTCTTTCTCAAGGCAGAATACCCCAGTTCTCCAAGCCTTTTCCCTTGTGACAGGCTTTCTGGTCCTTTGGTTATTTTTGTGGCCCTTCTGTGTACCCTCGCCAGCCTGTCCACATATTTTTTTGTACAGCAGGGGCCAGAACTGAACACAGTATTCCAGGTACAGCCTGGCAAGGGCTGAATAGAGTGAGATAAAGACTCTGCTGGTGGTGTCCTTGCTGATGCAGCCTGGCATTCCACTGGCTTTCTCTGCAACAGCAGGACTTTTCACTGATCTTGTTGTCCGCCAGGACATCCAGGTCCCTTTCCACTGAGCTGCTCTTCTATGCTCTAGTTTGAGCTCTGTAGGACAAGGGCCATCCTTCTGTTCATGCTGTATGGCACTCTTACACAGAGGGCTTCGGGTTCAGTTGCCAATAAATGCAGATTAAACAGATACAGGACTCATTGAGACACCTACCTACCACATTGTGCTTTAAAACACATTTTCCCATAATTTTTTACTTGTATTGAGAATTCTGAGACACATACTCTAAATTTGTTTTCAATTAGCTGAAAGCTTAGGTTTTAGAGCATAGTCTTTTCCTCTCATTTCCATGTGGTTACTCACTTTAACAGCTAATTTTGTTTCATAATAATACTACTTAAAATAAAGTCTCTTTCATAGATTTCTAGCTGTGTTCATTTTTCGGGCTTCTAATGCTGAAGACTAACTGACATTCCTGGAGCCACTCCAACATGAAGCTTTTATTTGAAGTAATGTAGAAAAAATTTCAGTCTACTTTTAATCACCTGTTGTTCTTGTAAGTTATAATAATTTACTTAGTCCTGATTTCAAACAGGGATGTTGTCACATGGAATCCTAGGGCTACATTTTCAATTAATGACGTTCAGAAGCCCTGAAATGCAGCATTTCACTCAAAACTCTAAATTGTTTCAGTGTCTCTCTAGAGTTGTAGTGAATATAATTTAATCATTCCTTATGTGAATTGTATTAATTGTCATATGCTTCATCCCTGTTACATCTTAAACAATGGTTCAAATGTTAATATAAATGTATATTTTAAATTGGCTAGCAGATCAACCAATAAAGCATTTTTTATGAAGAAACTGGTTTCTGTCTCAGATTCCTTTTATTTTATGTAACTTCTAATTCCCCTGTAGCACCTTCTTATGCAAGTTTTCTATTCATAATCTGCTGAACTGTCATTTATGATTAAGTTTAAATTAATTTTATTACATGCATTTCATACTCTTGATAGAAGAACAGTACAGTGTTTCACAGAATCATTGACAGTTTATACTCAGGTTTATGTCTCCCTCAAACTGAGTCTTTCTTTAAATGGGGAGACAAAATTTTAAAAGACTCTCTGTTAACTCGATTTTAATGCACATCAAAGATTTTATGTTCTTTCTGCTCATTTAAAAACTGAAGCTCTTCTGAGCTGAGCAAGCAAGTGAACCCAAATTTCATATTTTTAATATGTGTGAAAAAATAGCTCAAGTCACACAAGCAGGGAAGCAAAAAGAGTTGAAAGGATGGAGACAAAGAATGTAATCTGCAACCTTCAGTCTTGAAGATCACATTTGGGCAGTAGCAACTCAGAGGCCTGAAAATTAAGGGCAGAAACCTAATCTGTTTCTTGAGTGCTGAGGCAGCATACTTCACCACATGGAGTTCTCCTACCTCCAGGGAACATTCAGAAGCCAAGATAGCTGATCTTGCTGCTCCTAGAATCCAACAGGATCAAATCATCCCATCTGCAGAGTAGATTTGTATTCATTCCCCATCAAGGAATCAACTTTCTTTCTTTGATAAATTTACTTTTTAAAAAATTTAACATGGATGTTTACGCTTCCTATACTTAAAATACTTTTTTGAGGCTAAATAATACCAAATGCTAATAGGATAGGAAATACTCTGAAAGGAGAAAAAAGTCTCTGAAAATATTTGCTTTAGCATACAGAACACTCTGATTAAAAGAAGCCAAGCACACACCACCTCAGGTAATTTCAATAAATCCAGAATCCACGTCAGTGATTTTCTTAACAGAAGAGTTTTAACGTTTCTTGTGGGAATATCAGGTGCTCAAGCACTATTGAAGCAGAATGCCACTTAGAGTTTAAGAAAAATTACTGTCAAATGAATAATGGCTGTTCAAGGCACATGTTATCTATTTCTGCAATTAGTAGAGAAATCCTGTAGTAAGACTCATTTAAATCAGTTTTGCTGCCACAAGAAAGCAGCAAGGTGTGTTGCATTTGGCAGCACCGCTGTACAGTAGTTAAAGGCCCATAAGACTTACTATTAACAAGGCTTTATTTTGACAACTGTGCAACTAGGAGATATCAATGTTCTCCAAACAATGTCTGCATTCAAGATTTTCCCCAAAAAGGAGTTTCTTCTCACAGAAAATGAGTCAGTCAAAAGGGATTTTTCTTTTTCATTGTTGTCAAAGGTGATTTTTCTTTTTTAATGTTAAAAATATTAAAATCTTGAACTTGCAATAAATTAAGCAGGTGTTCGTATTCTTCATGAAGCAGTAGATATGAGACTTACCAAACTCTATTTTTCTCAGAGCTATGTCCTGCACACTCAGTGCACTGTCTTCCATTAGGTCACATGCTAAATACCTTAAGAATCTGCTGAGAAGTCTTTCCACAGAGAAATTTGGATAGCGGCTCAGTGAGTATAACTGTATTCTGAACTCAACTGAGGACACATCTCCCCAAAAACAGAGTAGTATCAGAACTGCTTCCGTTATGAAATAGTGGTAAAAAAATCTCTAATATATATGTAAAAACTTTGATTCCCAGGGCATCTGCTCTAGCATGATAGTTTTAACCTAGAAACTATCATTGCCAGCATGTATTCACAACATTTCCATGCTGAAAATTTCAACATTCACTGTGCTATAAATAATGTATCAGGGTTCAAAACCTCTGGCCTGTTATTCTCTTATGTATACAAATCCAGAAAACTTTGAATAAATGGACCTTACACCAGAATCAGATAGGGGAAAAAAAACTGTTGAGACAGGGACATAACAGGAAGTGCAATTCCTAATCCAATATCCCATATGCATATGTAGTGCTGTGTTAAGATTTCTGAATCCTCATATGAGCTACACCATCCCTACACTTCCCTTCCTCTTAGTGCTGCTCTGATCCAGACCCACAGGACAAATATCAGTATTTTTCCACCACATTCCTCATCTGGATGACATAAAGAGCAGAGAGCCTGGGTGTGCTCTTACTGCACTAAGTCAAGGCCACGAGGAGATCTACTGATCCAGAGGTTCAACCAGAAAATCAAGTTTCCTCTGAACAGAAAATCTTGCTATATTCTGTGTATATGTATTTAGAAACTTCATGTGTAAAAAGAGATCTCTATGATGTCAGAGACTGAAATAATACATGCCTTAAACATTGTTATAGCAAAACTGTATAAAGAAACCATGACCATCACTCCTCCCTGGAGATGCCTGACTGGAACTTTGGACTGTAAATCAAACTGCTGAGATTAGATAAAGGGAACACTGTTGTTCAATCATCTCAGGTCTGAGGACAAGTAAACAAGACAATGCACCCACAAGAAAGCCAAACCCAGCAGCTGTGCTGATCATCCCTGGCTGGGTTCAGGGTGGAGGAGGTCACAGCCCACAGCTGAGAGCAGGTTTGCACAGATTTCACCCCCAGCTGAGATGGGGGGAAGGAGGCTTTGAGTGTGGCCTAAGCTCTGATCTGAGGCAATGAACACCCATCCTCCCTGACTCAGCTGTGGAACCCCCAGCCCCGGGAGAGCTACAGGACATTCATGTGAGAGGCAGCTGAGGGGGTGTCATAATCCATCAAAGACCCCCTGAAGTGCATCCCAGACTCATTCCTGAGGCCTGGCACCACAAGACTGCATGTGATGTAAAGTGGTGCAATGGATCCAGGGGCTGCTGAAAGAACCAATGGCAAACCTGCCCCCCCACCCCCACCTCCGCAGGGGTGGTGCCTGGATTCTCCTACCTAGCCTCAGCGTATATTAACCCATGGAATGCTGTGTCCTTTGGGAGACCCTCAACACCAAGAAGACCTGTTGGAGAGGATCAGTGGAACATCGTTGGGATCCACAGAGTGTGATATTTCCTTTCTCTGTCACTCTCTTTCTGTCCCCCCACCTCTTTTTCTATTTCTTTCTTTTACTTTCTCTCCCATCTTTACTATCAAACAAAATCCATACTATTGACAGTGGCATATGGTCTCGTTTGCACCTTAATTCGGGCAGAAGAATGTCTAAACAACCTTAATAAACCAAAGCTTAACATGTGGCTTTCACCATAAGGTGGGATACAGATGTTAGCTTTACAAACATTATATTTTGCACTTTTAATGATATTTACTCTCTGTCTGAACATACATATCAAGTAATACTAAAAACTTTCCACTATCAAGGAGTACTATCCAGACTGCAATGTCTCCTATGAGATAGTCCTGATGGAAAGAAAAAAATGTATGTACTAGACATAAGTATAGTAAAGAGGCCTTATGAATGTACTGAGAACAAAAAAATGGTGGTAAGTAAAATTTTCCTGCTGTCTGGGAGAGCAGATTTCCTCTGGAGCTCATTACCTCCATACTGTATTTCTTATGTAATCTGACTGACTCTTTTATTTGGAGGCTGCACTCAGAAAATTACACTGTACTTCTGGTTTCTTACTGTAGTGGTTGATTTGGTGCTAAATAGCACACATTGTGCAAGCAGATTGGTGAGAAACAACAGGTTTGTGAGATGTAAAATGTGTCCTGGGCATAGAAGAAAGTATGCAGCTCATGGTTGTGCAACATTCTTTTAGACATTAATGAGATGTGATGTGACTTTCCCTGAGAGAAAGTCGAACACAATGCAATGTTCCCATCTTATTAACTGGCATTACATAGTCTTAAATTTTCATACCATGATTTTCACTGGTCTGGCATCTGCTAACGTTGTCTCATGTTCACTGCAATACAACTGGGATACATAATAATAAGAAAATCTCAAACAGTGCATTTTATACTCTTTAAACTATATTTCTAGTGTTATGAATTTCAAGTTTTGTTTGTAAGGTTAATACATCATATTTCAGACAAACAGGTAAATTAAAATCAATAGCAAAAATCTTTGTCTATATTCCATGCCTTTATGTTAGTGGAATTCTTTATTTGCCACATAAAAGAAAAAATAAGATGCTAACTGTTGTTATAACAGTTTCACTTAGAAACCCATGCTTTCAGGGTCCAAAATAATATGAAAATTAAAATATCGTGTCACTTATTCTATGAATTGCAAACTTGTGTCACATCCTTGCTAGTTGATTTTGGCATGTTCTCATGGTAAAAGAAGGAGTAAGTATATCATAAGAGGGATTCAACCCTGAGGCAGCAGAGACAGTAAGTGTAAATTTAAGTGCTCTAACACACTTAAAAGTTCATCTAGTAGGGTCCTGGAAGAGAATAAGGGCATCAAAACAGCAATAAATATTTTTTAACCACTCCATCTCTGCAGGTATGATGAAACCCAAATAGTCTTTTCTCTCATGGTACAAATGCCCTGTTTCCAGACTTGATTATATAATCTATGTAAGAAGAGACATTTCATAAACTGACTGCAAAGTAAATTTGAAGTCACTTTGTTCCTTCCTGAAACCTTTGTGGATGGAAGTCTTTGGTGTTTTGTCTGTGTGCCAGTGAAGTGGAGGGTGTCCAAGACAAATATGCATTCTCCACCACACCCCAAACATTGCCCTAAGACACACATTACCTATTTTCATTCATCCCCGATATATTTGGTATAAGGCTGTGAGCTGAAATAACAACTGCTAGGCTCTGCTGAAAAATTGTATCTAAATTACAGACACTCAGTACATTTAAACCATAAGACTATACTTATTTCTCTAGGCTCCATTTTTTCACTGCTGCATTTTGCTCTGGCATCCAGGAGCAAGTGCAGTTTTGCTTCTGGAAGCATCCAGTGGAGAGATTGTCCAGATGATAGAGACCTCACAGGAATCCTTTGCCTTGAGCCAAATGTTGCTGGCAAAATCTGTGTGTCAGTACACAAAAAGGCCCTGTATACACACATATTCATGCTTTCTGTGTGCAGGTCAAAGCAGGTTACAGCTTTGACATGAAAACAAAGATATTATACACCAAATATGAGAGGAATTTTGGCAGAGAGATAGACAACTCTCCACTGGCCACATCTGATTTGTGGAAACTTCTTGGCTGTGTATAGTTGCTGAAGTCACTTTAACCTTGGGGTTTTTTATGGGTTAATAATTGTGGGTGTCTGCTGCTGCAGTTTTTTTCTTTGTGGTGTATATTTTCCTTAGATGATAGTTTTTTTAACACTCCCCTTCTGTGACAGTAAGTTGATGCAAGCTGTCAGGTTTAGCTTTGGAGTCAGTCAAAAGAATAAATTGCTAGATTGACTATGCACTTGTTCCAAAGATATTCAATTTTTTTATCATTGAGGAATGTAAAACTCACTGTTGTGTTTAAGACATTAGTCAACTATATGACTCTGAGCCTAGCTTTTTGTTTGCATTAGGGTCACAAGCTTATCAGAAAAACAAGGTTATTGAAGTGTGATTTTGAAGACATATGAAAGTCACACCTGTTTGTGTTACACCCCTCCAAGGCTTCCCATTCTATTGCTCTGTGAAGCCTTTCCAGTTCAGGAACTTCTAACAGCATTTTAAAATGTATTCTTCCTCGACAAGTACTTCTTTTTTACAGTAGACCTTTCAAGAGCTGACAGGTATGCCGTAGTGTACTAATTTATTTATCCTATTCACATGCAAAGCTGCATACAGCTTCTTCGTGCTGTCTTAGGTTGAGAACTGAAAGCACTCTACAGCCATTTAGATACTGAATTTTGACATGGAGCTGTCCATGTCAACTCAGCTTACAGATCAGGGTCTGCAAGAAAGATTCCTGTTAAGTGCAGAATTCGGCCTGTCATTTGTAGACTGTTTTTTCAAAAGTAGTAATCAGCCTGACCTTTAATAAACCTCGTTTCTTGCAAAATGAAGTTTCGGAATACATCCTCAAACACTAGTTTGGATGAAAAAGCAAAATTACTTGCTTGAAGTCTATGAAACTCATGGAGAATTTTATAAAGCATTTGTAAATTAGCCAAGATAATAGCTTTTATAAGAAAAGTTATAGATATAGAATTTAAAATATTTATTTTAATATCAATCTTTCCATTAAAAGCAGAGAAAGTACAGTGTGTGTTTTTCTATCTTTGAAACCATAAGATCTAAGTTCTCGCAGGGTCTTAGATGTAATTAATTTACCTTTTGTTATAGACTTATCCTGGCATTAGTTGTGTCCGTATCTCTTTCAATTACATATTCACAGCACTACCTGGTATTCATTCTGACAAACTCTGTTAATGATAAAATTCTCAAAAATATTAGTAATCTTGATTGACACATCGACATGTAAATTTCAAAATATGTTGACCATGTTTTACGGCTCACATTCCAGTTATTTCAGTCTGCTCCTGAAAAACAAAGAAATTCCAAACAACCACTATTGCATCTCCTCAGGAAAGCTGCATACATAATAACTATAAATCAGAAAACAGTGTTTGGAATTTTTTTTCTCCCTTGTCTGCAATAGCTTTTGCACATGTCCTCTGTAAAGAATTGTTAAAAGAAGCTTTAAAACTCTGTAAAAAGCTAGTAAGACCCCCTGCCAAGACACAAAGCAATCCCCATGGAAAGTAAAACCATTTATTTTATCTTCCTTTCTTTGTCTGGCCTACTTCACCCAGTAAAAGCAAGTGAAATGAAACAGGAGACAGTGAAAGTGAGACAGACAGCACAGTGAACAAATAAAAACAAGCAGAAAAACATCTGAAGGAAGAGCTGACTAAAAATATAGCATGCTTCTCCTGAAATACCCCTGTCCAATTATTTCTAGTGTTTTCTATTATCTAGTCTGTATTTAATGTTTTAGGTATGGTTTTGTGTAACCAGTGTAACAATGGAGACATTGCTATTGTCTTATACAGATCATGGGTTCAGCTGTACCATATCCAACATACTAGGAACACATCTGCAAGTGAATCTGGAGCTACAGTATATCTTTGTAAGCAGAATGATGGCATGCCACATAAACCAGAGAATGAGGAAGGTTTACATTGGTAATAGTATGGTGAGGTAATATGCTATAATACTAAATTTGTGAAAACAAAAGTTCATCTGATTCTTTTAAGTACGATTGACCACAAGTCAAAAAAGCCCTGCTAAATCTATTTCCTTTCCCACTACCTCCATTGTAGAACTTAACATGAAATGTTATGTTCAATATTGTGATGGTTTGACTCT
>VZRZ01007622.1:0-53541 GCA_013398175.1 Climacteris rufus
ACCTCAGAGTGCTCGTTCCCTCAGCCTTTACCCCCAGAGCTTCCCCTACCTGTCCAGGATAAATGCTGTCTTGACCAAAGACTGAAATTCATTGTAAAGGGTCCAGAAGGGGGCTGAAAAAAGTTTAGGGGATCCACAAACTGAAAGAGGCTGAAAAAGAGAGTTTTATAGGATCAAAGCTGGAAACACAGCTTCAGCATGCCAATAGGTCTTGAAAAGGCAGGTTGAAAAGTCCTTGGTCCTGACACTCTTTAATGAGGTAGCCTTTTACTGGGGCCAAGACAGCAAATAATTGAGGCCTTTTAAAGCTAGATTAAATTCCTGCATACCCTGAAACTGTGGCATGAGTTAAGATTTTCAAGAAGTGTAAGCATGGAGGCACGTACCCCACCAAATAAATGCCTGACAATGCTCTGAGGGTAATCCCTGGACCCTGAGCAGTGTGCAGATCCAGCTGACACTCACCCCTGGTTCTTTTCTCTAGAGCCCTTCTGCATACATATTTCTGTTTATCTCCCTGGAGACTGAGATCTGGGAGTATTTACCAAACATTTGGATCTCAGGGTCTCTCCGGGAATATAAGTCTTAAAAGCAAAAGAAAAAAGAGAGAAAAAAAAAAAAGGCAACAAACTGGAATGTTTTTGCAGCCAAGACTGCTTTCAGAATTTGAACATTCCTGCCAAATCAGAATTCTGCTGGGTCAATCTCAATTTATTTGGCCTTCACATCTCATGTGCATTAAAGAAACAGGCATAGCATCTGGCCTTTTTAGTGTCTGCACAAATCTCTGACATCTTTAAGGCTTTGAGTCATTCTTTCTACTTTCCCTGATGACTGAGGGTGGTACAGAGTATGCAACCTAGCTCTACTCCTGCTTTTAAGTTGCAGGCTTAGACACATCTTGCAGAGTTTTTGTTCAGTCATGTGGTACCTTCCTGCCCTCTCCTGACAAAAAAAAAATCTCCTGAATACTCTCCCTTTTCTTTACAGAATTGTAATTTAGTTGGGGAGACTCAACAGCCTTTAGCAGTCAAAGCAACTGGCATTACACCTGTCTTCCACACAATTTTCCCTCTTTGTACTTGCTGTTAGCACATCATCCACACACTGTGTTAGTACAGAGTAGCTGGTTAACTCCCCTCTAAATCTGCCTAGGATTTTCAAAAATGAAGTCAACAATCCTGCAAACCCCTGAGGAAATCCAGTCCATGTTGACTGTCTTCCTTCCCAGGTGAAGGCAAAACTATACTGAGGTTCTGGATGCACCATCATACTGAAACAAGCTGGGCACAAATCACTTACTGTAAAACATTTTGCATTGACCAGTATCATGTTTATAGTTGTTGGAAGTATCAGGAACTAGTGGTTGCAATACAGTTACCCATTTACTGCTGCTAACACTTGGACAAATATATAAACTGATCTACCATCTGGGCTTAATTTAGGTTTTTTTTTTAATCAGCAAGACAGGAGTATTACAGGGAGATTCACAGGGGAGAAAATCTTCCATTATTTGCCTTATACCTTCCCTTGCTTCCCGAGATAACAGGTATTATTTTAAGGAGGGAGGTTTGCCTTTCTGCACTTCGAGCTGTGCTGGATTAGCTGACCTTGATAATCCTGGGAACACCTCTGACTTCCTGGGGTATTTCTGTCCCACTTCAGCCACATGGCCATCACGGTGTTTTGGTACAATATCCATTGAGAGTCACAATGTGAACACAGAACTTCCTTGTGGTAAACACTGCAGCTGTGCCCGAGATTGTGTAACAAGTACCTCCCCACCAAGTTTGCTGGTGCTGATTCCAGCAGCAGCAAAGAATGATTAGCAGGCTGTGGATGTATCTGTGCCATCACATCCTCTGTCCTGGGTACAAAGGTAGCTTTACCTTCTATTCATACGTTTACTTTACCTTTAATTGTTGATCTTTCATGGGGGGTTGTTAATGTCACATAAATTGTGCTGGTATCTCTCAGACATGCCTTAAGTTTCATCTCCAATTTTTTAATCTATAATTGGTTTGTTAGAGTCCCCCAAGGGGATTACTTTTGTGTCTCCTTCCACTGCAAGGGCTTGGGGGTCTGGTCTAATCATTGTTCATGGCTTTCATTCTATTCCCCATTGATTTGATTTTCGCTTTGTTGCTCTCACAGTTCCCTTCTCAGGATCACAGGACATTCTCTTTCCCAGTGTCTTGGTTTTGTTGCAGGAATCCTTTGGACTTCTCCAATTTAAATTTTCATTTCCCTTATTTCCATTATTACCTCTTTGTCCCTTGAAATTCCTGCCTTGCAAAGCAGCTGCTAACAAGCCAGCCTTCTCTTCCTGCTGTTTTCTCTTCTGCCTTATCTTAGCCTCATCCTTTCCATTATACACAAATGCTGCAATAATTAATATCTCCTCTATAAGCTTCCCAAGCCAACCCAGAGAATATCTGGGGTCACTTGATCTACAAATAAGGAGACAAACAAAAACCCATTTTGCAGGGCTTCCAGGTCCATTCCACCACCCAGTTAATGCCTTGCCAGCATTATTTTTCCTTTGTCCCATTAACCATTTCTTAAATTCTTTCCAACATAATTTTAAGGCACCTGATCCTGCCTTGGTCTGGTAATAGGAATTGTCTGGCTCTGCCTCTGGCCATACAGTCCCACCATCCAGAGCAGCAGCCTGTTCTCTATTTTCCTGCATAATCAACACTTTCTATAACAGGGTAAATAGAGTTTTCAGCAACCATCAAACATCCAAACAAAAAGGGTCCTATGCACTAAAAATTCCCCTAATCTCTTACTGAGCCTGTTATTCCAGACTCCTTCCTGGAGCCTGGGCATTTGCTGCTGCCAAACCATTTGCTTCTGCCCCCACTGCTGAGAAGGAATTGTCACCTCCTCCAGCAGGGTCTGCACAGCTGTTGAAGGGAAAGCAGAAGGTGCAAAAAGGGGAACAGGAGAAGTGATAGAGCAAATTGGAAGCAGAGGAAACAGAGACACAGCTACAGCAGCTGCCTGAGCTTGCATGGTTAGCAGTGACTGAGGAGATGCCTTGCTTTTGTTCTCATTCTTTACCTGACCTTGTTAAGACTGGCTTGTATAACTGCCATTAGATCTGTCATGTCACCAATTATCCCAGCCACACCAAAAATCAGTCTGAGACTGGAAATGGAATAATGTTCACATAATATGAACATTAAAGACTTTATGCAGTCACAGTTAAAACTGCCCACTGATGGCCACTTTTGGTCTCTACTCCCAAATGCAGGCACAGCCAGACAGGTATCTTGATACAAATCCAATCCTTTTTCTTGACAACCCATGGGTACCCATCAATTTTGCTACAATTATTCCAGATTTCTGATTATGAAGTATCTTTCACTAAACCTTGTCTCATTTCCAAATTGATTGAATTATGTAGAATTAGTGAAGTTCAGCTCACCACCACCTCACCTCTTCTAGTTGTGAAGCAGATGAACTCACCTGGTCCATGGATCATACACTCCCCCTGAGATGCCAGAGCCAAACAGCAGATGAGGGGTTTCACCTGGGCTAAAAATTGTGTTGCAAAAGTGATTTGAGATGTCTGTTGACTGAGGAAGAAAGGGACACAAGAACAGAACTACAAGGTGGTCATTTCATGATCATGACACCCCTTTTTCATCAGAGAAGGAAGGGATCCAAAGGGATTTTCAAGGAGTTTATACACAACCAGAAAAGCAGGACTAAGCATGGTCATCCCAGCACACAAACACCCTTTTGCCCTCTCCCCTCATGCTCAGGACCTTTCCAGTATTTTCAGACACACAATTCTGCACTGCCTCTGCCTCCCCGTGGTTGTTGCAGGAACTTCTGAGCTCCAGACCTTCCCCTTCGACCACCAAACCCAAGGTTGTGTATTAATCCTTCTCCTTAGAGCAGCCTGCCAACATTGCACCTCATGGTTGTTATTACTTCAAAATTCAACAAGGATCTTGTGGTCAGCTTTGAAAAACCAACTGTTAAGAAATCTCAAAATAACATAGTCGCCCTTCAAGTCCTCAGATCCTGGAGGGCTGCAGTAACTCAATTCTGCAGGGGAACAGCCATCAAACACCAGCAAGGGCAGTTTGTGATCAGTACCTATAGTTTTAAAGCATTTTCACCCAAATATCATTAAAACTCCTTCTGCAAAGCATTCCCATAGGAGTCCAACATGTTTCCCTCAGATCCTCATTGATGAATCTGGTGCTGGCAGGGAAAAAACCAGTCTGGGGACTCACATGAGGGTAGGTAGGGACTAACTACAGGATGGTCCATAAGTAATTATGGGAATCTGAGCTGAGGAACATTCTCCATGAGGAAGTCTCTTGTTTAAAACAGAAAGCAAACAAAAATGTCTGCTCACAGCTGAAGCCAAGTTTCTACAGTTACAAGATTTGTCTATTTACCGAAAACTCAGAAAAAGTGTAAATTGAAACCAGAGCCTTTGCCATGCCTCTCAAGCAGAACATCTGAATTTCACTTCGCTTTACCCACTACCTCCATCACTTCCTAGAACTACAAAACCCAGCAGGAAAGGAGCCCAAGAGGACACATCTGTTCCCTGAACAAGCCAGCTCACACGTGATGCTCCAGTGTTGCAGTGCTCAGCACTCCAATGCAGGAATCACTTCTACCCCCAGGAGAAGCCACCTCAGGGTGCCAGCAGGGCCTGCTCCCTTTGCTTCCTGCAGGTCGCATCCTGGTGTTGGAGGGAGAGGCTCTGTCATTTACTCCTACAGATTACCTGCCAGTGCCACGTTCATGTATCCTGTCTGAGATGGACTAGAACAGTCTCAGAACTCTTCATATATTCCCCATGGTACCAAAAGCACCAAACCATTTCTGTGTTTTCTTTTCTTTTTTTCCAGACCACCTGAGAGAAGTGTTTCAGCTTTGTCTCTGTTGGATTCAAGAATGTGGATTCACCAATAAGTTCTGTAATTTCTTTAAATGTTTACACTCCTGAGGGAAGAAAAACATATCTGCTCATTATTGGGATATATTCCACAGAGGGTGACCACAAGCAGGATTGTTCCTTTCATCTCTTGTTAATTGGAAATGTTCTTCCTTTACTACATTTATTTGAAATATCAGCCTGAAACCAATACAGAGAGAATCACTATAAGTGCTTTATCATCTTACCTTGTAATAAAATAGCTTTTTTTAAATTTTTTTTTGCTTTAATAGTGTTTCTTCCATTCCATGTGCTTACACAGATTTTCCTCACTACAACGAGATGTGCCCAGGGTGGGTAAACTACAGGTTAATAGGACTCCACCCAGCCTTAAACACTCATTAATGCTCTCTGCCCAAGACACATGTAAACTCCTACATTTCTACTTTTCCCCTTGAGGGCAACTAAACCATAAGCATGGCCTGGCACAGCGGGGAGTGAACCTCTCTTGGCTCAGCATCTTGTTGGAATTCAGAAGCAGAAAACATGGGCTCTGTTGCAGTAGGTCACAGGGACACTTAATGCCTGACTTGGCCACTCTCTGGTTGTCTTTCTTCAGCGTGGCATGGCCTCAGCTCATTGCAGGCAGTTCAGACCAAAGGTAACACAGACACACAATGTGATTTTTGGGGATGTCCTGTGCAGGGCCAACAGTTGGACACGGTGATCCTTGTGGGTCCCTTCCAGCTCAGAATATTGTACATAATTCTGCATGTAATTGACTTAAGGGATGCACAGGAGATCGTACAGATTTGCTTTCTGAAATCTCCTACTGCCTTGGAAGCACTGCCACACAGGCTTACAAGTTATCTACTGGGAGCCTGCATGCAGCCAGAGCTTGTTGAGAAGGCAGCAGGTAACAAATTAAGTCCCTGAACAGTTCCCCCACCATGAGAAAGTCCATTTCTTTGTCATGTCATTTCCATGTCATCCTTCTTCATGTCAGGAAGAATTTTACTTGGATTTGATTTGGAAAGAGAGAATCCTACTGGGAGGTCACAAGTCGTAGCAAGAGCGTATTTTGAATCAGTGTCCATCAGATATATTAATGCCTAGGGACACATCCAGAATATGTCTTTGACACCACAAAAAACTAAAATAGGAATTTTTAACAGCTTCCCTACAAAACTGGATCCTGACATTTGCAACAGCTGCTATGTCAGAAGTGGAAACAAACCCTATCCTTTTGTCATAAGTTGAATTTGGCGTGTCTGAGTTACACAATTACTGTAGTCTGAATGAAAATAACTCCCATACAAATGATAATTGCTTGCTTCTAAAAATCTAACTGCTTCTGGGCAAAGATTATTTTGTCCTGACTAGCAAAGATTCTGCCCACATTGAAACCACCTGCCATAACACAGTTGAGTCCCCTAGCTATTTCGAAATAAGATAGGACATGTCTCAAACAGCCTAAAACCCCTCCTGTTGCTCTGTCCTGTCTTCCCATCCAAAATAGAAGGAAAAAAATGTCTCTGGTTCCAGGAAATAGAGTCAGAGCACTAACTAAAGGGCAGGAAAACCAAGTCACCCCACACAACGGTGTCATCAGAACCCATTTTCTACTTCATGTCCTTGTATTGGTCTGGCTTGAGCCAGAGATGGCAAATTTGAGACACTGAAGCACAAAACATGAAACTGCCTTCACCACCCAGGGCTATCAGAAGGGCAGGGCAGCCAGAGTGCTTGGCTGGGTACTGACAACAGCAAGGGAGCAGTGTAAGGAGGAAACTCATTCTCTTCCTGGCTGCAAAATGCTGGAACTGGAGGGGAAGGCAACAGGGCAGACAGGGGGTAGGGAGGGAGGGAAGGGAGGCAGGTACTCATTTCTGTGGCTCTCTGGCAGCCCTGAAACCACAAGCAGAGGGGGACCTTGAGACAGGGAAGCAGGAGGACAGAAGGCGGCACAACACTCATCTTCTGTGCCACGTAAAAAACAGTAATATCTTGAGGGCCAGGATGCTCAGAATAGGGAGGAGAGTCCTAATTAGTATTTTTTAGGTCCCAAAATCTCCACATTATTCCACTGTGGGTCAGACTTCGTGAAGGCTAAGGCAGCTCTCAGTAAACCTTGCTGGCCTGGGTTAACCTCAATATCTATGTTAACACATATTTCAAAATAAAGATCTAATTTGTCTAGATGGCAAATTCAAGCACTGGATAGAGACACAAAAAAGAAAAAAAAACAAACCAAGATGTGAAAGAGTCTAAAATTAGCACCCCATAATTAAACAAGGAAGCTCAATAAGAGCTCAGCATATTTAGGAGCTTAAATGGCTGGGTTTAAAAGTCTAACTGTAACATTTTGATTTTAGTCTTGTAGCAGAAGTGTAAATGCTAATTGCAAGGGTAACAAACCTTAAATCAAGAATATAACATGCAAGAGCTCTCAGATTATCACATGAGCTCAAAACGAACTTACATGAACTTTTGCCAGGGGAGGTTCACATGAAATATTTTTTTTTAAATTACACAGAAAGAGTGGACAGGCATTGGAATAAATTGCCCAGGGAGGTGGCGGAGTTTCCATCTCTGGAAGTTTTAGAGGCACCTGGATGTGGCACTTGGAAATATGGTTCAGGAGTGATTATGGCTGGTGCTGGGTTGATGGCTGGACTGGATGACCTCAAAGGTCTCTTCCAACCTTGATGACTTGGTGAAGAACAGAGGCAGAAGCTGCCAACTCTGAACACAGAACACTCTGAACCTACACATCCTAACACAAACAAGTGCCTGATCCAGACTGCTCCACACAGAAAGACAAGGACCTTAAAGGGAGAATTTACACCCATTTACACACAGACCTGGAACTCTCCTTGGAAGAGACAGTGCTGTGAGAGCTGCTGCACCCCGTGGCCGTGTGCCATCCTACATCCTCTTTCCCAGCCACACAGAGCCTTTAGGGAAGCCATGGATGTGCTGGCCATGCTCAGTGTTCCTGTGCACCCAGCACTGTGAGGAGCTATTTCCCAGCTGATCCAAAAAGGCTGCTCCAACTGGGAACAGCCAAGGCCAAAAAATAAGGCACACACTCTCCCATCCACCACTGACACATCAATGTGAGTTAAAAACAGAGAAAAAAAGTCGCTAACAAGAAGTTATGAGTATAGATGTCAGGCTGAAACTCTGGCAATGATGGGGGGTTGAGAACATCACCTGGGAGCTGGGATTCACTTCCAAAGCCAGCTACTGAAGTGTATGGTCTCTAACCAACCACTAAAGCCTGGCTTGTCCAAGTGCTGGAGGTTATGCACAGAAGGCTTTGTACCAGTCTTCCTCCTTAGCAGTTTCATACAGCTTCAATGAGAAATTTCTTCAACTCCAGCAACAATTTTTTAATGAAATAAAGCCACAAATGGCAAAACCTGATAAATGTGAAAAAGTATTGCTGACAGCTAATGAACCAGGCATTTCTATTCTCTGTAAACACTGACACAACTCTCAACTCATACTCAATTAATAATATCTAATAAGCCAACTCTGTCAAATTATATTTGTTTTATTAGCATTATCTTGCTAGAGTTTATTACAGTGCTCCTTCAAACATTAAATCTTTAAGAGGAAGCTGCAAGCTTAATTAATTAATATTCTATTTTTAATTGCTTGCCTTTTTCATATTCCAAATACACTGACGTAATTCCATTAGCTGAGGTCTTTTATTTCCCAGTGGAATTAATTTCAAGCAGAAGCTACTTAACAACAGCAAGTGCAGCATGCTAAAACACTTTGGGAACATAATTTTGTTTCAACCCAGCACTCAAATGTTGTTCTGGTTCTGCATCTAATAAACCCACAGCCTAAAACTCTAAGAACACATCCACACCAAACCAGATATTCCATCCCAGATTAGCATAAAAACACACCGCTACTAGGGAATTACTAAGAATTAAATACATTTTCTAACCTCCAAGAATAACAAGTGCACACAGCTGGAAGTAATATTATTTAATATTTATAGTAATCATTGTAAAATATGAATAATTATAAAATAATTCTAAAATAGGTAACACTTCTAAAGTTACCTTTTCTTTGCTATTATGTATACACTTCCTCAATGGCTTGTTTATCAGGAAACTTTCAAATCCCATTAGCTTAGATCCAAGTATTCTTGCATGCTAATTATTTCCTTACTGAACCTGAGCAGAGAATTTTTAGATAGCATAGCTATGTCATTTAAAAAAACCTAAAAACCTGTAGTTTCAACAACTGACAGCAGTGTCTGCTACAGACTTGTGGGGGAGTTTCCCTTTTTTCCGTGACACTGGAGATTCACATCATCAGACAATTTTTCACAGCAAAAATAAATCCAAAGGTGTAGCTGCAGGTCAGCCAAGGAAGATTAATTGCTAGAGATGGACTTCCATGTCTGGACTTGCAACTGCTCCTCAGGCCCTCAGCAAAAATACTCCAACACTGCAAAAGCTCCTGTTTTTGTCTGGTGCATGTCTTTATCATCAGAAGTGTGAGGATGTCTCAAAAAAAACCTGCATTACAGTTACCTGCAGCATCAGAGCTTCCCCCAAGGGAACAAAATTTATGTAAAGCAGTGTAACCCCACAGAGAAACCCAAAGCAGTGCCATGCATCCTCCTCAGCTTCCAGTGTTGCCATATGAAGCCACAAAGCACCTCTTGATATGCCAAAGGAGCATATGGGAAGAAGCCAAACTCTCCCAAGTCTCTGGAGAAGCCTGTGGTTCCAATGCCTCTCTGCCAGCTGAGCAGTCAGCTCAGAAAATAAATGTATTTCTGGAGTTCCCAGAATCTGATTTCCCACCCTGTAGGAGGAAGCCTCCCTCTGCAGCACATGCACTGCACCAAGGCTGCAGCTTGAGCAGCAAATTATTGATTGAAGCTGTCCTTGCTGCCTCCTGGTTTTGCACAAATCACTGCCTCCAACAAGGACCAAGGAAAACTGCACATAGGGCAGGGCTGACACTCAGGATGAGCACCAAAATAGACAGAACTTCTGAGGAGAACAAGCTGTCTCCCTGCTTGTCAAGCAATGCCTTGAACCCCAATTCAGCAGGTGCAAGGGCCAGAGAAGAACACGCTTCCAAAAGCCTTAAAATCAATCAAATGTCAGCTGACTCACAGTGACTATCCAAAATAACTACCTGCTGTTGTTTACAGACATGCAGAAAGGAGAGAGAAATCTCAAAGGCAACCATCTGAAAGATCTCAGCCTGACTAAAAATATGTGTTGCCATACAATCAAAAAGTCAAGCACATCTCACAAGCAAATTCACCAGAGCCTCCATAATTTTCATTGCCACCTTCATGGGATGTGTTGACCACAGCACACAGCTTGGTGGGTCTCTTTACTGCCTCATTTCAGCAAGCATGGAGACTGGGAAAACCACAGCACTCTGAGAACAAACCACCCAGTATTACATATTCATAATAAAAGGGAGGGGGAAACTGCAAACCAGCTTCTTTCAACACAGACACATCCAAATTAAGTATTAAATATCAAAATAGCAGGAAACAAGCACAAAAAGCCAGCAAATGCAAGAAGTCAGAACCATTTGCAGTCCTGCAGCAACTCAGAGATCTAAATGAATAGGGAGACTTAATGAAACCTGATAAATAGCTGCATGTCTGTCAGTGCCATTGGCAGCAAATGTCAGTCAGCTTCAAATGGTCTCCAAAGGAGAGCAGCTACACCAATAATTAACATATTTTGCTGTAACAAGGATGGACAGAGTGCAGCCTCAGATGTGCTTTCCTCAGTATCAATCCCTGCACAACAGTGTAAAGACTCATTCAATGACCTCCACAAGCAGTGCAGGTTCCCAAAGGCACCAACCCATTCAGCCTCCTGCAGATCTGCTGGTAATGGCCCAGCTCCTCTGCCTTCCTGCCACACTGAACTGAGGTGAAGTTCCTCCTCACGTGCCAAAAATGCACATTTATTAGGGAGCCAGTAAGTGGCTGAGCCTTTGCACAGCCCAAACCAGCAGCAAGACTTGCTGAGTAGCACTAACAGGGGTTTTAGCTGCAGCTTTATACTGAGTTCAAAGTGGAAAGAGGATGCCTTGCACCACCAGTCTTGCTAACACGAGTGTGCCCTTCCTTATTCTCGTGCTCTGAGGAAATCTGTGCCTGTACCTGTGCACATGTTTATAGGCAGCTCTGTTTGAGCTCTTTGTTTTAAGCTTTATCTTGTTTGTCGGATCCTCAGGCAGTCACTGTAATTAGAGAAGGCTCAGGAGAAAACCAGCTGAATAACTCCAGCCTCCCTTGACAGGCTTGCTGTGCAAAAACCTTCACAGAGGAGTAGCCTCCAGTAGTCTCATAATCATTGTTAATCATTTCTTCTCAGCACCCACAGACCACTGGAGCCCAGATAATTTGCATTGCCATTACTTTTGGGCAGATAAGGCTCGTGCATGCAATTTCAGGTACACAGATCCACTTGGAGCCTGTCAGCCCATCGTTTGCAATCGAAATGGAGCTGCAGTGGGACCCGAGGCTGAGCTCTTTTACTTTGCATAACGCGATTACCCTGACGAGGCCGGGCAAATAAATATTTAAACAAATAACCATGCTAATATAGCTCAATCCCTGGATCAGCCGTAACGTAAAATGAAGTAATTCAACAACAGACTGCCTGAGGAAAAAAGTGGGGAAAGACTGACCCCTTCAGTACAAGAACGTCTCATTCCCCAGATATCTAAGAGCAAATACAGCTTTCTTAGCACACCCCAGGACGTTTATGTAATTTTAAAAATTAACAAAGCAGAGTTAAAGCTATTAAAAACAAGTTGCAAGTTCTCTCTGGTGAAAATCAAGCTTTCTAATACAGAGAAACAAGTACCTCGTTCATGCTTCTCCCTCCAATTCTCCCACAATTGTGCAAGACTCTTTGCTTCACCCACTCTGATTGGCTTCCCAATGCTGTTACCTACCTGATGTCCCTCCATACACAGCACTGCCTTGTTACTTCCCAGAAAACTGCTGGAAAAAATGAATGCCTGCATACTGGTCACTTCCTTTTGCCTAACTTCTGCTGCTCAGCATGATCATTTGGCATGTTTTCCTCTAAATAGCTAATCAATGCCCTGACACAGACTCTACATCCCCAGTGAAATTGATCTCCTAATTCACTCTGTTTAACACAAACAGAAAAGAATGGGAGGACTGACTCACCAGTCACCAAGTAGGATGCTGAAATCTGTGTGGGTATCACAAACACACTGGTAGACAACAGCAAGCTTCATCAATGCCAGACTCAAAGGACTATTGGAGGCAGTGATGTGGGATGTTTGCCTTTTTCTTGGGAGTGTTTCATCCATGTTGCCTAAACAAGCCTTATGGTGCTGGAGGAATTTTCTTCCCACAGGCAACTGTCAATTAAGTAAGGGAGACTGCATTATACTCCAAGCAGTCAGAAACACCTCAGTGAAAAACATGAGGGACAACTACAGTGTTTTACTGCAAAACTTACACATTTTAAGGGTGCTTTACCCTTTATATGTTGATTCCTTCCTCTAGACCTCTAAGATTACATTTTGAGCTTAATTAAAACTGATAAAACACTAGGTAGTATTGTCTGCAGATACAGAAAACTCGATAGCAAGATGTTTACTAGAGTATCATGCTCAGATATTTGCAAGTAAAACACTATTAAAAACAAACCTATAAAGCTGTGATGTAAATGACAACATAAGTAACAACATGAGAGAGCACTATTGCTGCAACCCCATGAATGCAAAGCTGGGGGTACAACCTTTGGGCACAGCAGTCAGGGCACAGCTAAACTTGACTTGGAAGGGTCTCACAGAGGAAGCAACACTTGGCACTTGCCTTCCTCATGGGCTGGCCTTCAGCTTTAGGTGGATCTGCAGTGTGACTCAGTGGGGCAGTCCTTCCAATGCCTGACCACCCTTCCAGTGAAGAATTTTTTCCTAATACCCAATCTAAACATTCCCTGGCTCAACTTGAGGCCATTTCCTCTTGTACCATCTCTTGCTATTTGGGAGAAGAGCCCAACCCCACCTGGCTACAGCCTCCTTTCAGGCAGAGAGCAACAGGATCCCCCTTGAGCCTCCCTTTTTCCAAGTAAAGCACCCTCAGCTCCCTCACCAGACTTGTGCTCCAGAGCCTTCCCCAGCTCCATTCCCTTCTCTGGACTCTCTTCAGCCCCTCAGTGTCTTCCTTGGAGTCAGGGGCCCAGTCCTGAACACAGAATTCGAGGTGCTGAGTACAGGGGGACAATCAGTGCCCTGGTCCTCTTGCCACACTATTGCTGACACAAAATTCCAGCGATCTCTGCCCCCTCCCCTGCTGGAGGAACGGGGCCAGCTCCCTCCCTCAGGCACATCCTCCTCCCGCCTCCCTTTCCCGTGGTGAGGAGGCAGCCCAGAGGAGTAAAAACAATCGGACTATTTAAATCTTATCTGTCTTCTGACGGTGTAGCAAAACTGAGCATCTGTTGAAAGTTTTCTCAATGCAGTTTCCCCAGCTGCTTTTCAGTCTTCAGGGTTTCTCCAGCTTTCAGCCCTCGACTGGTTTTGCAAGCGCATGGCCAAAGCCATAAATCCAGGTAATGGGTAATTAGGCAATCAGCAATTGAGATAAGGGAGGCGCTCCCGTCACTGACAAGCTTTAGAGAGGATACAAGCACATTGACAAGCTTGCACCACCGTGTTGGGCAGCTGTCCTGGGAGCTTGGGGGCTGGCTCTGATAAATCCACGCAGCTGAGTTCACTTGTTCTTGCCTTCTCTTTAATTTTTTTTTCCAGTTACTCAAAGCTGGGAATGCCTCTGTTTACTCCCTGGTTGATTCTCCTCTCTTAGTTGTTATGCTCTTTTGTCTCTACAAGGGCTTTTTTCTTTGAATTTTACTTAGGGAGGCTTAAAAGTCACACAATGACAGCTCCACACCCGTTCTGGGTGAGGGAAGGGTCCATCTCAGGCTCCTTACCTTAACCTTCACACATGTCAGCTACAGACTGCTGGTTCTACAAGTGTCTACCTAGGAAAATACCCCGTGATTATTGTGTTTTACTGTGGTTTTTTAAACAGCAAATAAAGTAGATCTCAGCTACATGTCACTTGTCAAAGTGGTCAATTGGGTGCACAAACAGAAATTTGATTTTGCATTTCATACGTAATTGGCCAAACACAGAGGTCAATTTCTTCATAAAGGGATGAAGAATCATTTACATCATTTGTAAACCAAACAGTACATTGAAAATGGCAGGTCCACAAATATGCACACGGTTTTATCCTTTTTTATTTGGAAAATCTGCAGTTTATCCAGTCTGAATCAAAACTAGCAAGAAGTTTGTGGCAACCCTTTGGTTGCCCTGATCATGTGTTTGTCATTGTTTTGATGGCCATTTCAATCCCAGTCTGCCAGTGTGTCCTTGAGTGTCCTGACACAAAGCTCCTCCTTCTGCACCCATTTTTAAGGCTGCTAGTAGATTCAATTCAATGCAAGAAGCTCAAAGCAGCAGTTATTACCCAGACACAACATGAATACCTTAAGCTGGAATCCTCTCACAGCACTGGCACGTATTGTGGTGTGAAGAATGGTATCTCCTCAAACACAATGGAGGTGCCCTGAACTACTGAAAAATGGAACATGATATGGTGATGCTGCCAACTTTTTGGCAGTTTGCCTGTTTACTTGTTTTTTTCCATGAGCACATGCCTAAATTGGGGTAGTTGCATTTTAGCATTGATGCAGCAACTCTTTGCTTCCCAATTTTTCCATCAGTCTGGTGTTAGTTTGCTTCCTGCCATTTTTTCCCCCTGAAATGCAACAGAGATGTGGAGATACTCAGACCTTGACTGGACATGGCCTTCAGCAGCCTGCTCTGGCTGACCCTGCTCCAACAGGGAGCTGGACTAGGTGGTGTCCAGGGGTGCCTTCCAACCTCAGACACTCTGTAATTCCCACATCAGAAACTACTGGGGGAGGAGGAAGCTTTAATACTTCACATCCAAACCAAGGACTGTCATTATCTCCTTGGAAAGCACTTCACTTAACTTTTTGCAGTGTTAACAAGCAATCTTCTCCAGGCTGTGGAAAACTGCATGTGTTGATGGAGCTGAAAGGCTTGGAATAGTTTCCTGTCACACTGGTTTGAAGAAGAGTAAGACAGCAAACTGTTCTCCTTGTTTATTCCTCTTTTAGCAGCTCTTCAGAGTGTTGGTGTTCTCTGCATCTAAGTGATTGATGTACCACTCCACACCAAAAGTTCTTACAGTGCAGGTGAAAATGGCTGATCAATACCTAAGTTTAAGAAACAATCTTCAGTGGGCAGCCACGATCCTTCAAATGTCTTTATTAAACTTACTTCCTTCTATTCAGATGACAGTTTTGCTCAGTGGAAATGAATTCCTATAAAAGCTCTTGGTTGGTATGATGCTCCTTCCAGCACTACAATGCCAAGAGAACTGCAAAGGTTAAGGCTAGCTAGAGCTTACTGCAAAATGGAAAAACAGTTCAGTACTTCTCCTTATTCTGTCATTCCCACCAGGGTTTTTTCATTGCTTTTCTCCAACAAGCTCTGCATTCAACATGAGGGTTTGGTCATTTCAACTGCTGAAGCATTGTGGACTTTTAAAAGACAAAAATACTTTTAACACTAAAAGCATAGAGCCTTTTAAAACTGATATATTGGCCTTGTCCAAACAAACAAACAAACAAACAAAGTGACAAATCACTATCCAGCTGAAGTTTGAAGCAATCAAACACTGAATTTGCTCTGATGTAGTAAAAAATTGAGCCAAAGCTTGACGTGGTGGTGTTTCTGAACCATTACAGATATTTTGAAATGCAAGAACTTTTTTTATACCATCTGTCTAGATTCAGGCAGTTGTATTTCAATAGTGATCTAGTAAATGCTGACTTGCCATTTATATCAACCTGGAGATACTTTGTTTCTTTCCCTTTTCCTTGAAATACAGCCAGATTACCCATTTTGTACACTTAATGCTTCATGCATTTTCAAGACAGCCAAATCTTTTTCTGAAAATTTCTCCCAAATTACCAACTTTTAATTATTTAACTGTCTGCAGGATGGAGACAGTATGGTATAAAAAGACTTCCTGCATTTCAAAGTATCTGTAATATTTCAGAAACTACTGAAATAATACACAGAGTGTTGATTGGAAGAAACCTCTGGAATCCAACCTCCTTCTCAAAGCACAACTATCACCAGCACCAGATCAGGTCAGGCAGGGCTTTGCCTTTCCATACTTCAAAAACATCCAGTGATGGAGACCCAGCAACCAGCGAGTTTCCCCTTTCATCCTTCTCCATACATTTATACTTTGACTGTGAATAGTGATCTTTAATCCTCCACACTTTTAAGCAAATGTGCTGTATGGTACCAGCAAAATGAGGAGACAGCAGTGTGCCTGCCAGTTGTATTGTTTTGTAAATTGATGGGGTTATGTTTTCCCTTTTATTCCATTTCAGTATTCCCACCTTATTTTGCTGACGACCATTTCTCCATCTGTGAAATTACAGACTTTGAGTCTAATGAGCCTGTATCAGTCATCACTTCTCCAACAGAAAAAGTCTTTAATGCAAATTGATATTTTAACCTTAGAAACAAAGCCTCAGCATGACAACACTGAGCCCTGTTCACTTGTTTCTTATTGCAATTCCCATACATTTCATGGTACACAGTGACTAAGGTTTCTGACTAATTCAGCTCATTTGTGCCTTGCTAACAATAGCCTGAAGTGAAAAGGGAATCTGGAGGCTTTCAGAGTATTTTTCACTTTGTTAGTCGGGAAGGTTTTCAGATTCCTGAAAAACCACTCCTTTCTTTGCCATCATGTGGGTCCTCCTCTCGCGGCCAACCTGTTTAGTACCACCGCTGTGCACATACCGTGTACTTGGGTGTTTTAGCTCCTAGAAAGGCTGGGTAATTTTCTGTGTTATCACCTGGGAGCAAGCAATGGCTTGAAAAAACCATCACCCATAAAGGCAGTGTATTTATCTGTTGGCATACAGGGGCCAAAGTGAAAAAAACTGGATTTTTACGGCCTCGGGAAACCTACTTGGTGTCTCCTGCCTGCGGCCACAGGGTGGCTTCCTCCGTCTTCAAATCCGCGCCCTGTCCTCTGCTAAGGCAGAAGGAAACACAAGTGGCAAGAAAACGTCAAACATGCAGGTCTCCACGGCAGGAAAAGCTGTGGTCACACAGAGGGCTGGTCTCCATCAGGCCTGCGGGGCAGCCCCCGGAACGTGGCCAAGGAACGGGCACGGCCCAGGAGAGCGGCGGGCAGGGACTCTGCTGCAGGCCTGTGCCAAAGTGGGGGTGCTCCAGGGCCATTTCATGGTGCAGGTCCTGGGAAGCAGGAATGGCCTGAGGACTGCTCTAAGCACAGAGCCAGGAATTGCCAGGAGAGAGGGCTGGCTGGGGCAGTCCCCTGCAAAAGCTCCGCAGCACCAGCACTGTTCCAGCGTCCGGCCTCCAGGCACGGCTTTAGGTTCAGACCTGCAGAGGCCTAAGCAAAGCCTTGCCTATGTCACCTGCTGGGTAGGGACAACTTCTCCAACATCTGTGTGGGAAGAACTCAAGCACACACCTAAGCTCTCACATTTTCCACCCATTTCATGAAAACAGGCATAGTCAAATTCCTTCTTCCCTCCAGGTATGAAGTTACCTGGAGACATTAAGAGCAGGCACCAAGTTGTAAAATCTTGTGTGCACTTCATTCCACTGGGGAAACTCGAAATAAGGCAAGTCATTCCAGAACAATGACTTCCTATTTCTTCTCCCACCTCGCATGGCATGGTGTCCTCACAAGGAACTGCCGTGTGTCCTATTTTCTACCACTGGTAAGTACAGTACACCCCACTTCAGCTGCCTTCCCTTCTGCCCTGAAGTTAAGCCTGGCAGTGCAACCTCACAGCTCCTGCCTGTTCTAAGGGGTTGTGGTTTAATTTCCAGCTGGAAATTAAGCACCACATAATCTCTCACTCAACCCCACTCTCTCCTCTTCAGCCTGGTGCAATGGGGAGGAGAACCAAAAGCAAAACTTTTAGGCTGAAACAAGTTTAGTAATTGCAAACGAAGTAAAATACAGTAATAATAGTAGATAATAATAATGCTATTAAAAAGGGAAAAGAAAAAACAACCAAGTGATGCTTGCTCCCTTCCGTTTTTCCTTTGTGCAGCTCCTCACTGGCAGAGCTAAAAATCCTTGTCTTGGGATAAACACGACTTAGCAAAACCCAGAGCACCAGTGTGTCACCAACAGAATTTCTCACGCTGAATCCGGGCGGTGGGGCTGCCGGGCGGGGCATCCCGGAGCTGGGGGGGTACCCGGGAATACGGGAGGGTTATCCCGGGAATACTGAGGGTAACCCCGGTGCCGCTGGCGGCTGGCTGCCCCGCCCAGGAAGTGCCCTTTGCCCGCGGAGCAGGAAGCCGGGAGCGGCGGGCGGGAGCAGCCGCGGGTAGGCTGGGCACTGTGCGCGCCCGCCGGGCCGGGGCAGCGGCGCTCGGGGCAGGGCCGGATCGAGCTGCGAGCCCCCTTCCATCGCAGAGCCCCCTCTGCCGGCCCACCGGGGAGGGCCACCTTGTCCCTTCTGCCGCTGCCATCCCGGTCTGCTCGCATCCCTTGCCGATCATGCCGTTTTCCCCCTTTTCCCATCCGCCGCGGAGCAAACCCCTGTCTCTCCCCCAGTTCCCACCCAGTGCCTCTGATCGCACCCGCTTGGCATCCCTGCTCCGTGGGAAGTCCTTGTTGCCAAATCCACGCCTCTGGCACGGACTTGCCACGGCTTTCCCGTTCTGCCTCCTGTCCCCCCACCCTGCGTAGTGTAAGAACAAATCTGGCAGCGCAGGGAAAGGGGGCTCTCATTACACCAAGGGGTGCAGCCGCATAATTAACCTCTTTCTGTGATTAAAAAAATCTTCACCTTTTGATCTTCTGCAAGCATTGTCTATCCCAAAAAACAGCTGAGGAGAGGAAGATCTGAACGCCACCTTCTCAATCTCGAGTGTGTGCCCCGCTCAGCTGCTGGGGGCACAGCAGGAGCACGGGAAGCTGGAAGCGTGGAGCTCTGCGCTGGGATGAGTCCCACAGCCTCCACACCTTGCTACAGCCGTGGCAGGAATGCAGAGCTGAATGGTCAGAAGAGAAAATGAGTGGCTAAGAGCACACCTTGAGGCATCCACGTACAAAAATAGGCTGTGACAACACCAAAGCCAAAGCCCCAGGAGCAGTAGGGTGTGTTTGCAAAGCCTCCCTGAGGAAGTCCAAACTGGGTACCCTTCATACCTTGTTTTAGTAAAGCTGTGGATGTTCCCTACAGGAACCCTTCGCACACACAGATGATCTTCCTGTTTGGGTTTTCACATTCAAGCAATCACTCAGTACGCCCAAGGATATGCTTCTGCTAGTAACAGATTCAATCCCTGCAGGAATATCCCCTCTGTTGATGCATTTTGTGCCCTCCTTTCACAGAGACATGACTATGATGCTGAGAAAGGAAAAAATTCTTTCTTCCTCCTGACTACCTTGTTAATTGTATAAAAGTTACCTTCTTTCTCCATAGCAAATCTGAGCATAGCAGCAGTTGTGTCAGTGGCAACCCAAGCTGGGAAATTTTTCCGGGGTCAGAAGAAAACTCCTTCTACCTTGCCTGCCTGCTTAGATGTTCCCCAGAGCAGTGATTGTCAGTCATTTGTCAGATGCTGGTACCACCTCTGAAATTCTGATGGATTTGCTCTGCCAAAGTTCCTGTTTGTTGACAGCTTTCAGAGCAAAACCCTTCTGTTTGTGGTGTTGCCTGGGGGAAATGTCAGTGTGTGGACACGGTTCTGAGCAGCTCTGGAGCAGGGGTTGCCCATCTGGTGCACCCTGCAGCGTGTCAATAGCTTGGGCGGGCTCTACTGCCAAACTGTTGCAGCAGAAATTCTCAGTAGTGGCAAAATCCTGACTGCGGCAGAGCTGCAGAAAGCAACCTCCCTTTATATATCAGCTTGGAACTGCTGGAAACAATCCATCTGCAGGGGTGGTCCACTTCAGCATTCAGCAAATACTTGAAGTAGGAACTCAGATTAAGGCGCGCTTTTTTTTTTTCTTTTTTTGCTAAAGCTTCTTTTTTGCTTATCTGTTTATTTTTTTTCCTTCATGATTCTGCAGCTCACACTTGCAGTCTTTATCTTTTGCTTGCTCTCTTTCCTTCTGCCCAGCTTTGCCACACAGCATAAAAGACTTCAAGACTGATGGTTTTGTAATCACTGGCATCTGAGGTCCAAACCTGTTCTGTTCATCTGAGCTGTCTCCTTGATGCTGACATTATCCAATCCCTTATTGCCCATTACCCATCACTGAATAGCTGGTGGTGGATGAAGTGGTCTGGGCACCCATCAGTTTGCACTGTTTTGCTCATCTGTCCAGTGAGTCAGTTCCATCTGGAGCTTGAGCAGTTGTGCAGAGGTATTGGTTGTTCAGAAAGATTGGTAGCTTGAAGCAGAGTGCAGCATCCTTGAAGTGCTGGCAACAAGTAACTAAAGATTAAAAGCCCATGCGGGGAGGGGGGAGAGGGAGAAGTAATGCCTTAAATGCTTTAAAATTATTTTCATGACTGATCTCAGCTTTAGCTGTGGTGCACGTTGCTGTCTGGTCCTAGATTTATCCCCCTGATATCCCTTCCCTGCTATCTTTGATTCCTACTTTTTAAAATAAAATTGAATATTTTTTACCATTGCATTTTCCTTGTTCTTCTTCCTTTTTTCAGCAGCACCAGCTAATGCCAGCCCTCTTGATGCTAACTGCTGTTGCTTGCTGTTTGGCTGGGTTTGGCCTCAAAACAGTAAACACTGACAGAAAAATTCTTGTCTTGGGTGTTGATGGCATTTGTTAGGGCACCCTGCCCAACAGTTGCATTCGTGGTGCTTGTTGGAGCTCAGCAGGGATGCCAGGCTGGGAACTGGCAGAATCCAGTTAGAGCAGACAAGACATCAAATTGCTTGCTTTGTTGGGTTTCAGCCCGAAAGTTTTGGAGGAGGAAATGAGATGGCAAATAAGAAAATCAGGTTCTGGTGTCTAAATAGTAATTTCCTATTTAAAATACTTTAAAGAAAGTAATTATACTTTGGCTCTCACTGTGTAAGAAGTGTAAGTATGGCTGGGTTTTGCTCTTTTCTGACACCTGTACCTCTGATTACTGTGAACCAGTTCTGTATCCAGCACCTCTGGTGCGTGCCCTATCACTCATCAGAAGAGGGGCAACCCTGAGTCCCCTTCAAGGAAAGCATCTGACACCAGATACCTCAGTAGTACATAGGATGTCCATAAATGTTTGTTGTTCAGTTGACTCAATTCTTTCATGCAACCACTCTGCTTGTTCCCAATATTCAGCAGGGGCAGTAGATTTTAAGAGAATATGACAAGCTCTTGCTGAATATTCAACCAAGATTACTTTTGCTTGCTCCTACAAGAAGGGTTCCTGATTGCTGAACCTGATGTAACTGCACAGATGGACCAAGGAGGAGGACAAGAATATGAAGCCTTGGAGGAGACACGTGGGTGAGGAACAAGTTATGTAAGTTTATAAACACAGAGGAAGTGAAATGCTCATTGAGCTGCCTCAGTGCTATTTGAGCCACTTTATCATACGCAGGCCACATTGAGACTTGTTCTTTCCCTCTCAGGGCAGGCAGCCTGCTTGCCTTTGTCAGCCTGTGGTTAAGGGTGTGTAGGAAGAGAGAATGTCAGGGACATGTCAAGGCTTTTTTGGGGATGAGGAGACACCTGTAGCATTTGGGTTTCCATTTGCTCCCAGTCTCCCCTTTGCTGCTTCTCCTGCACGGTGCAAACAAGGCTCCCTAAGATGACACTTGCAAGCTGGACACTTGCCCTTCCAGCTCACCTTCTAAGCACATATCTGCTTTTTTTTTTTAATTTTTTTGGTTGGATTTATCCCAATCTGTTTGTGAGCACTGCCCAGACAGAGGGAGGCCGCTGCTGAACGACCTGGAGCATGTTCACTGTGGTGCAGTGGTTGTCATGAACCTCTCTTTTGGGGAGGAAGAACAGAAAGGTACTTACACAGTATGGTACATTCAAGGCCAGAGAGAACATAAGAGACATTCCAAGGATCAGTGTCTTTTTCTGTTGTTTCTGGTGGTGAGTGGTTTTTATCCCAGTAAAAACCAGCTAAAATCTGTACCTGTTTCCCGTACAAGCTGCCTGTGTTGTCCCTCATGGTAAGGCCACAGCCTGGGACGATTGCTTCCCAGAGAATCCACATCTCCCACGTGCCAGTGGTCTTGGTTTTAGATGGTGTTTGTATCTATTTATTTGAAATGCCCACAAGGCTGTGCTGGCTGCTCTGTTGTGGGCCCAGCTGATGCTGTTGTGGGGCCACATCTCTGGAATAGTGTGTTGGCTGGGTTGTATCCTTGTTAAATCGACAATTCCACAAATTATCCTGCTCTCTGACAGCTTAGTCCTCAGCAGCAGTTCAGTAAATTAACATCTTAATAGGTATTTCTCTAAGACTCTTGTTTAGCTGCTTTTGTGGGTGGCACTTCATGAATGTTTTTATAAGGCTTTTTAAAGTATTGAGGATGACTTTTTCAATTGTGGGCTTTTAATTGTCTGATGAACTGAAAAGGAACAGAAAAATGACGAACGGAAAAATAAGCTGTGTCAAACTTTCATTTTATATTAAATGTTAAACATCTTTTCTTGCATAAAACTTTGGAATTCAAACACTATGGTTTTGAGTTGTTAATGATTACAGAGAGGTAATTATGATTTCTCAACTGATTTCTAGAATTTCTGTGGTGTTTTTGTGAGTGGTTTTGACAGTTTTAATAATGGCTTTCTAAGGAATATGAGGGAGGCAGGATTCTGAGAAAGAAGGAACTGACCTCTGAAGAGATCTTCTTCACTTTGAGGAGGAGAATACTACTACTGGAAGTCTGTCTTTAATAGGAATTCTAGCTCAGGCGACCACTTGGTACGGGGGAGGAGGGAACTGGCAGTAATAACAAAGATGTTAATATCTCTAGCGTGGAAGAACTCCCTGTAATGAGTGTGGCAGTATATACTGAAATGCCTGTTCCACCCACGAAGGCAAACAGGGGAAGAAATCACAGTGTGCTTCAGGCAAGAAAATGAAGTGATCAAATCTGTTGTGCTGCAGGATTTTTATTTTCAGCACCACGCACAGGCCTGATGCTAACAACGAGCTTGCAAGCAGGGGAGCTCACTTAGGGCAAAGAGAATGTCACTTAGGGCAAAGAGAATACCCAGCATGAAGAGCACAGGATCCTGAGGAAACAAGCTGTGAGCAGAATATGACTGGAATTACTGGCTGAGTAATGCAGACACATCCATGCCTCCCTTAGCCACCAGCTGCTACCGCAAAGGGCACAGCTTCTTGCTCCACTGGCAGTAGAGCTGGGTTAAGTCATTTGGTCTCTACTCCCACCTTCTCCCCAAGAGCCTGAGTTAATACAGCTGTGCTGGGTAAGTGTTCACATGGCTGTGCTCTTAAGATCCATAAGATGATCCATGCTTTTTAAATTACAGACTTTGGAGAGTTCATGTCAGTCTCCGTTAGTCCAGTCTACACCACAGCCTCATGAGGAGCAGGGTATGTACCACTGAGAGGCTTGGAGTAAGAGAACAAACAGGCCAAAAAAAGAAATTAATAATATGGCCAGTATTGCTGGTAGTTCCCAAGAAAGTAATAATTTAAGATGTTTGTTGCTTTTCTTTCCTCTTTTTTCGGATGCTTCTAAGAAGGGCTAGACCTGAAAAAGCCTGACACATTACCTTTGTTGCTTCTGCCTTCCCAGCCCCATCAGAAAGGCCACCAGAATTGCCACCAGGGGACAGAAACTATATTTTTGTGATGTCCTTGCTGCACATACAGTTATCAAAATATGTACTTAATTCTGAAGGGTAACTCTCCTCCTTAAACTGACTGAAAAGGTGTTTCTTGCTTCAGGATTGGAGTATCAGCCAATTGTGTACATTTGTGGAAGTCACAAAGCAAGGCCAGGGACAGGATGGTGACATCTATACAGTAAAAGGTGCCAGGGGCACAGAAGCCAAGCAATATTAGCCCAGGTGAGCTCTTTTGCTCTAATGCTGCTTCTGTTCGTTTTTCAAAGTAGGCACATGGAGAACCTGCTGATGAGCACTATCTGCACCCAGTAAGTGCTGACACAGAGCCTGCTGCTGGGCAGCCCCTGTGCCTTCACTCTCCACTCTCGCTGTGACAAGCCAGGGCACTGTGTGCTCTCTCTGTTCTGTCAGTACAAACCCTGGAGATCAGAGCCCACAGCATCCCATTCAGCTTCATTGCCTGCTTAATTCAGGTTCCCTCAGAGCTGGGGGAAGTGGGAGAAGAACATCTGAGGACATTTTCTGTCCTACACTTTTCATATTCTCTCTTAGTCATTCATTGAGGTAGAGGAAGAACGGGCAGCGGGCCATTTCAGGATCAGCCTCTTTCCAGAAATGGCAACCAAACTGCTGTGAGGACTTTCCTGTATCCTTGCTGCATGACTTCTCAGAGAGCTGGCTTTCATGTTTTAAAAATGCCACCTGACTAGTCGTGCCTTGGACCACACGTTGGTTTTGGTGCACCTTGTGCCCTGGTCTTCCAGACTTGTAGCTGTTGCTACAAGTGCCCCGATGGACAGTCTTGTTCAGCTGGCAGGGAGAGGGACTGAATGTGGGCTGTGGCAAACAGTTTTACTCCAGAATATACTCTATATATAGAATAGAATAAACTAATACCTTATGCAGAGCAGATGGGCAGAGGCTGAGCACCCAGCATCACTCCCTGGGGCTGTATTACACACTGGTGTTGACATAACCCAAGAGTACTAACCAGCTGAGTGAGATGATCAATATTGATGCAGCAGTTTTGTGTTGCCACTTGATGTGTTGAAGCCCACCAGCATGTTCTCCTTCACTTTACTCCTGTGCTTGTATGTAGTGTTAATCTGCAGGCAGCTGTTGCCCTTTTCTCCTGCAGGCTCTCCCTACCAGCTGCCTCACAAACAAGTGTTCTCATTCACCTAAACACTTTGTCCAGTATTTTGACCATGAATTTTCTAGTTTTCCCATTAACCTGAACAAGTTTAATCATGAAATCACTGTAATTGAGATGCTCAGACAGGAAATCATTTAAGCTGAGCTGCAAGGGCAGCTTCTTAATTGATTTACTTGCAAGTAAAGTTGAGCTTTTCACAGAACTGCGTGGATCTCAGATCTCCCCAGCAATACTTGGGATGCTATCCACACTCTGCCTTTCAAAGATCTTTGAAGCAGTACAAAACTATGCTTCTGCTCTTCAAACACATTTTGAAATGTGTTCTCTGCATGCTGCACATGCTTGAGTGTTAAAGTTTAGACTTCTAATTCACTTGAAATCCTCTAAAACCCCTTGTTGTTGGGAGCTCTGTCACTCCAGGCTCATGGATATGATGAGGGAAGTTGAGACACTTAGGAATTGTTTCATCTACAATGCAGCAGCATCTCTTAATTAGGCAGTGTCTCTCATCAGGATGACAGGCTGTCCATGGAGACCTCTTGATTACAGAGCTCTGCTACAGTAACTTTCCTTTTACAGCTATTCACAAGAACCAGCCTAGGTTGCATTTTAGTGAAACTGAAGAGTGAAATTTTCCATTCGGGCACCATGCTGACCTGAACAGAAGGCAGCCTCAGATCTCTCATCTGAGAAGTGCAGACAAAAATTTATATATATATAAATATATATTTCTATTTAAAGGAAAAACAAAACAAAACACAAACCCCAAACACATTTCATTCCCCCAGTATTAATTAAAACATACCTTAGGCTCAGGGCCTGCTACCCACACAAGTTCTGTCACTCTGTCCATGGGGTGAAGGTCTATTTGACCAAGTGCTCCAAACCTTGGCAGCTCATTTCCACAAAGATGCAGGTTCCAAGTTGCATCAGTTGGACATCAGTTGGCTGCCTGAGTTGCACATTGTAGTCTCTGTAAATTGTCTGCATTGGGGGGTGTGTGCACTGTGGTTTTACTGATTTGAGTAGCTTTACTTTCTCAGAAATCCTGAGCACTTGACTGTGCTGGTAGTTTCAGTTCAAGAAGCTGGGACTCCAAGTTCTAAAGAAAAACATTCCAGGTACCAGGTCCACACAGCCTTTCTGTATGCACTGAGTAACTGTAGCCCAGTTCATGCATAAAGATTTGTAGGACCTGCATTTGAGACAGGTATTGCTCATACTTCACCTGTGGAGGCCTACTCTTCAAAGCCTAAGATTGCCAAAAACCTGAAAGAGAAATCCAGGAGGAGTTTACATAGCTCAGATGGTCTTCACTTTAGCAACCTCAGCCTTCTTGCAGAATCAGTGATCTGGAGATGAGAGAGGGGGTGCAAGCCCCTTGGCAGGGATGCTGTCAGCAGCAGGGCTGTTCTCTGAGGGCAGCCCAGAGCCAGCAGCAGTCAGTCATACTGGGCTATGCCCTTCCCAACAGGGCACAGTCCCAGGTGCCAGAGGCCTCTGGGCATTCTCACTTGGCTGACTTGCTTTAACCCATGCTTCCCCCATCTCCTCCTGTCAGAGGCCCATTTGCAAGGACCATGGGTGTCTTTGCTGGGATTGCACATAAATTTAGGAATAACACATAGATACACTGGTCTTTAGGAAGGACACAGCAGTGTATCTTCACAAGGTAAAGCTTTGAGCTTTTCGTGCTACTGTTTCACCTGATCCCCACCCTGCTGGATGTTAAAGTCTTTGCCAAAACTTGTAACTCCAAGGTGAGCAGGGCTGAGGCCTGTAAATAGACATTCTGGTTTTGCCAGGAAGCAGGGATCTTTGAGAGACTAAATTAATTAATCATTTATCAGGCTCTTGAGTGTAAAATGCAACCAGTAGGTGCCTCTCACCACCCTGGAGTACCTAGTCAGAACCAAGTGCACTGAGTGATCTGTTGCTCAAAGAGAAGATGTAACTGGGACATGAAAATCACCCACACCTGCTCTGGAGAGGCTGACGGAAACCAACATGACATGTCAGCAGAAAGGATTTCTGTCACACACCAAGGACTAAAAACACTACACCTGCTGTAGTAAGTGGTCCTGTGCCATTTCAGGCAAATTTTCCAGACTCCTTTCTCTAATTCAGAAATGGCCCTGAAACACAAACCTGTGCCTACAGCCACATGCTCATGGATGACTGTGACTGGGCATGGAAGAGCCTTACCTGTGTGAGGTGTAACCAGGAATTACAGTGGGAGCTGCAGGGCACCTCTGGCTTCTGCCTCACTGGCACAAACACTTCCCCAGCCAGAAGGGATTTCCTACAGAGCTCAGGGCTGGGTGACCTCAGTGTTTCCTCTTGTCAGGTTTTCCTTGCCCTCATTTGTCTTCAAGGTATGGCTGGGCACCTTTCCTGCTCCATCTTGGGGTGGAGACCTCTGTGGTGGGGGAGCACTGAGGGACACAGGAGTGATAAAGAAGCCCAAAGAAACACTGAGCAAGTTCACAGGTGGTAAAACAAAGGATGGGTGGTGATTTTCAGAGCCAAGGGATGCTGTGCCTCGCACAGGGAAATACAGAGCAGAGCTGTGAGTAATTCTCCTGCACCTGACTGCTGGTAACACCTATCAGACACGATCTAAACATGTAAATGTTGTTCAGATTACACCTACAAAGGTGTGAGTCTTAATCCATTATTTACAACATGGAGACAGGATCCAAATGAAGTTGGTTGTTTATGAGACAAAAATCATCAGCCCAGAGTACTGCAGACTTCAGGACAAAGAGGCCAAAAGAAAAGAACATGTCTGTAGTAAAAAGATAAAAGTTTTCCTAATAAAATAAGAAAGGTTTAAATCTGCAAGACAAGGGAAGAGTTTATCGTTTCTCTGAAGGAGTGTGGCTCCATGGGGTACCTGAAGGGATCTCTTGTATGAAAGGAGGCTGGGCAGAATGTTTTTGTATGTTATCCTGTGAAGGGTATGAGATTTATAAAGGGTCTGCTGCTCCACTGGAAAATGTTTGGTTTATTGGCCACCAATCAAAAGAATGGGTTGAAAACTCCTCATGTAAACTGCTCATTTCTTAGCAAAAAGCAGGCAAGTTATTTGCCTGCAGGATAATAAAAAGGCAGATTGGTGGTAGCTTTTCCTGCTTTTATTCTCCATGGTGACAACTCAAAAGCGACGGCTTCGATACTTGTACGCGTGGCAAATGTATAATGCTGGGTAATTGGGGAAGTGGATGTGTCCCAAAAAGCTATAAAAGGGTTACATTTTCATTACAGAGTATTGTTACGTCCGTCTCCCCCTCATAGTGAAAAAAGTTCATTACAGGGGAGGACAATCTAAGTAAAATAACAGCAGCTGAGTACAGCAAAGAAAGCCACTCACTCGCTGTGTAATGGCTGGGAAATGGCTGTGGTAGGCAGCAACAGAGGCAGGAAAAAGCCCAGCTTGTCTGTAAACAGCAAGAGGATTGTACCCCTGGGCCAGGGCTCAAGTTTCCCTGGACTGATTTTTGCTTTTAAGCTGAGCCTGTCAACTTCTAGTTCACACTTCTAACTCACGTGTGAGTAATGGCATCTTGGAACTCCATCTGCTTCCCAGCTCACTGAATGCTGCTTCTCTCTGCCACTGCTCTCACCAAGGACAGGGAAACCTGAATGTATTTGCTCCTGCTGTTTGCCCTCCAAAGCTCTGACTGCAGCTGCCCTAGGGTTGAAAACAATACTTACTCTTTTTGAAATTACATTCAGCTTTAATTTTTAAAATGTTTCCAGTGCCACCCCTGCTTGGACTTGAGAGAAAATCTGAAGGGCTTGGGGGTTTGTTGTGGGTATTCTGTAATTTTTGCTTTTAGAGGGGGTAAAAATGCCTTTTTACAAAATGCCACTCATTCTACATCCAAACTGATTGGAACCCCTAGGCACAACACTAAAGGTTGACTGGAAACAACCAGAGGAAAGCAGAGGGGTCAGAGAGGCATTACAAGCGTGACCAAGAGTGACAGGCAAAAGGGAGAGGAGGTGATGCCTTCCCCTGGCAAAGACCCCTGTGCAGGCAGGGATCAATGTCAGCAAGAATTATAAAGGTCACAAGAGAATTCATATGGGAATCATGGCAGGTTCCTTGCTTTACCATTAATTAACTTTATTCTTTAGATTTCTGCTGTCTCTAGTGCTAGTAAATCCAGCTGGCATTTTTGAGATCACATCCAAGTGATAGCTGTATCCATTATGCAATGGATACATTTTCTGATCTTCCAGGCAATGGGAAAGGGACTTTAGGAGCCCCAGGTGACTAGAAGGGTGGTTTCAACGCCACAGCTGTTGTAGAAAGCATGTACAGCCTGTAGAGCCTGATGGAGATGCTGCACCATAGAGATTTCTGGAATCAAAGGGTCAAATCTGCAGCACCTGCCTTATGCCAAAGGTATCTTTACTCCTGGACCCAGTCAAAAATGAGCTAAAGCCCCTTGAGCAATTATTTCCATGTGTCCCAAACCCTGTACTTAGTGACAGAGAACAGACCCTCACCCACATCTTGTGTGAAAGCACCTGGAGAAAAAGGAAGACAGCTCCATGCAGTCTCTCAACAATCTCCAGATCATTAAAATTACTTTCAGAATAGCCCAGGCATGATAAACACTGTGGTGCTGCTTTTATCTACCTGTAAAAGTTTGTGGCAAGGTTTGAGTTCTGAAATCTTTTGTGATTGTTCCTTCTCAGGGATCTATCCAGGGGCTGTCCCTTATCTCTCAGAGATGCAGCTCTGGGGTGCACTGCTGGTGGCCATCCCTGACCAACTCCAGTGACAGAGGTGGGGATGTTCACAGCTCCAGTCCCCTGTACCAGATGCCAGCACAAAGACCTGAGTAATTCTGGCTGCCTGTTTCAGGTTATAAATGTTGGGAGTTTCTCAAAAATTTTAAGTATTCAAAGTGCTAGTTTTGTTAATTTGCCATCTCAGTGGAAATGGAGTGTTCTGAGGATATTCACACTGAAACCACCCACTGGAACTTTTACAATCTACTTTAAAGGAATAATGGGATTGATGAGAAGTCATTAGCATTGGTATTTATTTTCCCATTCCATTATGTCAAAACATTTTTTTTTCAGTAACCAAGATCACTTTTTTTGACAGCACAGCCAAATCTACTGCTAATGCTTGATCCTGCTTTTGCCCTAAGGGCTCTTTTAAATTTTTCAGGATTTTCTCATCCTCTCTGTTTTCTTAGCAAGTCACTGTTGCGATGTTGTGATTTTAAGACCACAAAAACTCTCCATGTCCTTGACATGACCCAGACATCCATATCCAGTAAAAAAAGGATTTTAATTTTATGCCAGCAATAAAAACTGATCACTGGAAAACTTCTAATTTGAGACCACATAATAACCAGGCTCATTATTTCCCAGTGCCAGCGTTCTGCAGGTGTTCTGAAAGATGGCACAGACACAAACCATTACTCCTCTCCTGCAACATGAGGCTCCTCTCCAGCTTTTTGCCAGTCTCTGGCCTTCCGTTCCCCTGCTGCAGGAGTCACAGGTCATTAGGGTTGTGTGGCTGTGCAGATATTCTGCATCACCCCTCACTTCTTGATTTGGTCTATTTGCTGCTGCTGCAGACATATTTCTAATGGGAAAAACAGAGGTGGCCTGAGGACAGACACAATCAGTAACTGAAAACTCCTGCAGATTTGTACAGGGAGATACAAAATCAAAAATTTTAGAGCAAGGTGGTGCCCAGATCTGACTTCAGGGAATTAAGAGATAACTACTTTCATCTGGCAAGATTCATAGAATCACTAGTCATAAAACCTTCATACTTTCCCAGGTACTTGGATTCAAGAGATGTTTCCAAGTTCTCACAAACAGTTGTTTCTACAATTAAAACAGTTTCCTGAGGAGAATTAGCTTGCAACTACTTATTTATAAGCTAGATACACAAATGGCAACTTCTTACACACAGTGTACAGATGCCCTAAGGCACCAGCACTGAACAAACAAAACTGACTCAAATAAATGAAGACTTGTACTTTTAATACACACAACTCATTCCTGAGGGCTTGATCAAATAAACTACAGTGACTGAGATAAGGGACAGAACACAACTGAAATGAGAAGATTGTAATGCTCAGGCTCTCAGTATGATTTAAAAGACAGAGGTATTCAGAGACTGTAAAATCACTGGTTTGGTCCCTTTCTGGCATAGTCAGATGCACTTCCAAATTTCTATGTCAGCTCTTTCCTGGGTCTGCTGGATGCCTGATGGAAACAAGAGCAGGCCAAGCTCCCTTGAAATTCATGGCATAGGGGTTGCCAATGTTTTCAGACTAACAAAACATCAACATGCTAGAAACCTCCTATGTCAGGGATGAAATGTTTCATTTAAAGCAGTGTGTAGTGTAGCTCTGTAGACTCCTCAAGGTCTCAGAGACCCTCAGATGGCAGCCACCTGCCTACCTCTTGCTAACTGTGCTGTGATTCTCCTAAGAACACACATTAATAAAAGATGAAAATACTTAATGTGGTAATCTCTCCAGCCATAATACAAGTAGATGTAGTTGGCATGTAGCTGGTAAATGTAGTTGCCAAGTTGCTCTCCCTGTTTGAAAAGTCATGGCAATCAGGCAGTCAGGTCCCTAGGGGCTGGTAAAAGGGAAACATCACACCCATTTTAAAGAGGGATAAAACAACAGGGCCCTGGGCACTATTGACTGGTCAGCCTCAGCTCTGTGCCCTGTAAGATCTCCTGCAAGCTGTGTCAAGGCATATGGATGGCAGGCATGGCTTCACCAAGGACAAATCACACCTGCCTACTTGGAGACCTTCTATGATGGAGTGGCTGCATTAGTGGAGAAGGAAAATCCATCTGGTATCATCTACCCTGACTTCTGTAAAGCCTTTGACAAAGTCCCACACATGGTAGTTTCTACACTGGAGAGAGAGGTGTCTGATGGATGGACCACTTGATGGACAAGGAACTGGCTGGATGGCCACATCCAGGGTGTCAGTCAATGCCTCAGTGTCCAAATGGACATCAGTAACAAGTGGTGTCCCTCAAGGGCCTGCACTGACACTGTTCAGTCTTCACTAAGGACACAGACAGTGGAACTGAGTGCCCTCAGCAGTTTGTGGGTGACACCAAGCTGAGTGATGCCATGGAGTCGCTGGAGGCAAGGGATGCCATCCAGGGTGTCCCTGTGACAGGCCTGAGGAGTGGCCCATGAGAATGTCATGAAGCTCAACACAGCCAAGTGCAAGGTGCTACACCTGAGTCAGGACAGCCCCTGGTATTGACACAGACTGGGGGAAGAATGGATTGGGAGCCCTGAGAAGGACTTGGGAAACTAGATGATCTTTAAGATCCCTTCCAAACCATTCTAAAAATTCTATCATTTTACAGTGGTAGATGAAGACTGGACACGAGCCAGCCACATGCTCTTGCAGCCCAGAAAGCCAACCATATCCTGGGCTGCATCAGGTGAGTGACCAGCAGGTCACAGAGGGGAATTTCCCTCTAGTCCATTCTCTTTAAACCCCACACTCTGTTCAGCTCTGGAGCCACCAACACAAGGACATGGACCTGTGAGAGCAGGTCCAGAGGAGGGAGACTACAATGGTCAGAGGTGCTGGAGCACCTCTTCTAAGAAAACAGGTTGAGAGAGTTGGGGCTGTTCAGCCTGGAGAAGAGAAGGCTCTGTGGAAACCTTAGAGCAGCCTTCCAGTGCCTGGACAGACCTACAAGAAACCTGGAGAGAGGCCTTTTACCAGGGCACTGATTTTTAACTGAAAGAGGGTAATTTTAGATTAGATACAAGGAAGAAACTGTTTACTATGAGGGTGGTGAGACACAGGAACAGGTTGCCCAGAGAAGCTGCAGATGGCCCTTCACTGAAAGTGTTCAGGGTCTGTCATCAAATCTACGGAGATTTTTCTTCCTCTCCCCTGACCATTCCTGGTGGGTGAACTATCAGAGGAGTAAAATAGAAATTAATCTATCATTTATATGGAGAACTGCAGAGATGTTAATATTCCTTGCGTTCCAAACAGTACTGCCAGTATGAGCACCTGAGGCCACACAGCTTTCCAAATTCCCAGAGTAACAACAAAGATGTCATTTCAAAGGCTGAAAATGTCCATAACACAGTAGGGCACAAGCTGTTTCCAGGTGTAACAGGGATCAAGACACTGGACCGTAAAATGTTCCCATCATCTTCCCCTCACATGATGATTTTAGCAGCTAAACAAATGACTGCATAATACCCTATGAACACCAGAAAGTCAGGCTTCCAAATGGTGTGAAGCACTCACTTCTAAATTAAGCTGTTCCTGAGACAACAGTCACTAAAACCACGTCCCAACCAAAGTAAGCATAATGGTTTTAAGTGAAAAGGGTATTTTCAAAGCTTCTCTCCATCCATGGTGCTAATTCTTTTCCCACTGCTGTTACTGCTCTCTTCAGTGTCTGGAAACAATTCCCAGAAAGGAGTGATATCAGTGGCACAGAATGAAGGTCTGCAGCTGCCCTCTCACTGAGACTGTCCCCTTTTTGCTTCTTTGAAACAAAAAGGCCACTCACTGGAGTGGCAGAGGTGTCTGATGGTGCTGGAAGCAGAGCACTAGGAAGGCTAGAGCACTGCTTTTAGAACAGTGGAGTAGGTACTCTAGCTTGAAACTCTACAGGGTCACAGTTCAGCTGCAAGGAAATGCAACTGCATGAAAACAAAACACATTTGGGGGCAGGGGGAAAACAAATCATGCTCTCATCACAATAAAAGCTACTTTGACCCACTTTCAAAACAATACATCAATCTCACCTGCAACTCTCATCACACAACGAACAGAACTAAATATATTGAACAAACCAGCTCATAATTGTCTCCTTCCCCATTCAGCCCTTATCAAGGTAACACTTCATCAGTCCTTTTCTTACAGTGTCTGAAAGGATGTAGATTTTCTTTCATGATTTAGGGCCTGATCGGTTGGAGGCAGTCTGCAGCTGTAAGAACAAGGCCTCCTCCCAGCATGGGGGTGATACAGAAAAGGCTCTAAGTATGGAGGCAATTTTGATCCAAACAGAACTGAGGAGACAGAGGGAGCAAGAGGTATGCACACAGGCCCCCCTCTGCACATGAGACAGGGCAGGAGGCACAAAGCAGCCTCACTTGTAGTTCAGGGCTGCAGGGAGGGCTGCAGGGGCAGTAGGGATGTGGCTGCCATCCAGTGCAGAATGGAGGGCACTGGAAAACAGGGTGCCAGAGAGAGCCCCAGCCTCTTTTTCCTGGCAGAGTCCCAGAGCCTCTGAGATTGAGTGCTGTCCATGGGTGTCTGTCTCTTACAAAAGCCTCTGCTCCCCTGATGAAACAAATTAAAAGAGTCCATGGCTGATGGTTGCAAAGGTTCACAGAGGCTTGTCTCGCTCGTTGCTCTGCATCTTGTCCACTGCAGTCACCTCATGATATCCAGCCCATCAACATGACAGGTCCACAACAACTTCAAACCACAAGGGACATCCTTGTTGGGAAATCATTCTGAGGGGAAAGAGATAAGATTAATGTCAACAGGTAAGCACTCCTTGGAACAGACAAAGGGACAGACAAAGCTTTGACAGAGACACAAACAAACAGCAACAGCTTTGTCCACTCACAACCCAATTTGCTCTCCCACAGCCAAGCTACTCTGATGATAAGGTCTCCCTCATGGTGCAGACTTCCTCAGCAACCATGAACTCATCAGTCCTCACTAGCTTGGACTGTGGTAGGATGTTTTGCACTTGCTGGTAGCCTGGGTGAGGAATGCCTTTGGCATGAATGGCCCCCACAGAAGCCCATGCGCCCACAGGAGTCTGTGATCTCACCCCTTTCAGCAAGATGTCTCACACCATTCCTTGCTACCAAGCCCTGTCCCAGTCCAGAAGAGTAAGAGCCTCTCAACCCTTCCTTCACAAGGATCAGGCCAAAGCAAAGCCCTAAAATTTCTGCAAGCCCTGGGTAACTTCCCTGCCATGATCCTCCTGAAGTCTAGATACAAACTCCCACCATCCTGGATTACCAGGCCGCAGATGCCAAAGACATCCCTCATCTCCCCAGTCCCAGGCACATCTGGCTTTCCCCTCCATCATGAACTCCCATGGAGAAGCTATTACCCCTTCTGGCCTCCTGCACCCAGAGTCACTGCCCCCTTCCCACGGCGAGTCACAGCCGGACTCCAAGCGTTACGCTCCTGGCAAACCCCCTTGCCCGTCAGCTCTGATTAGTAACCCCTGCCTGGTGGCTCTCCGCTCAGCCTATTTGGACCAGGACCACCAGACATGGCCTCACTGTTTTCTTGGGGTCCTTTTTCCTCTTCTTATCAGAGGCATTGAGGTAGGCCTGTTCCCTGGCCCTGTAGGAAGGGCCTCGGCTCAGCTCCCTCTCGCTGTAGGGGGGCAGGCTGTCCTCCTCCTCGTCATCCTGCTCGGGGGACGACGGCCGCTGTGGCGCCTGCTGCGACTTCTCGGCTTTGTAGGTGGAGGGCGGCGACCAGGCGTAGTAAGTTCCCCCTCCTCTCTGGCCGGGCTGCGAGCTCAGCTTCGAGGGGGTGGCGCAGCGGTCGCCGCTCTCGTCGTAGCTGCGGGATTTCCTCTCCAGGACGCTGCTGAGGTAGGAGTGATCGTATTTCTGGCTCCCTCCGGGCGTGCGGCTCACCAGCCTGGGCAGGTGCTTCTCATCGTGGGCCCGCCTGCGGGGCGGGCTGTAGGACCAGCCGCGCTCCGAGTCCGTGGGCGGCTCGCGGTTGGCCCTGCAGCGCTTGCTGTAGTATTCCTCCAGGGAGCTGTCCTGGCGGGGCAGCCCCCCGCCGCGGCCGCCGTGCGACTCGGAGCGCTCGAAGCGCCGCAGCTCCTGGCTGTCCGCGCGCCGCGGCCGCTGGCTGTAGGACTCGGCAAAGGCCGCCAGCTCGTCCATGGACACGGCCGGCACTCCCACCGAGAAACTCTTCCGGGACAGCATCTCCGACTTGGATCTCTGCTGGCTGCAAGAGGGAGCAGGGACAGTTAAGAGGGCAGGATCCAGCTGAGCTCATCCCCTCGGCCGCCTGCACGGACAACAGAAGGCCCTCCTGGGGGCACAAATCATCTGAACTGTTTTCCTCATCTCTGTAGGAAGAGACTTATCACATCTTTGAAAGCCTGCGTTCTCTCTGCTGACTGGAAAGGCAGCTTAGTGCAGATAGCTCAGGTTCTGCTTCTCTGATGTTACCCAAGGTTAACCCCAGAACGCACCTCCCCTGTCCTCCAACATGCAGGGCTGGACCTGCTTCCCCTTGGCCCCAGAGCTTGTAGGTGTATATCCTGCTGGGAAAATCCAAGAACCCAGCTACAGAAGCTCACAGCAGGGCAGTTTTGAAGCAGGTTTAAAGACAGTGAACAGGCACAATAGCCCAGTACTTACAGGAAGGAAATCCCTGCCATTGCTTTTGGGATACGAGGTTGCTTGTATGTGAGGGAAGGTCATGGTATCTCTCTTCTAGGTACCAGAGTGCAAGTCCCTTAGGCCTAGAGTACAGGTCTAGCTGCACCAAAGCAGGAGGGTGCAACTCCTGTATAATAAAGTACACCAGCACTGGGAAGTGCTGGAGGAATCAGGTGCAAATCTTGAGAGAGATGTGTACCTTCCCACTTTGGGAAGGGTGGCTTGGTTCCCTATTGATCTCACTTTTACGTCCCACTGGGATTGGGGCTGGTACCTAGCTCTACCCAGCTGGGTAGGCTTCAGCAGGCTTGTGGCAATCAGATTCATTCTGACCTCATCTAATGACACGTCCAGATTTCCTATTTCTCTCTAGCCCCTCTCTCCTGCTAAGCAGAACAAGAGTAGCAGGAAATAGAGAAGAGCAAGCAGTCCATCTGTCCCTTCTGCTTCCTTTATTCCTTTGCCAGATACAGCAGCCCCCCAAGGTGGTGCTCCTCACCTGTGCCAGTAGCTGTCCCGCTCATCCCTGAAATCAGACACAGCCTGGGACCTGGAGGTGCTGCCCCCTCCCACCACTCCTGCCCAGTACTCGGCGTCGCCGTCCAGGTCCCCGGCGGGGGGCAGGGGTTTCCTGCGCGCCTGCCGGTAGGGCTGGCGGAAGTTCAGGTCCTCCTCGTGCAGCGAGCTCAGCTCTGACACCGTGTTGTTATCTGCAGGGGAGAAACCAGATGGGCATCAGGGGAGAAACGAGATGGGCATCACCTGATGGCAGCCAGGGAGGGGATCCTGAGGGGAGGGCAAACGGCGCGAGATGCCTGTGTTCCCACTGAGTTCGGCCTTCACGAAGAGCTTCCCCTCAGCCCTGCTTCAGTAAAACACGAGCTCTCTGCCCTTGCAAGGTGGCACCCAGCTTGGTGGGACACCACTACAGCTCAGACGTTGTGCCACCTCCCCCTTTCCTGGTGTGAGACAGGCTGGCTTGGGATTTGGCCTGACTTGCCCAGCTAAAACAAAAGCAACCCCCTCAAAAAAAAAAGATTAAGAAAAAAATAAGTCTGTCTGAATCACTGTCAGTCTCTACCCCATCAAGCACACTGACATCTGTAGGACTGACATACCAATCTGCAGAGGTCTTTTTATAGTAAATCTTGTGGGTGGAGAAGACAGTGTGCTCAGCAATGACTGTTTTAGGAGTATATATAATTTGTTCGTTATGCCTAATCTGCACAGAGCTTTGATGTAGTGTCATTCCTTAAAGCCCTTCCCTTCAATGATTTGCAGGATCCCACATGCCTGTTTTAAGTGAGCCTCTAGCAGTGCCTAACATAGGTTAGCTTTGTGTGTGAGAAAAGTGAGAAAGTATTTTGTCCGTCTCAGTTGGGCATTGATATTAGATCTTGCTCAATTTTTAATAACTCAGTGTGCTGCCCAGAGGAACTGAGCCCCTGGCCTGCCACTGTCATCTGCACACAGCAGCCACAGGACAAGAGGCAGCACTGCAAGTCCTCCCCACACACACCTTGTCCCACTCTGCCTCCTCATGTGGAAAGATCCTCACTTGGGTTTGTATTCTGACACACACTAAGTGCAGCCTCAGCCTTTATTTAGTGAAATAAAGCTTGCAAGAGGCTCTGGGAAGACAGTTTGCACCATGTCCCTATTCACCACCCTGCTCCTTCTGCAGGGCAACAGCCACTCAAACGTCCTGCTTCCTTCAAGCCACACTGTGGTCACTGCAGCCCAAAAAACAGCCCTCCCCTATATTGCCATGCTGGCAATTTACAGACATCACACTCTAAGAAATTGTGAATACAATATATCCCAGCTATTGTCACACCATGAACTTTAGAAGGTATGAGTAGGGACTTGGCTTTACAGATGTTGATGATCCCAAAGTTTCATTATAAGAGTGGACAATTTTCATGAGCTTTTCAGTATCCCTCACTTTGCTCTAATTAAGAACGATTAGGTAAGCACCAGACCTTTAAAATCAGCACATACCTGTAGATGCCTAAAATCTAAACTTCTTCTGTCCCAATTACCATATCCTGGACATCAAGTCCTAGGGACTGACTCTGAGCCAAAGCCAGTGAACTTTTAACTACAATTCTGCAGCCTTTCTTAGGTAAGTGGATAAGAAAATGAAACCACGCTTGTTTCTCACATCGGTCTCGCATCCTCCTGGCTGGGTCAAACTGAGCCAGTTCTTTCTCGACATAGTACAGCACCTTCATGGAGTCCCTGTCCTTGTCAGTCTGGATCCTGTACCCTTTACGCACTGCTAGGGAGGAAAAAGAAAAAAAGTTAGTGAAAAGCACACTTAAGAGCAAGGAGACTTTCTGACAACGTTGGTTCTGTAGTTGAGCTCACGTCTGCAGGCAGGTAGGATGCGTCAAAACACACTGAGTCAGCCGCTGCTTCACAAGAAATTCGTCTGCAGCGTGGGATGTGAAGTTGTAAGCAGTTGCATCATTTTAAAAGTTTGCAGGAACAGCAAAAAAACGGTGTGGAAATGCCCAATTTGTACAACCAAATGCATCAAGTGGTGGGCACTGGGCGCAGTGGGACATCCTCACAGCACAGCAGTTGTGCCACCTCACCCCTCCCTGGTATGAGACAGGCTGGCTCAGGAGTTGGCCTGACTTGCCCAGCTAAAACAAAAGCAACCCCCTCATTGCCACAGAGTGATTCCAGCTCCCACAGATGATGGCAGAGAGAAAAGCAAAGCTCGTTTCTCCTTCCTCAGCACTACAGAAGGGATTTGTCATGGTCTGGGAGAAGCAGTCCCAGAAGATCAGGCTTCCTCTCTGCTGCCAGTCTGCAGGAGAAGCAGGTGGCTGAGTATTTGGGAGCTGTCACTGTGCAAGACCACTCCACCCTCCCACCCCCATGAATTCTCCTCACACAGGTTGAAGAGCATGCAGCAGAGGCTCCAGAGAACACAGAAGGAAACACGAAGCCCCACAAAGCACATCACACTGCTTTGGGATTTATTCTGTTCCAGTGATGTGGCCAACCAGGTCACTGGTAGCTGTGAAAGTGCCTGCTCTGGGCTTCTTTACTTTACAGAAAAAGTATGTATCTTAGACACACATAAAGTGCTCAATTTCTGGGAAGTCTGGACAACTTTTTGACTTTTTCATGTTCCTGTGTGTAGGAAAGAAGCGCCTATACTCCTGGAGCCAAAGCAGCCCTAACTCTGGCAGGCTGGCTCCATGCACACTTTACCTGCTAACAATAGCTACCAACAGCTTGACTACCTCAAAACAGGTCTATGGTCAGCAAGCAGAGAACTCCACCTGTCAGGACTTGGAAGAAAATAAGGCTTTCAGAGCAGATTATTTAAGAAAGGTCTCAGCCTGGACCTATTTCAGGGCTGACAGAAACTCAAATCTAGGTACAAAAGAGGACTGCAACCCTCAAACTCAGCCTCATTAGAGAACCATCATAAGGACAATTCACTTAGCACTACAAAATGGAACCTGTCTGCCTTGCAGGGAGTTAGTGTGTTCCCTCGTGGGAATACTGCAGTGTTGAATGAATGTTCCTGCTGGGGAATAATTTAAATAATTGGACAGTGGTTTAAAGCCACCCTGTTCTTTCTGTTTTATCCCTCAGCACTGCAATACATCAAGCTACCAACATATGGGTTCAGTAGTACGTTACATACTATGTGCTGTGTGGGCTGAGCAAGGACTTGGCAGAGGTATTCTCAGGCACCTTCTGTCCCAAGCTGCTGTGCATGTGTCTGTGCACTAGGAAATAACCATGCTCTGCCTCAGGAATGGCTGTGCCATGGAAATGGGCAGAAGGATTCCTCTCATAACCCCACAAATTGCTTCAGAAGCAAAGGGCTTTGCTGTGGGTTTGGACTGTGTACATGTAAAATAAGTGACTACATCTTGAAGTATTACCTTGTGAGTCTGCACTTGGGAATGGTATAAGATGTAACAACACAGTAGGGGTTTGTGGTGGTACCTCAATTCTGTCTGGTACCTTGGCAGGAAAGAAGCCTCTCACTATTCTTTCTAATGTGTCTACTAGAAGCTCAGCTAAGCTGCCACCTCATTTATACACAGGCCAGCAAACAACCATCAGCTGGAAATCACTCTGACCTACTAAGAACCTTTGGGGAACTTGAACAGGCAGCTTCCAGACTCTGTCTCCCCAGAGCCACTGCTCACACCAAGGCTGTGCCAAATATCTATCAGGCAAATATCTGCAGCTCCTGGAACTGATGGAGAATTAGGCTTCATGCTAGCTTCATACTCAGCTTGCTATTGCAGCTGTGTATCAAAAAGCAAACTGATTTCTTGGTTAATTCTGCAAGCATCTAGAAAATAATTTTGGATTTAAATCTGCAAAGATGACTATGAACAGCTCATTACAAGTATTTTCCATTACAGAGGAAGCATGTTTTGTCTCTCTGTTTATTTGTTAAATACTTCTCATAATGATATTAAATGTTCAACTTATTAAATCTCTTCATTATTGCTTCATGTGAGAACTGAAGATATTATTGCTTCCTCCTCACACTCTTCTTCATCTGTAAATTGCCATAATCCTTTAATCAGGTCTGAATAATTTTAAGCCCATTTTAATTATAAGGAAAAGAAGATGCAGAGATGTTGACCACCAGAACAATTCAAGTGAAGTCAAAGGGAATAGAACATTCTTCTCTGTTAGGACATATTTTCTTCTCCTGAACAGTTCATAAATTTCTAATGTTTAATTTGTATTTAACTAGACACTATTTTTGTTCTTCTGTGGGTGGAACCAAGTCAGCCAAAACTGTAAGCTGTCTCCCTCCCCAGAAAGGACAGCACTAGTATTTTTTTTCAGACAAGTATGTTCAGGAAGGAAATGATGTCTCATCCTTGCACACTTTCCATGTTAAAGGTCTAGGACAAAACTTCCCTGTGTGCAGGGTTTAAGGGATCCAGGCAAGGGCCTCTAGGCCACCACTGCATTTAAAATAGAGCATAAATCCTAACTTATGTATTGTCAACACTCTTCTAAATAAGAGAGCTGAATGTTTTGGGGTTTTTTTTTCCCCTATTCAGCCCTAAGTTTAGGATAGAGTTCCTAGGCTTAAGCAGAGCTTTGCCACATGGTTTTTATGTAACCCTAGACAAATTTTCTCTATATCCTCACGCCTGAGTTTCCTCACTAGAACCCCTCACAGGGGTCATTTATAAGCACAGAACCTATCTAGGGCAAAGGCTGTCATTTTTAGCCAGAACTACAGAATCCTCCAGTCTCCATCCCCCAGCACTTCTGATCCCATTTTTTTTTAAATGGACTTGACAGAAAGGTTAAAGTCCCAAAGAAACAAGGTTTTATATCAGACCTACACTGGCTGTGTGGAGGACACAGAGGCTTTTTATTGCTCCTTTTGAGAAAAGGCCTATTTTATAAACTCAACCATTACCTGTTTTGTTTAGCTTGCTGCCTGGCCAAGAAGCAAATAAGTAGTTTGGAAAAGCCACACAATGTTTTCTTTTCTACAGCCTGTCATTAGGGGATATTCTGGCATTGTGGAGGACCTTAAGAGAAAAGGAACAGAGTACAGGCTATAACTCTTCCTTAGTTCCACAGTTCAAGGACCACCTTGAACAACAGGTACATGATCCAGACTAAGGGTTTGTCCATATTACTGCAAAAAAGATTAACTAAAAATAAAAAAAAAAGCATAAGAATCTCTGATGTCTTGCCACAAAGGTTAAAACTCTGTGATAATGTTTTTGTTTGCAATATGTACCATTTCCTGTCAAGTCCTGAGGTGAGGGATTGAGTGCAGACACCTGATTTGGATGCATTACATAACAAATGCATCTTTTTTATAAAGACCATGGGATGCTTAGAGTCATTCCACTGAGTTACCAAACATACCCACAGTTTTTCTTTCTGTACTTGTGCTCATTTAACAGAGACAAGACTGGAAGCTGTGATTTGACTCTTAAAAAAATCCCTGGAGTTCCCACAACCAACACCACACTCTACATGCAGTGACATTTTTCACAGGAGAAAAAATAAACATTTAAGCCCCAGGGTGTCATTCATCATTTTCTGACAAAGGCTTTAGAATTGGATACATTCTGGTTGGATTGGTGATTGATTTATTTCCTATTTCTAAGTGCTCCATTCCAGAGTTCTGTTTTGATTTCAGTGGCAAAAAAAAAGTATGACTGTTGAAAGAAAATACTTTTTGTAATTCCAGAAAGGTTAATATATGGACTGGGGCAGCCAGAAGCATGTGTAGGGTTGTTCCAAAAGCTTAATTAATTATGCTACTTAATCTTGTCTTTTCAGATGTGTTCTATCAACACATTATCATGAGTAAATTTAACAATTGGTACTTAATGTGGTGCTTTGACATCAGTCATGTAGCTGGATCAGTGACGACTCTACATTGGTAAGTCATTTCTGCTGCAGCATGTTTGAATTTAGACAGCCACTGAGATCCTGAAATGCATGTGGCTTAATAGCTGCCCTCTTTTTCCTTGATGGCATCTTCCTTTGCAGCAGCAGAAGTGACCCTCACTGAGACAGAGGCATCACACTGCACTCTAGGTCTGACACTCATCCACAACTCCTTTCTAGTCTAGTGCCTTTTATCGCTCACATTTCACAAATGCAAAGGCTGAACAAAAAGTGACCTACTGACTTCTGTAAGGTAGAGGACAGGGTCCAGCCCCAAATGCTCTTGGGCAGAAATATCAAGGGAGTGGCTTCCTTTGCCCAAAATGCCATGGGGACAGTAAAACGTGCTGCAGCACAAACTACTGCCAGAGGGCAAGCACTGCCCTACAGAGGGCTGCAAGAACAGTTTACAAAGAGAAAGCAGCTTGCAAGGCATCAGCTCCAAGGGCAAATGGCTCCTGCCTCTGCTCCCCTGAAATCACCTTCATCCTTTCATCCTCCACAAGTGAACACTGCCAGCAGTAATGAGAGGGGTCCTGCACAGGAGCTTGGCCTCCCATTCCCTGCTGACAAGTTAGGCACCCACACACTGACACTGTGCTTGTGCCCCACGTCATCAGGAAAGTTGGCCCTAATGCAAATGTCATTGTCAGAGAGAGGATTAAAATGCAGTTTCTCTGTGTTTCTTCTGTTCACACCACTCGATCAGTAACAGTTGTTCCTCCCTGTCCCAGCCCTACTCCCAGTAAGAGGACTGAATGCTGTGCCTGGCACTGCAAATTACCATTTTGGCTTCCTCCACTGGCATCACTTGGGGCTAAGGGAGGGGGGTGTGACTTATCCATCAGCACAGCAGGAGACGGGACACCAGCCACAGGAACACTGGGGATGTAGTATGGACCTGGCATGGCAGAGACTGCAGGAGGGTACCCAGCTTTTGCTGCTTTGCCTGCTATGTACACTGAAAAAGAAAAGGAACAAGAGTCAGCATCACACACCAGCCCCCCACAGACCCATACGACACGTGGCCAAAACCTTCACATCAACAATATTGGTGACAACCCAACAAATGAATTAACAAGGACCAACCTGAATTTCTCTAGGGCTGAAAGGGCACTGAGGGTAGTTTAAAAAATGTACATGGCACTGTGAGATGCCCATACAGACACCCAGGGTGTTACAGCCAGCAGTACCACTGCCATGATTTAGTGGCAGTTCAGCTTTAAAAATAACTGATGACTCAAGCAGCAGGATGAAGCTCATGGAACTTGACAGATCTGACTGAGCCTGACCAGGAACCTTGCTGGGTTGCAAGGATTTTGCACTGTTGTAGAGGGCAGCTGCTTTGCATTGCCAGGAAGAAACCTCCCAGGATGCTCTTAGCTCTGACCCACAACATTCACTGACACAACAACAACTTTGGAACGGGAGAGTGACACTTTGGAGAAGCAGGCACAGCTGCCAAGGCGGGGAGGGCTCGGGGAATTACATTTGTAATTAACTTTGAGCATTCAACCATTGAGTAATAGGTCAGATGCTTCACTCCCTAAGAACTAGTTCCTTAGCCAAGCAAAGTGCTCAGGGCAGAGGAAGCAATGCTAGCAGATTCTCCTCCTGTTCTGCCAGGGAGCAGCAGGAGCAGGGCAGGGTCACTCACAGGCCCGGGGACAGCAGCAGGACTCAGGACAGCAGGGGCAGCGGACGTAACAGCAGCAGCTGTGTGGGCAGCACTGGCACCAGCAGATCCCCACCAGGAGGAAGAACAGGAACGCCCCCAGGATCACCAGGCCCACAAAGACCCACTCTGGAAAAGAAGGGGAGAAAGGGAGACACTTACAGCATTGCACATTGCTGTGGAAGGAAGCGGCAGCAACATCCTCCCGGCAGAGAGCACGGGGACAAAACAGACAGGTGAGTGACAGGAGCGGACTGATGCCCTGTGGGTCTGGGACTAGGTCTGCTCCTCCTCTTGTGTTGAAGCAGAAATGGTACATGACAGTGAGAAATGAGCTACAGAACGTGGTCCCTCATGGCAGTGTCTCTGGCTGGCTGAGAGGCAGGAGCTCTGGCTCCCCAGCCAGGAACCCTTCACCCCACAGCAGACCTGCGCCAACGCCACAGGACATGCTCCATTAGCACTTGGATCTCATCAAAGACTCATTCTTCTTGGCCATGTCCATGCCCTGCTTGTGTGTTTGTTCCCTACCCACATTCTGGTTTTAATGGGACAAACGATGGTGAAAAGCAGGCTATAAATAGCCCAGAAAACGAGCCAGGCCTGCCCCTTCGAGAGGCCTACGCATGCAATTATTCTTTTGAATGTGCCGAGTGAACATCCTATTCATGCTGCAGCCAGCCAGGAAACCTAACAACCACTTGTTTTCTCCCCCATTGAAGCCTCAGATGATGCCTGCCAGCCCCCAAAAGCGAGCAGCTGAGAAACACCCTACAAATAAAAGCAAGGAAGAGCGGGCCCACAAAAACCAGGATGGGGCTTAAAGGGGTAAGGCGAGGGAGAAAAGGTTACTCAAACTTTGCTGCTGGAAAATCTGATGGGAGCAGAGCTCAGCCCGTGCCAGGGCAGCTCCCAGCTCTACATCTGACCACTCTGTGCTTTGCTGGGATTTTGTGCACAGGGCTGCGCTTACTGCCACATGGGAGTTCCACGGATTAAGGGAATGGTCAGTGAACACGTCTGGACCAAGAAATTTAAGACTCTGAATGTACAGGAAGCCTGGAGTTCATTTCATGTCAGAGAGCTACACCAACCTATCTTGAAGCCAGACTGCTGGTGGGAAAAACTTCAGGTGTACCTTGGAAAAATGGCAAATAAAGATGTGGTGGGGCTGCTTTGCAGTGAGGGAAGCCTTGTCCCAACCCCAGAGGAAGAAAAAGCAGCAGACCACCATTTCCAAACACAAGTCCCAAGGTCACTAAAAGGACTCCTGGTACATTACTATTTAAGATGAAGAATTGATACAAGGATTGTAATGTGCCTGAAGAATCACACTGGGAAAACAGTGCACCCCTCACCTGTGCTGCCAAGCTGAAAAGTCAAGGAAAAATGTTCCACTTGGACCAAACAAAATAGAATTTTTCCTAGTTCTTAATAAAACACAAAAATAAGAAGTGCCATTTTTGATCCATCTACAGTATTCTGATTGAAGAAAAGTATGATTCTTTACTTTGTTGGAGTTTTCCTTAACTCTTTTACAAACAATTCCCTTTTTTTAAATGCCATTTTTAATCTAGAATTTTAAATTTCCCTTAAAAAATGTCAGTCAAAGACATGGCATCTACAAATCAAAACACTTCAGAAGTGTGAAGTGAAATGTTTAATTTTTTTTTTCATTATCCTTATTTCTTTTTTGGCTGACAGATGAATTTCATTTAAATTTGCAGTTAATTTTGGTCCCTGTGGAATAATGTTTTTGGGGGTGAACCTACCACATGCTGAGAAAAATTCAGCTAACAAGTAAGGAAATGGCAGAAGGGGAGCATTCATGAATGGGAAAGCAAGAGCTGAGAGATTACTGACACAGTTCCTCAAGATCTGCTTCTAGCAGCTGTTTTGCTTAATATTTTCAGTAATTACCTTGACACAGAAAATAAGAATGTGTTAATATATCTTGACAACAAGCAGTAGGGATGCATTGTCACTAAAGGCTGGGACATGTTACAGAAAGGGCCTCTTGTCCTTGGGCCTACAATAGGAAATGTGAAATGCAGCAATATCCTAAATTTCAAGGTATGCAGCAATACTTTCAGGGTCACAGGTTCAAAGGTCAAGAACAATTTCTGTTCTGAACAGGACTTCACCGGTTGAAAAGAAGTGAAAAGCAAGAGAAATCATCCAGTATATATAGGATTACTGTCAGCACTTATGCAACACAGCCACCAAAAATGGCAAATGTAATCCCAGGCCAAATAAGGGAAGGATTTCCAGTAGCATTAGGGAAATATTAATGCCATCACACGAGGTCTCTCCTCCATGTAACTTCACCTGGAGTTACTGATGTTACACTGCTCTCGTCATCTTTGCAGTAGAAAAGATGAATTGAGGTTGGAGCAGATGGAAAGCAGGGATTTGAGGGATGAAGGGACTCTAGAGCCTGCCTTGCAGCAGGGGAGCTGAAGCTTGCTGACTTACTCCATTAAACAGAAGGTTGAGGGAAGATGTAGCTCCTGCCTGTAAATATGGTAGGAGGATAAATGCAGGAGGAAAAGCAGGTATTATAGTTAAAGATCTTACATAAATGGTCATAAATAGATGATCAGTATTGTAGAGGGAAGCTAAAAGAAGCTCATCAAAGAAAGTGATCCAATGGGAAAGAGAAAGGCCACACTCAGACTACTCCTAAACTTGCTAAGCTTACAAAAAGGATGAAATTACATGGTGCTGGGAATAGCATTCAAGACAGGGAGCCAGACTATTCTCTCCAGTCCTGTACTTCCTAATCTGTGCCACTCTGAGCAGGGCAACAGCTTAGTGGCTTTTTCTGTTGTCCTGTTCTCATCTTGTTCTCTTCAACCATCGTGGCCACACAGAAGGAGGTGAAACAGAACTGCATGACAGAAGTGGCCAGCCACAGCCCTGCAATGAAGCTCAGATGTCACATCTCCAGAACCATCAGTGAACAGTTCACAACCACTCCATAAAGGATAAAAGACTGGTAGGGGAAAGAAAAGACAGCAAGTCCATTGTAAGTGTATCTGTGGTCTGAAAACATTCTAGAGTACAAAAGGAGGTCAGATTAGTGTGTACATTGCAGGATACTCACTCAGCATCTAAAGTGGATGTTTGAAGTCAGTGTCCCAGCCCCAGGGACCTATGAGTCAGTATTTTACTTGACAGGAAGTTAGACCATTTCCTTCTCTGATGAGGTTAAGAAAACAGCAAAAAGAACCTGCTGGCTCTTCTTCTGTGCACAAAACCGGGAATCAACCAGCTCCTGACACAACTGTGTAATGCTGAGATTCAAATGACTACCAAGCTGAAATGCTCTGTGTCCTCACTGTCTGGAAACCACTCCTTTGTGCTTGCAAAAGTATCTGCTTTTGTTAACCCAGGTATCAGGCAACACCAACAGCTGAAATGTGGTTTGGGGCTGCATCTTCCACCTTCTTGTTGTTTACCCGTGCAGTGAGGGTACCAGAAAGCTATCTGGCCAACACACCAGAATTTTATACCCATTCAATAAAATTCTACATAAAGGGGGGTTTGGGGGGAAGTGTTAGGCAATAGACAATCAACTGTTATCTATGGTGAAAAGACCAATCAATCTCTCTCCTGCCATGCAGGAATTCTAGGGAGCTTTGGGTTACACTGGAGGTGGGTGAGTGTCTGCCTTCTCTCTGTTTGCATCTCTGGGACAGACTTGAAAATAGCTTCACACATTTCTGTGGAGCTGCATTTTTGCACAAATGTGCGAAAGAAATGCTCCTCGGGCACCACCAGGGAATGATCAGACGACTCGAGGGCTAAATATTCTCACAGCTTTTCCCTTTCAAGAACAATCTGTTGCACAGTCTCTGTCTCCTGTGCTAGGAGTACCAGAACTGGTGGCTCTCTCTAGTTTGGCTGGCAAGGGATTTATCAGGGGCACGGAGCTCTCACGTCTGACCCAGCCACCCGGTGCTACCAAGACCATGGGCTGGCCATGCAGCACAAGAGGGGCTGTGCCACTGATGGGTTGTACCAGTGCTCTCTTTCTAGCACCTCCTGTGCTGCCATCTGTGGTGATGGTGTAGCAGGAGCACAAGCCAGGCCTGGGGAGCTGAGTTATGCACAGGAGCAGCTGACACACAGAGCCACGAGGGCACACGGGGCTGTGAGGTCTCCCAGGGTGCAGCAGAGAGTTTGACAGAAAACCTCCCCAGAACAGCTCTGGCATTTCTGCTCTCACACTGATCCTGGCATGACATCAACCATCTCTGTGTGTTGGCTCCCAGCATGGCCCAGCATCAGCTCTCTCAGATCTGAACCCAGCACCTTCCCAGGAAGTGATGGGCTTTTGTCTTTTTATCCCCAGATAAAACACACATACAAGTGAAACATACACCACATAAAGATACTGCAGAAGGATAAACAGACAAGATGACAGAGGAATGGATGACTGAAGGGTGAAATGACTGAATACCTGGCATAATCTCCACAGCAAAACTGGGCAAGAGATCAGCAAGCAGCCCTGTCCTGCCTAGAAAAGACAGAAGGAGGAGAACAAGGAGAGAGGTTACTGCAAGAAAAACACACTCCCAGCCCCTGCCTTAGCTTCCAGTTCCCTTCCTCATCAGCCCACTGGCACTCTGTGTTATGTGAATTCCTATCAACCACAGATGTCATCCTGCTTGATGCCTGGTGTCTGCCTCTGCACTTCTGCCATTTCTGTGTCCTTGCATTTTATCTTTATCAGCAGAGCTGGGGGGAAAGAATCTGGAACAGAGCTTCTCCAATCTAGGCACAAAATGGCAAGAAAAAGGAGTCCCTTTAGCATGGTTACATGGTAACATCTTTCTGGAGTTATGCTCTACATATGCAAAAAGCTCCTGCAAATCCACAACAGCCCTTAAACAGAAGGACTCAGTTTACTTTTGAAGTGTACTGATGTAGTTTCTACAGATATGAAACATCTCCAACCCAAGGCTATTGATAAATCAGCCACGTGCATCCAAACCCCATGGACGGTGCTCCATGTGTGGGGCTGTGTGAGTGCACAGACAATTCCAGGAAAGGTGCCTCAAAATACAACTGTGCAGATGTGCTGATTATTTGGAGATGCACAAGAGTGTGTGACAAAGGTCAGCTCCCAAAAGAAGCAAACCAACCAGGGAAGGATTTGTGTAGAAGTTTGTGGGACCACTTTGCAAAAGAAAAAAGGAAAGGGGGAAAAAAAAAAAGCAAGTCAACTTCAAAATTTATAATTCATAAGCAAATACAAACAAGATCCAAGCCCAAAGGCAGCTTGGTGTCTCTTTGTTTTGGCACTGAATGTCTGGGTTATTTCCAGTACACAGATCAAACATCCTGCACAGTGCTCAGCTGTGACTTACACACACCTGTGCATTGGCAGAACAGCCCTACGTGCAGCTGTGCTGGGAGCTCTTCCACAGAGCACCAGGATCATGCTGGGATTTTTAAAGACATGCGTACAGTAGGAGAGCTCACTCTGAAGAGACACACACATTGTGGGTATAACACAACAGGAGAAGCTGAGGGTAAGCCAATGCAAAAGTGGTAGAAAGCTACCTTTAACCTCCCCACAAGCCCTTCAGGTCCTGCACTGTGCACTCAAGACACAGTGATGAACTGGATCCCAAGTTCCTTGGTCTCCATCCTTGAAGGTTCTTACAATCAAATTCCCACTGTCCATTTTTTCTCAGTGCTTCAGCAGAGACTCTGTAGAGATCAAAAATCCACAAGGAAGCCTGCTGGAGCCATAATGAACACACTCTGCAGGCAGTGCTTTGCAGCCAGTTGCAACTCATCAAAGCTGACTAGTACTCACAGGAACGCCCATCATGATGAGGTGGTCCTGAATCCTTAGCAAAAGAGAGCTTGGTGATGCTTCACATAATTGCTCCCCATTTACCACTTTGAGGGAAGGCTCTTGCCACCAATCCACTGCAACATTTTTATGTATTTACAAAAAGTTTCACGACATTCTTTGTAGTCCATTTCCTGGAAGGATCAAGTGTCCGAGCTGCTCACAACTAGTATGTTAGATTCCACGTGCATATTAAATACATTCCTTATTTTCATTTAAAAAAATACTCAATCCTTTCACAGGCCTCTGTGTGTGTGCACATATGTGAACAGCACATGCATGAAGACCATATGGGCAGACATGAGCATGTAGGTTGCCTCTCATGTGTTATCTCTGCACAAGCTCACACGCAGCCCCAGTCTGAGAGCAGATGGCAATGGACAAAAAGCTGGAGGTATATAGCTAACTTACGGCTTCTATTTGTGGTAACAAAGGCAAGGAAGTGACACCTTTAAAGAGCAGAAACTCCTTCTCAAATGGTCATTGAGAAATAGGTGCCTGCTTTATTTTGAACCTACCTGAAGAGCTTCGAGCCCTGCTAGTGCTGGGTCTTATGGTACCTTCTGATCTCCAAGAGGAACCACATGTCCAAGGGGGGAAAAAGCATCCCTTAAAAATAACAGTGCCTGAGAACTTGGTAAAAACAAAGACAACCAGAGCAGCTCCTCTATGCTACCCACGAGCAGTTAAGTATTTCACTGCTTGTGCAGCCTCACTTGGCTTGTCAAGAGTGTCTGCCTGGGGGATTTGCATCCCTGCCCTGCCAGCGCAGCTCACACAGCCCTGGGGGCCCCCAGAGCCACCAGCAGGGATGCACAACGCCTGGCAGGACCCGAGGCAGCAGCAAGCCCCACCACAGCTCAGCTTGAACTCTGCCAGCCTCGAGCAGCCCAGCCGACAGCCCAGCGAGCACAACGCCCACCTCGGGCCTGCCGTGCCCCCAGCAGCTCTGCCCCTCCCGCCCTGGGCTGGGTTCATTCACCAATAATCCTTCCCCACACTATTTTCCCTCAGGCTGAGGCTGCCCGCGGTTGCCCCAGCAACGGGAGGCTCCCACCGCTGCCCGTCATTGAAGGCTACTTTGCTCACTCTGCTGCTGCTGCCAGCAACAAGTGGAGCAGAACTGCCGTCCTGCCAGCCAGCCCAGCAGGCACAGACAGGGACAGGGTACCTCGGGGCAGGGGCTGCCACTGCCTCTCACCTCCTGCCCGGGCAGGCCTGGCCCACACACGGGCACAGCCCAGAGCCAGGGGGCGGCTGCGGGAGGGATCGGGGACAGCAGCACAAAATGCCCAAAGCATAGGGGGCAGGGATTGCTCTGGGACCCACGGCTGTAACAGCAGGCAGGACACAGTCACGGCACCCATGGCCAGCACCCACCCCTCCCTCCATGCATAGGGTGCTCCTTCCATGGGCTTCAAGCTCACCTCGCTTCTCTCGTTTTGGTTTTTTTCGAGGAAACTTTAAGGTGCAGGCTGGGACTAGAGGCCAATTGGCAGGGAAGAAACAATTCAGTAAAACGTCCTGCCAAGAGACCATCTGGCCACACCACCTCAGCCCACCTGAGGAAGGGCTGCAGGCACTCCAAGACACAGCTGGGCACCGCTGCTGAGTCACAGATCTGTGCCCCCACCCACAAGAGCTACGAGTTCTCTGTGCAAGCTCTCACCACTGAGGGGATAGAGGGAATAGACAATGGCCCCATTTACCAGGGTTGTTCTGGGTGACTGTGTCAGAGCTAGGAGCTTGTCCTCATTCCTGCAAGGATCTGGGACATGTGCCATCTCTATTCCCACCATGCTGTGCAGGGCTTTACCTGCCCACAGTGGCCTCACACGCCCCAGGCCCCAGCCAGCCTTGAAATGCAACGGAGCTCGCAAGCCCCCCACGTGCAGTGGCAGAGCACAGCAGGAGGAATGGGAGAGGAAAAGCTGAGGGGATGCAGAGCAGCTCCAAGAGGTGCAGACACACAGCAGAGGCGAGCGAGGACGGGAGTTAATGCACGGGAGGCAGGCAGGCGACAGAGCAGTGAGCAAACAGCAGCGGAGCAGGGAAGACCTGGAGTCAAGCACACAATTAGCAGAGAGTCTGCAGAGAAGAGACACAAAAATAATTAGGGTAAGTGGTGCAGCTGAAAAGAAATGATGGCATGAATAAAGCAGGTGCAGGTGCAGTCAGAAACGTGGCAATTGGGTAAATATGGGAACATGGTAAATACTGGCAACTGCATAAATGTGATAAATACTGGGTAACTGTGGGAGTAACTGTTGGACTGTTTTCCTGTTTGAAGGCTCATTCTGCAGCCCCACCTGCTGCAGTGGCATCACAGGACACAGCAGCTACAGAGGGAACTAATTCCTTCTCAGAGGTGGAAAACTTTGCCAAGCCATGCCACAGCAAGAGGAGGCCCCTGGCACGGGACACTGCCCTGAGGAGGGGCTGGAAAGCTCAGGAGAGGAAGTGTGGCCCTTGTAAATCAGATACTTTTCCAAGGAAGCTGCTGTGATATTTATTAGGGGAGCATGGCTCTGCAATGAGTTCCTCTGTGCTCCCTCTGCTTGGAGTAAACTTTGTCCTTTCTTCCCATCCTGCTCTTCAATTGGAGGGAGAAACAGCAGCAGCCCCTTTTGGAGATCAAAGTTTTAGCAGGCAACAAAGACCTCCAAGGAGGCTGTTGCCATGGCTACCTTAGTAACCGCGGTCTTTTAATCACGCCAGTCTCCTTTGTGAGCAGCCTGTCGCTGTCGCTGGCAAATAAGGAGAAAAAGAGGGGTAAAAAACCTTGGCAACAAGTAGCACTTCTAATCGGTGTGAAATAAATAACTAAGAGTAGGCTGGGCTAGGACCAAGGAGACGGGAAGCAGATTAGGCAGCCGAGAGGCAGCAGCAGTGGTCTGGGGCAGTCCAGCACTTGGAGGACAGGAGGACGGGAGTAGCCTGGCATCAACACTTTTCCAGGGTTTTTAAGTGGAAGGCTCCTGTGCCAATCGCTTCTTTGCCTGCTGGCAGTACTCACCTTTGGTCAGAGCTCAAGGTCGGTGAGCCCTCTCCATGGAGCTGCTCAAGGACATATCCCCAGCTGAGACCTTGCCCAACACCCCTCCAGCACACAGACAGACCCGGCCCAACACATCCCCAGCACACAGACTGAGACCTGGCCCAACACA